>OZ018322.1:119542277-120142277 GCA_963969495.1 Ceratothoa steindachneri | reverse complement strand
AATTGGATGTTCAAGCAACCTTCATTTCTTGGTGGTGGTATATTTGCTATGTAGATTGAATAGAGAGACGGACTCAGACATCCATCTTGGGGCAAACACGCAGCTAGCTCGAATATTTCTCGCTGATGTCGTCCTATTTCCACATAAGCACGTCTCTCCATTACATAACCATATACAATCCTTACGATCTTGTTCATTGCTAATCTGAGTATCTTAAGTTGTATACACCTCTGCGATACTTTGTCGGATGCCTTGGACACGTCCAGGCATAAGATGTCTACGCTCATATTTTCTCTCTTTGCTTTCGCTATCTTTACAAGGATGACTCCTTGGGCCATCTTCGTGCTTCTCTTTTTCTCGAAGCAAAATTAGAAGCTGTTCCTTCGGCCATTATCATCGAGAAATTTGGAGTCTTTTATTTATTATTTTTTACAATACCTTACTGATGAAATCTAGCAGCGAGACAAGGCGGTAGTTACCTACTTGATCTGGGGGTTTTCCCGCCTTGGGTATGAATATCATCTTCTACACTTTTAGTTATTCAGGAAAGTATCCCGTGTTCAAGCACGTAGGAAGACATTTCTCACTCTTTCCAGTATGTTCAGGAGTGCTTCGAGGTAATTTAATCTGGTGAGTCTCGATCTGTCTGGGGTTCTCTGTCGGAACCATTGTTGTCCGTGTCCTTAATCTGTTGATATGTTTCTAAAATTTCCTTGGTGATGTTTCCCTATCTATTTTCTCGATGTGCTGATCCCATTTCTCTTTCTGATTTTCATAAATTAGTGCTATTAGTTCTCTTTTCTGTCTCCTAACTGCGATGTATGCTTCCCTTAATGTTCCGAATCTTCTTATATTTTCTACTGCCCGGCCGATCTCCTCGCTCAACGCCACCATTTCTGGCGTTCACCTAAATTGTTTAATGGTTTATAACGAGTTATTGGGGACGGCCCCCTTCTCTGCCCTTTTAATTTCTTCCCTTATCCTATCCAACTCCCCGTCGATTTTCTCTACAGTGACTTCCCTGTGCGGGCTGGGCACGTACGTCTGAAGTAATTCTTTGTACTTATCCTAATCCACTCTATGGTATGCCTTCTATTTCTTCAAAGGGAATTGTATAAGATTCTTGTTTATGTTAATTAGAGTCGCAGTGTGGTCACTGCAACGAACAGCCACTGGTTTCATAAAATAGTTAAAGGGCAGATTGAGGTTAGCCAGGCAGATGTCCGGTTTTGTTACGTGTTATCTTTGTAAGTATGTAGGAAAATTGGGTCCCAGTCTTTGCAGTATACATTTATTGATAAGTCTGTTAAGATGTCTTCCGACTCTGTTTGTATTTCTCTATCCAGAATCCCCGCAATTGCCGTTTAAATCACCCATTAAAATGACCGGTATCGGATAGGTGACGAGTTTAGTCAAGTTTTGTACCGGTAATTGGGGGCGCCTGGGTGACTGATATTGAGGTGCGTCAATGATGTTGCTTACATAATTCCATTTTAATTTCTATAGCTAAATATGCATCCTTCAATCCTTATATTGTTTTGTACTGCAATCCTTGCTTGGCCACTATTGCCGCTCAGTCGTGTATTTCTCCTGAAGGATTCGTGTTAATAACATTATACATAGTTCTATATCTTTAGTTTCTCGTTTTCTGTGTTTTTTCTATGTTCTGATATTAGTATAACACCTAGGTCAATCTTTCTGAATATTATTTCCGTACATAATTTTCTTGTCTTTCCATCCGCATGTGTTAATTTATAGTATTTTTAATTTCTTAATATCCATAATTCAATTGTCCATTTCTGTTCGTTTATTCGTTTACCGTTTAGTTTGCCTATCTGTTTAGTTATCGGTATTTCTTCTTCTTTTTCTAGTTCTTCTTTCGTTTCTCCAGGGTTCCCCCTCTGTTGACTGCATTCGAGGGTATTTCTGGTAGTTTATCTCTGGGTGATGGACCCCTTTTACTTGCGGATTTAGATCTGTTAGTTCTTTGGGCTTTCCTGCGAGAAACTCGTGTGCACTCTTGCTCTGTGTCGTCGGAGGAATTTTCAGTCTCTGAGTCTTCGCTGATTGTGTCCTCTTCTGATTCTTCTGCCTGTTGGTTTCCTTTCGCTTTTTCGTTTCATTCATATTTTGTCTTTTCTGTGACATTGATTGTGAAAATGGCCGATGAGTCGACTTCTTTGAGGAATTTCATCGGTTCAAGCCGGTTTATCTGTAACATGCTGTTGACTGTTGTTGCATAACTTCCAGGGTTAGCTATGTTTCTCACGTGGGCATGTAATATAAAAATAAGTATTTTTACGTTAAGAGTACTATCTAAGTTTATTTTTGTATTGCCGGTCCTCGTTGGTCACTTTTTGCCATTCATGCATATGAGTTTTTTATTTACGTTAGTATTGTTTCTGATTGACCCTGTTTCTTTTGTCTCTATAATTTCTCTTCTTTGCGGACAGATCATGGCCATAGTTTTGTGTCTTCCTTGACAGTTGATACATTTTTTAACTGTGATGTTTCAGTAACGTCAAGAATGGCCTTCAGTTCCACATTCAGAACAGATGATTGTCTTTTGGAGGGCAATTTTGCGTCGTGTGTTCTTCCAACGGATAACATCTGAAGCATATCTGTATGTTTGTGAAGACGTCTCTTTGTATGTGGCTGGATGGAATTCTCATGTTGAAAGCGAGACGTCCCTGTTCTATGATCCCTAAAGCTATTTTGGTAGATTCACAAATGAACTTAAAAACGTGAGTGTGATCTTTAAATTTCACCGCCTCTGCTATTTTGAGCCATTTCTGTCTCTCCTGAAGTTCTCCTCTTATTTCTTGGCAAGAATGCTCTCCTACCCAGGACTCGATTTTTCTGCAGATGACATTTCTGTTAGCTGTGATTTGTGGTAGTACTTTAGCTTCCAAGTCCAACTTCCTTAGTGTAATACTCCCAGCAGATGAAAGTAGCTGCTCTACGTCTTCATTTTCTGGGCAAATAACTGTGAATCCGGATGGTATCTCAATGCATTTGATTAGTGGTATCTCCAGGTCTATAAATATGCATTGCATTTCTTATTGTGGTGATATTTTCCTTCCGTTGGGTATTAGTTTAAGGGAAAGTCTTTTGAAGTTCGGTGGGTCCATCTTAAAGGGTGTTGTCCCCTCTCCAAGGAGAGGTGTTCTTCTGTTGATATTTAGCTGTATAGTCTTATCCAGTCTCGACTACTGGGAAGAGCCCCTCCATCTGTCTTAGTTCTATCTCACCTACCTTCCAATTTTCGCACTGTCCTTGGTTAACCCTACCTATCTAGTCTTAGTCCTAAAAGCTGTCGACATTTGGGTTCTGGCTCTAGACCGAGAATCGGCCCCCCTTTCCTGGCCTTCTAATAGGGTCTCCTGCAGGGGTTTACTATACCTTACTACCAACTATAACTCAGACCTTGCCGGTGACCAAGTTATGTAGTGCTAGTGAGAACTAAGTTTCAGATAAAAGTATGAAAAAAGAGCCAAGAATTTAGAATAAGGAACAGCAACATATTCGGTGGAGCTACTTCGCTCAAGAGAAACAGGAGGAATCCCCAATCAGCCCGAGTAGCGCCTATATTTTCTTCTTAAAAGTTTTCTGGATAAGGCGTTTTATTTAGGTCCTGCTTAAAAACTTTTCCTCCCTTGCCTGTGATAGCTTTTACTAGTTCGCAGCAAGAGAACAAGCGTACAGACTGAGTAAAACAATAGTCAGAGCATAAGATGCATAAAGTTAGAATGTGGAGAGAGAGAGAGATAGGATGGGTAGAAATTAAAGTGTGGTGTGTTGGTTTGGGTGTTATTGTGTGTAGGATGATAAATGAAGATGATGCAGTGAGGATGTTAAAGATTTGTGCCAGGTTGTCGGGCTAATGCTTTAATTTTTCCTTTATAATTTCATTTTTTTAAGATACATAGTTATATTAAGCATTCGAGCCTTTGTTTTTTATTTGCTCAATTAAGCGTCTGTATCATTTTTATAATTTGGTTTTATTTATTTTTTAGCTTCTTTCGCTTTTTTGTTTATTTTTTTTGCTTCTTTCGCTTTTTTGTTTATTTTTTTGACTTATTTGTTTATTTATTTTTTTTCTTCTTTATAAGGTCAGTAAATACTTTTCTTAATTTCTCATCGGGATTCTCATTTGAGTTTTATAGTTGGTAGTCATAATCGGTTGTCGTTTTTTAGTTTTTACGTTTCTGGTAGTTACATTTATGTACTATAGTTTATTACCTATAGATTGGATTGACGTTTGTTAATGTTTTTCTCAGGCTTCCGTCGAAGCGTTGTTCATAATGCGTACGACGGATCTCGTTTTCTTGTACGATGGTTTGGTCTATTATATTCTTGGGTATGGTATTTTTAATTTTTTCCACTGTTTTCTTGTTCTCTTTTGTAAGACTGTGTTTATGGGTTCTATAGTAGTTCTGCGATGGAATTCTTCTGCTGGTATGTAATCTTGGCTTTTTATATTTGTTATGAATCTAGTGGCTTGATTTTGGACTCTTTGGATCTTCTTGATTTGGGAGTTATTCAATGAGTTCAATGGTACTGTTGGGTATAGGAGCTTAGGTTGTACTAAGGCCAGGTATAATTTTCTTTTATTTTTGGTTGATAGTTGTCTGAATCTTTATGGTGCTGATGAGGTTGATTTTGCTTCGATGATTTTTTGTGGTAGATGGCAACTATAGCCTGTTGTTATTAATTTTAGTCCGAGGACACGTCATTCTGTTTAGTACAGATATGCCTCTCCTTCTACGCGTACAGTGGCTTTTTCCGTCTGTTCATGGGTATTAACTTGAAATTATCTTTGTTTGTCTTTATTTTGTTCCTTATTTCATAATCATTCAGGTTTTTAATTTCTTTTCCTGTTCTTAGTGCGATGTTCCTGGTCACTATTTGTGTGATATCGTCCGCTAGTTGTATATACATCGCACATTCATGGGTTGGATGCAGAAGGTGCCTAGTGTACACTGTGTACAGTGTTGGTGAGAGGCAGCCTCCCTGTGGAACACCTGTTTACAGATTAATTGCGTCACCCGTTTGGCCGTTTATCTGCAATACGGCTTTCGTCTCGTCTAGGTAGTTGCAGAGTGTTTTGCAGAGGTTTATTTCTAGATTAAGGTCAGAGATTTTGTCTTTTAGGCTGGGCAACCACACCTAGTCAAGGGCTTTAGCAACCTCACGGAGTACAATATCAACTCTGTTGCCTCGCGCTGTTTTTGTAGCATTTTTTTCCGTTATGATTTCTAGCGCGGTGCCTGTCCCTCGCTTGATCCGGAATCCGTGCTGTTGTGGGTTGTATAGGTTGTTTTTGTTAAGGTGGTTGATCAACCTTTCGTTAAGGAGCTCTGCTAGTACTTTACCTAGAAATTCTAGGAGCCAGATCGGACGGAAGCTTCCAACCTGGTGTTTCGCTTTGCCCGGCTTCCATATTTAGGCAGGCATTGGAGACCTTCACTCCCGATTCTTGCACATTTTCTGGGACAGTGATTAGGTGAGCTTTGGATATCCCACTTTGTCCTGGAGCCTTTTATTTAAAGGATTTTAAGGCTGTCAGGTATTCATTCATTGTAAAAGGCTTTCCTTCCCCAATAGGATTGTGTCTTTGTTCGTCAACGTTTCTAAACAGTATAGTACGTTCACCTTGTGTTTCAAGGCTATGTATGATTTCTCCTTCGTAGTTTTGGTCGAATTCTTGGTTCACTTCCGGTAAAATAGAAAATATTTTCTTCCAGTGTGTTCGGAAGTGTTCTTGAAGCTCCTCATTTTGTTCTACTATATGGTTCTGTATTTTCAGGCTTATTTTCTAATTTGGCTGTGATCCGCGTAATTTCCTGTATTATCTCCAGAATTTCCTCGGATACTTTTCTATTTCCATTTTACCTATTATATTATTCCAAAGACGGTCTAAATTTTCCTTGATGAGGGTGTCTATTCTCCTTCTGATTGCGATTATACTTTTATACCTTTGCATCGTATTTCCTAATACCCTGAGCCTTTCAATTTTATATGTTTCTTGTAGCGCTTAGTTTCCCCTTAAAAATTTCCCGCGCCATGATTGGGCAATTTTTGTAATATTTATGTTCGCGTAGAAATAATATATATATATATATATATATATATATATATATATATATATATATATATATATATATATATATATATAATGCCGAGGAAGGGTTCACTATGTAGACATCGTGATGAGGACGTGCAGAAGGCCTTCGATAAGGTTTGGTTGAGAGGACTACAATACAAGATCATAGGTCTACAGCTAGACTCATTCCTGGAAAGAATCCTTTGTGACTTCTTCATGGACAGAAAGGCGCGTATCATGATTGAAGAGCACAAAGGACCAGAATTCAAGCTCAAAGCGGCCTTTCCCCAGGGGAGCTGCCTGAGCCCTCTTCTTTACTTGGTCTTCACCATCGACTTCCCTGCTCCAATACAAAGGGACACGATGTATCTGCAGTACGCAGATGACGTCACACAGATCGTCCCCAGTGGGGTGAGAAAAAAAAGGGATCAGTCGATCAACACTATTGCAGAGATCTTTAACATCAACCAATACGAGTGAGAGAAGGTGGAAAATACAGAAAATAGGGACAAATTTAAGATCCTCCCGTTGTGCTGCAAGTTGACGTGGCCGATTGTAATAGATGGGAGGAGATATGGCTACTGCGCTGAAGGCACTAACCTGAGCCTAAAACTCTCCGAACGCGGATACTCAAGCGGCAGAATATAGCGAAGAGAGAAATCTCTAAGCTAAATAGGTTCAGAAATCTTAGTTCGCCGAGTAACAGGAAAATATACCCAATGTTTACCCGGGCTAAGCTCATCTACTCTGCAGTAATGACTTAAAGGGCCAGCACGACAGCTATGAGGAGGCTCCAGCGAGTGCAGAGTTCTACATCCCTTTGCATAAACAAAACCAGACGAAGAGAGAATCTTCGGCAAAGGGACCTGCAAGGGCAGACAGGTCTGGAGCCTATTAATGTCGCAACGCAGAAACTGGCTAAAAGGTTCTGGTCAACAATGGCCAATGATATCATCTCAGAGCTAAGAATAACAGGTGGAAGCATAAACATCCCTGCCATATTGCGTGGAAAGATCGCTCGAAACCGACTTTTCCCAAGCAGTAGACTCTGCACCGAGGAAAACACTATACCACTTTACACATAAACAACGCAGAGAACCACACAACAAATATAAGATAGAAATTAAACTCACAATTAATGGAGAACAAACAAATACAACCAGAACAAAACATGAGGTAATACACTAAATTTGATCACTAACAAAGGCTCAAAAGGTTAAAAATACACGAAGACTAAATAAATAAAACAAAGAGACAAATACATAGAAGAACATAAAGAAGAACGCACACAGAAACAAACACAAGTCAAAAATAATAAAACAAAAAAGGAAAAATCAGTATAACTACTGATTTCTCCTTCTTTTTTTTATCGCAGTCATTTGTATACTCGAACGAGTATACAAATGACTGCGAGGCACCTCAAACTAAAGCAAACCCTCCTACTGCTATCTAAATCTTCGAATATTGAGTACATCAGATATAATCTAACAATTTTCGAATAATTCCATTGACAGACTAAATTTGGATTCTTTTTTTTACAACGTAGAGCTGTGAATGCACTTAAGGTAAAGTTCACTTTTCATTAAAGTTAACGTTAACTTCAAGAATGAAGAAATATATGCGCCTTCTGGACTGATTGTAGTTTGCTCCTGTTTCCAGTGGGCGAGGTGCTTACCCTAAAGGGGTAATTCATCCTTATTTCATCCTTATTCCACTCTTTGACTTCCACTTACTTGACCCACTAAAAGCAATATAACACAACCACCGCTGTGCCCGGAGCCAATTAGAGTAGGGTATAGTGAATTTTGGAAGGAAGCCCCAATAGGGATCGCGAAGAAGAGGGGTCCTTAAGACCACGAGCCCCAAATTCTTTGGAGGCGCTTCTTAGCTTAGGCTTATTTAAGTAGCGTGGTCGTGAAATGCTAAAATAAGTAGGTAAATAGGGAACCATAGGCTGCTAGGTGATACGGAACGTTTTCACTTTCCTTTTTTACAGATTTAGAGTAGAAGGAAGAAAACAAACATAGGTTTCGGAGGAAGGAACGAAGAAAAGAACGCCTAGGAGCTCGACAGGCAAAAGGATGGTGGATGATCCCCCTTTCGGGAAAGGCGGAAGCCTAGGATGCCTACGAGTACCTCTACGGACAATTGACCAGGAGATCAAACCGGACAAAGGAAAACTCTGCGAGACATTATTTGGACAGATAAAAGTAGCCCTCGTCAAAATTATGGACATCCCAAATAGCTACGTGGTAATTGCAAGTAAGGAAAAAGAAGTAGAAAAATTATTGTCCAGGGAAGGAATAAAGGCACTAAAGGAAATAGTTGTAACGCCCAAAATCCCGCCCCAGATAACTGCAAACAGAAGTATCATATGCAGGAAGGTCGACGTTTGAGAGGGTTCCCATGACAAAAAGGAAATGAAAGAAGAAATAGAAACATTTCCTGAATGAAAAAAAATAAATGTAATAATTAAATTTGTGCAACAACAGATATGGCAGCAAAGATATTTCAACGATGACTACTCATGTTTAACATGAGAATTCCACCAGAGAACATGGAGCTAGAAAAACATATTAATATTCAAATTTGCTTCCGCTGCTATAAGGTGAAGGACGACTTGACGCGTGACTGCGCTGATAAAGATCCAGTATGTTCTGAGTGCGGGCAGAAAAATCACGAATGAAGACAGTGCAAAGAAAGTACTAAGAAATGCATGAACTCTCATGGGACCCAGGGGACTATGGCAAAGGCATGCTCCAAAAGAAAGGAAATAAAAGAATGAAAGGAAAGACAAACGAGAAACGAAGAAGAATCTAATGGCTAAAGCAACTATGAAGCCAATGCAGGAAGCACATACTTATCTAACTGTGCCACAAGGGGCATCAACAGAAATACTCACATGCATACTCTATGCCCATGTGATGAATATTGGGAAACCGGGCACCTTCACTACGACGCTCACTACAATGCTAGAAAAAAATGGAGTGAAGAAGATGTGGTTCCCTGACAACGCCCCCTCATCTCAAATCCTTAAAATCAACGTCGCCTTAGCGTCGGCACCAACGAGCAACGAGGAACATACTACCCTATGAAAACGCAATTTCAAACATGTCAGTGCAAAGTAATAAAGAAGACAAAATAGTACGCATGGAAGCACAGAAAATAAAACGTAAAGTCTACAGCCATGAATGCCGCCCCCTCTCAAGAGGCAAGAAACAGGAAGACATCATTAAGGCAATTAAAGAAGGAAAATGCAAATGAGCATTCAAAGAAAAGACATGAGAAGAAGACGAGGAAGAAGTATAAAAACTCTCATTGGAGGATAAAATTCGAATCTACCCTGGCGACTGCGTTACTCTCTGCCATTCTACTTTTCAAAGTATGAAGAATGGTAGGTTTAAAGGCAACGAAGCAGAACCCAACAAAAGATTGACCCGCCAGAAGCCCAGAGATCTCTAGACGACCACACTTAATAAACAATGGAACCAGAAAGGAGAAGAAAGCTCAGCATTCTGCAAATCAACACTCAAGATTAAAACGGTAAAACATCGACATTAGGAAACACGGAGTGAATCCATAAGAAAAAACAATGAAATTGTTCGATTACACCGTCATAAATGCGAACTCTTCAGGCGAACGTCCTGAAGAGAGCTGAAGTTCAAAGAAGGTAATAATTTGGATGAGGCATACTTGGCCGTAAAAATTGAAACTGAATTAATGCTCATAATAGTAGCCACGGGATACCAAGCAGCAAGAAAAATTACCTCCTCATACTTAACCTATCTAAAATCTTTGGCATAGGTTTCCCAACCATCTTTATGGGGGACCTCAATAATAGGTGCAGTGCAAATGGATACCGCTCCAGAACCACAGAGGAGCCAACTTATAAATGATGTTGGAAAAAAACATTTTCAAGAGAATAGGGTCAGACTTTCCAACATATGTCACAGGCAATGCAGCTACAACACCAGACATCGTGCTAAGTAGCTTTAATATGCCATAAAACATCCACATGCAACTAGTTACCTTTGCAGGTAGCGACCATGTTGGATCATATTTGCTTATGAATCAATATCCGATACAGATACCACTACCGGGAAGGAAGGATTACAAGAGAGCAAACTGGGCAGGTTACCCCTAAGGTCTTAGTAACTTCGTGCCAAAGGATCTCACTCACGCTAGCCTGGAAGATATTGATGACGAGAACTCAAGATTAACAAGAACGATCATTGAGGAGGACGAAAGATATATAACGAAGACAAGATACCGTACTCTTCCACATCCTCGATAGACAGAGAAAATGAAGAGAAAGAATAGGCAACTAAGAGGAATACTAGACCATATAATTCTCCATGGAACAAATAGAGAGCGATACGAAGAAATCAGAACACGGAGAAAAGAACTGAGGCATCTCATAGAAGAACAACAAAGCCACATATGGGATAGACTAATAGAGAAAATAGACGAAGAAAGAAGACCAAAAGAGAACTAGATACTAATAAATAGATTTAAAGGCAGACCTCCGAGAGAAAAAATAACAATTAACAATGAACGGAGAAAAAAGACATAAGAAGAGGGAACAACAGAAGAACTTTTTCGTAATCATTGGAAATCAGTGTTTTCCATAACACCAGAGGAGGACGAAGACTTTAAGCCAGAAAATAGACGAAATGGTCCACCCAGTCTTGCGAGAAAACATAAACAAGATCACTCCAGCACCAAGTATAGAGCGAGAAAGGGAAGGAAATTCTGGATACAGGGGCCTACATAGCAACGGAAGAGATCAAAGGCGTGATACAATCATTCAAACAGAAAGCGCCAGAGCCCCTCAGGAATAACCAGAATTAATCTTATCAAGGCACCTAACACAATCATCAGAACACTAAAGAATATTTTTAACGCGTGCTTAAACTCCGGTTACTTTCCTGATAGTTATAAACTAGCGGAAACGATATTCGTTCCAAAGCCAGGAAAACAACAAAACCACCTCAGAAGTTACCGACCAATATCGCGATTGAACTTCATGGACAAAGTCTTCGAGAAAATCCTTAACAGAAGACTAAAAGATTATCTTGAAGAAAATGACCTTTATAATGATTATCAATTCGGATTCAGAAGAGGCAGACAACACAATGTCACTTGGCATAATAACAGAAAATAGTAAAGGCCAAAGCAGATAATAACTACATCGATCTGGTCCTGAGAGATGTAGAAAAAGTATTCAACAAAGTCTGGGTCAGAGGAATGCAATATAAGATCTTAAATCTCTAGAAAAAAAGCAATCTGGAGAATTCTCTGTGATTATGTCACAGGCAGAAAAACATATATGAAGATTAATGAGTATTCAGGACCAGAATTCGAATTGGAAGCTGGACTCCCGCAGGGAAGCTGTCTCAGCCCCACGCTTTATTTAATATACACAGCAGACCTACCACCACCAATAATACCTGGTTGGCTAAACATACAGTTCGCGGACGACATAAGCCAACTCGTTGTCACTCCGTACAGGAACGTACGCCTTCAGGCAAGGACAACAGCTTTAGAAATCAGCAACATCAACAACTACAAAAGAGATTGGAAGATAAGGATGAACAGGATGAAATTTACAATAATCTCAATCGCCAGGAACAAAACAGCTGAAATTGTAGTTGAAGATCAAAACTACAGATATCATAGTGAGGGCAAAGTGCTAGCACTCAGAATAACAAAAAGGCTACAAAAAACATATAACGAAGAGGAAGAAAAAGGCGATTCCGATGCTTAACCTACTGTACAATCTAAGAGAGTTAGGCATGAAAAATAAAAGAAAAATCTATCTTGCACTAGGAAGAGAGGTACTACCATACCCGCCAATCCCTATCAACGGTGAAACAAGGACCAAAAAATTGGAATTTCGGAGAATACAAAATAAAGCTCTCTACTTAATCACCAACACACGTAGGAGAGATATGAGTCCCCTTTAACACTCGATTTCCCAGCGGCAGACAACAGCTGAGATACGAGGAGGTACCCATGTTTACTTAAGTAGAAATTCAAAGAGAGAGAAGGAATAAGCATAACGATATGGATATTTACCCGACTATATACAAATCCAACCAACGAAATAACCAACCAATACACTAGATTGATATACTATTAATACAAACGAATTTAAACAACCTAAATAGGAAGAAACAACTGATTAAGAAGACAACACAGATCAAAAGTGTAAACAGAAATAATGCGAACAAAATTAACTAAAAGTGTAATTAGTGAACTATATTTAAAAGTTGAACAAAAATGATAGTGAAGTGAAAATTAAGAGTAAAACAGAAATAAGACGAACATAGTAAACTAAAAGTGTAATAAGTGAACTAAAGTATTAAAAAGTTTAACAAAAATGATAGTGAAGTGGAAGTTAATAGTAAAACAAGTGAACGAAGTGAAACTAAAGTAAAAAAAAGTGATAACAACTAGAGAAAGTGAAACAAAGTAAGTAGAGTAAAAACAAGTAACATAACAATACATAAACAAAGCTCAGAGCTAAGATAACTCAAAACGGCATGAATGCTACAATAAACACATGAAATATGAAGAGAATAAGGGAACAGAGATAAGGCGGTCCCCCCACTTCTGTATGAGGCACATAGGTGCTAAAAGTATGAGAAAGGAAGTAAGAATTATAAATGCTGAGTAAATGCATAACGTTGGTTCGGAATCCACGTTAATCAGCAGGTCCCCCTGGTCCCTCGAGGAAGGGTATACCACCCCTTTCACCTTTGGCTACCGCGGTTGCTCAATCTGCCTCCTAACCAATATGTCCTCTTTTAACTCAAAACTTTCCGTCTCCCACAGCTATAAACCCTCTTCTAAAGTTTGTTTCGGACTACCCATTAAGCACTTCAGTATCAGTTCACTTGAACTGAGAGTCAGAAGTGTGGGGAGATTCTCCAGGAGCAAGTTGGCCACGGGCCTCCTCCTCTTATGTGCCTCCCCCGATGGTGGGTGGTACAGAGGGGAGGAGTAACCGCGAGCCGTATCTTTTCTCCCACAAAAAAATAAATAAAAATTCCATTTTGATTTACTCAATCTGTACACTTGCTCTCTCGCTGCGAACTGGTGAAGGCTATCACTGGTAAAGGAGGAAAGGTTTTAGGTAGGACCTAAATAAAACGCCTTCTCAAGAAAACTTCTAAGAAAAAAATATATGCGCTTCTGGGGCAGATTGGCGATTCCTTCTGTTCTTCTTGAGCGAAGTAGCCCCTACCCTCCGAAGGAGTTGCTCTTCCTTATTCTAAATTCTTGGCTTTTTTTTATACTTTTTACGTTAAACTTACTTCTCCCTAGCACTACATAACATGGTCACGGTAAGGTTGGAGTTACAGTTGGTAGTAAGGTATAGTGAACCCCTGCAAGAGATCCTCTTAGGGGGCCAGAAAAGGGGGGCTCATTCTCGGTCACGAGCCAAAACCCAAATGTCGATCGCTGTTAGGGCTAGGCCCAGATAGGTAGGGTTGACCAAGGAGATTGCCAAAATTGAAAGAGGTAGCTGAGATTGGACTAGGACAGATAGAAAGGCTCATCCCAGTAGTGGAGACTGGATAAGACTCCGCAGCTGAAGATCGACAGAAGAACGCCTCTCCTCGGAGAAGGGACGACTACCGGGAAGATGGACCCACCGGACTTCAAAAAGCTGCGCCTTAAACTCATACCCAACGGAAGAAAAGGATCACCACAAGAAGTAGTGCCATTCATATTTATAGATCTGGAGATACCACTAATCAAGTGCATTGAGACACCATCTGGACTCACAGTTATTTGCCCAGTAAATAAAGACGTAGAGCAGCAACTTTCATCTGCTTGGGAACATTACACTAAGCAGGTTGGACTTGGAAGCTAAAGTACTACCACAAATCACGGCTAACAGCAGTGTCATCTGCAGAAAAATCGAGTCTTGGGTAGGAGAACACTCATGCCAAGAAATAAGAGAAGAACTTCAGAAGAGAGAAATGGCTCAATATTGGAGGGGTGCTGAAATTCAAAGATCACACTCACGTTTTTAAGGTCATTTGTGAATCTACCGAAATGGCTTCAAGGATCATAGAACAGGGACTTCTCGCTTACAACATGAGAAATCCATCTGCCCACATACAAAGAGACGTCTTCACAAGAATACAGATATGCTTCAGATGTTATGCGTTGGAAGAACACACGACGCAAAATTGCCCCTTAAAAGACAATCATCTGTTCTGAATGTGGCACTGAAGGCCATTCTTGACGTTACTGCAACAACACAGTTAAAAGTTGTATTAATTTCCAAGGGGCACACAGAACTATGGCCATGATCTGTCCCCAAAGAAGAGAAATTATAAAGAGGAAAGAAACAGAGTCAAACAGAAACAATGCTAACGTAAATAAAAAACTCATATGCATGAATGGCAAAAAGTGACCAACAAGGACCGGCACAACAAAAATAAATTTACATAGTACTCTTAACGTAAAAATACTTATTTGTATATTACATGCCGACGTGATGAACATAGCTAACCCTGGAAGTTACGCAACAACAGTCAACAAAATGTTACAGCTAAACGGGCTCGAACCGATGAAATTCCTCAAAGAAGTCGACTCATTGGCCATTTTCACAATCAATGTCACAGAAAAGACAAAATATGAGTTAAACGAAAAAGCGAAAGAAAACCAACAGGCAGAAGAATCAGAAGAGGACACAATCAGCGAAGACTCAGAGACTGAAAATTCCTCCGACGACACAGAGCAAGAGTGCACACGAGTTTCTCGCAGGAAAGCCCAAAGAACTAACAGATCTAAATCCGCAAGTAAAAGTGATCCATCACCCAGAGATAAACTACCAGAAATACCCTCGAATGCAGTCAACAGTGGGGGAACCCTGGAGAAACGAAAGAAGAACCAGAAAAAGAAGAAGAAATACCGATAACTAAACAGATAGGCAAACTAAACGGTAAACGAATAAACGAACAGAAATGGACAATTGGATTATGGATATTAAGAAATTAAAAATACTACAAATTAACACATGCGGATGGAAAGACAAGATCATTATGTACGGAAATCATATTCAGAAAGATATAGAACTATAATGTTATTAACACAAATCCTTAAGGAGAAACACATGACGGAAGGTCAATAGCGGCCAAGCAAGGATTGCAGTACATACGAGGAGTGGTCAATAAGTTTTGCAATTCGGATATAAGGAAACAAGGTATGGGGAAAAGTGTTCTATTATTTTTCAATATAATTACTCTTGACTTCAATGCACTTGCACCACTTGTCCCTGAGGTTTCGAATCCCCGACAACCAGAAATATCCCAACTGCTTTTCAATCTACTCCTGGACGGCGAGCTAAACATCTTCATAGTCCTTAAACCGACGTCCGCGCAGTGCAGCCTTGAGCTTGCGGAATAAAAAGTAGTCGCTCTACCAATTCGCAAAACTTATTGACCGCCCCTCGTAACAATATAAGGATTAGAAAATGCATATTTAGCTATAGAAATTAAAATGGAATTAAGTGCCATCATTTTTGCAAATGGATACCAGCCAGGCGGCCCAAATTACTGGTACAAAACTTTACTAAACTCGTCACCTATACGATACCGGTAATTTTGATAGGTGATTGAAAAGCCCATTGCGGGGCTTCTGGGTACAGAAATACAACAGAATCGGAAGACATCTTAACAGACTTATCAATAAACGTATACTGCAAAAACTGGGACCTAATTTTCCTACATACCTGCAAAGAGAACACGCAACAAACCGGACATCTGCCTGGCTAACTTCAATTTGCTCTTTAACTATTTTATGGAACCAGTGGATGTTCCTTGCAGTGGCCACACTGCGACTCTAATGCACATAAGCCAGAATCCCATACAAATACCTTCGAAGAAATGGAAGGGATACCATAGAGTGGATTGGGATAAGTACGTGCCCACTCGCTCGGGAAAGTCACTCTAGAGGAAATCGATGGGGAGTTGGCTAGGTTTAGAGAAGAAATAAATAGGGCAGAAAAGGGGGCCGTTTCCATTATCTCATTCTTAACCATTAAACAATTTAGGTGGACTCCAGAAATAGTGGCTTTAAGTTCGGAGATCGGCCGGGAAGCAGAAAATATAAGAAGATTTGGAACATCAAGGGAAGCATACAACGCACTAAGGAGACAAAAGAGAACTAATAGCACTAATTTATGAAAAACAGAAAGATAAATGGGATCAGTACATCGAGAAAATAGGTGTGGAAACATCACCAAGGAAATTTTGAAAACATATCAACAGATTAAAGACACGGACAACAATGGATAAAATGAAAATTAAGGATGCAGGGAACAACATTTTAGAAGATAAGGAAGAAATAGAACCATTATTTAGAGAGCATTGGAAAAATGTATTCAAAATTAGCAAGGAAGAGAATAAGGATTATGACATTGAATTCGAACATCAGATCGTGGAAGAACTCAATGGAGAGATCAATAGAACATGCCCCATTCCACTTTGTCGAGGAAAGGACAAACAACAACGACGGAATAGTCACAATCATTACATCAGAGGAATTAAAAGAAACCATAAAGATCTTCCGACAGAGAGCCCCAGGCAGATCGAGACTCTATGGATTAAGTTGCATCAAAGCACCTCCGAACATACTGGAGGAAGTGAGAAAAGTCTTCAATGAGTGCTTGAACACGGGATACTTTTCTGATGAACTGAAAGTGTCGAAGATGATATTCATACACAAGGCGGGAAAACCCCCCGATCAAGTGGGGAACTACCGGTAGCCTTGCCTCCCTGCTAGATTTCATTGGTAACGTATTGAAAAAAATTCTAAATAACAGACTGTCCAAATTCCTCGATGATAATGGCCGAAGAAACAGCTGCCAATTTGGATTGAGGAAAAACAGATGCATGGAGATGGCCCTTAGAGTCAACCTTGAAAAGATAGCGACGTCGACTAAGAGTAACTAATTAACCGAATCAACACCCGAGAATAGCAGATAGTCAATTATAACTAGGATAAGAATACGAAAGAATAGAGAGATAGAAACCTACACCAGTTTCTATCACGCTGGCTATGCTACCTAAAATAGACAGAGATACGAGTAAGCCTGACCTCCAGGCAACTAGGATCTCTTTGGAAACCTCTTACTTCCTTCAGCATCTATTCGTTTTTTACCCTTACATTTGCACAAGGGACTCACAGTGATACGTAGGACAGGGATCACAATAAACTGCAAGCTTATAGGTAGAGACAAGCGACACATCGTGGTTCGGATTCCACGTTAAGCTGTAGGTCCCATGACTAACTAAGTCCACTTTTGTCTCCTACTATTCTCTTCGCTGTCCTATCATAAAACCTTTTTCTTTCGCTCCTTCCCACTCCTAACCACCGTACCCACAGTGTTTGGAGCCTAATTTGGCTCTAGACAGTGTGACTATGGGGGTCAATGAAGGAGTACCGGGCCTTACCTTCTCCTTCCTTGGCTGCTCCATGAACGCCAAGGGGGGCGGGGGGAGGATTGGAAGACCTGTTCTTTGTCTACCGCCTCTCTTTTCATTTCATTTCATAATTCCATTTCTGTTCATTCCCTGAAAATGACCTAACACGGTCGAAAGACGCCTAGGAATAAAACATGTCATTCGCGGATGTTTTTTCTCGCCTTGAAGACCCCGTTAAAAAACTTGTAAGAAATATTAAGAAAATACAAGTTTAAATTAATAACGCTGCCACAGCTGTGGACTTCAATGGAACCTGCATATATAAATATATATATATATATATATAACGTGTAGGGTTCCCCTTATAGAGATGAATCTTCAAGTTAAGGATGTGGGTGATCAACAACAGTAAGACAACTTTTCTTTACTTGGTTGTTTCGGGCTATGTGCGCCTATCATCTAGTACTATAAAATCACAAAAGATTAACATAAGTACGAGGTAGACCCTACCGCTTTACTGCCTGCTTGTTTTATCCATAAACTCGGAAGATTTGTCATTTACGACAACGTTATTAATTTATAGTTTTTATCAAATTCAATATTCTATTAAAGTTTGTAGTTACAAAGATAAAATGGATCTTAGTTTGTTATCATTACTTTTTACATATTATACTCGTATATAATGCTAGTAATTTATTATTACTATTACTTTTTAGTGTTATCCATATATTATTATTTCCTGTTATTGTTCCATTACTATAATTATTTTAGATTGATAGTTTAGAACAGTTTCTGTTTTTATTTATAATATTATTAATTTTAGTTTCTTGCGCTTATTATATTATTTTTCTTATTTTACCATCAAGTTTTATTATTTTATCATCCTCTTTTCTTCTATTTCAGGACATTTAAAGGTAAACAGCTTCTTAAACTACTAATCTCTAACTACTGACCTCTTTTGGCTTCTCTGGCTATGTACATTCAATAGATTTTTCTTTCATCAAAACTTCGCTACTTTCCTGCCGAATCTCAATTTCAAAATATTCTTCTCGACCATTTAGTGAATCTTTACGTCCTCTAGTTTCCTTCTTAAAGTATCTTTTATCGATATTCTTTTATATGTTTTCCCTTCTTATTTCTTTCTTAATCTTTCCTCCAAATAGATAGGAAGTTACTAAGAGTATGTTTTATTAATTTGTCGTACAAGACGGGCTTGAGTCTCTCCATTAATCTATCTCAATTTAGGATTGATTTAAGACGGAGAAGAGGAATGGATCCTTGTACGGTTATAAATTCGGTGGTTGTTGTGAGAGCCAACCAGCATTTCAGGAATTTATATATGATCGGGGAAGAAAGGCAATTAATGATATTGCGGGTTAATCCTGGAGACGACGTTGGGGTTGCATTACAACGCTTTACTAAGTAATTTAAGCGCGCTTTTGATTAGGCCGCGGCCATAAATGCTAGGTATTTTTATCATCATTATTAGTATTTATTAAATATATGAGGAGAAGAAGAATACCTCTACCGTCTTCCGGCGCATATCGTAAACCGCGACTAAATCGGGGGGTGCTGGGCTAAGAATAGGCCCCCATGAATGTTTTCTTCCTACAGCATTGCGAAATGAATGGCTGTGATGGGCAACAACCATATATGGGTATGATGGGTCTGATTTTTATTATGACTCATTCGGAAAATTTTGATATACATTATAATGTTTTAATTTGGGCTTCATTAGAGATACTATACTGCAATTTGTATTAAGACAACTAATGACCTCCAAACTGCTCTATATTCCTCTAGATTCTTTTTTACTGAACAAAGGCAACGTGAATTCGTAGATATTGAGATAAGAAGAAATTAATAGGTAAGCGTTTGATTTATTGATTTCTCCTAGTTAAAGTGTTCAGTGGCTCCACAGATCCTAGTATCAAGGGTATAAATTGTTTATTATTTTTCAATTTTATCAATATTGGTGAATATAATCACCATATACATATATATATATATATATATATATATATATATATATATATATATATATATATATATATATATATATATATATATATATATATGTATATATGTATATATATATATATATATATATATATATATATATATATATATATATATATATATATATATATATATATATATATATATATATATATATATATATATATATATATATATATATATATATATATATATATATATATATATATATATATATATATATATATATATATATATATATATATATATATATATATATATATATATATATATATATATATATATATATATATATATATATATATATATATATATATATATATATGCGTTATTAAAGTGAATAGCTGCGGCAGCGTTATTGATTTTGACTTGCAATTTCTTCATTTGCCTTACGAGTCTCTTAACAGGATCTTCGAGGAGAGAGAAAATAGCTACAAAGGACATATTTTATTCCTTGCTCCCCCCCCCTTTACCTAAAATTTAGATATAAAATCTCTCCTCCCGGTTATATAGGGTTTTGTAACGCATAGTTTTCCCTTTTAAGGATTTTTTCGCGTGCCGTTCTCGCCCTTCCTTTGCCATTGCCTCCTTTGCCTATAATCTAGATTGAAAAATCTCCCCGTTATATACGTTTTTGTAACATATATTTTTTGTCTTTAAAATTTTCCTGTGCTATGATTGGCCAATTTTTGTACGCTTATCGAGAGAGAGAAAATCCCTCTGAAAGGTTTAATATTTTTCGATGCCATGATAGGCTAATTTTTGACTGCTTTGCTTGCCTGAGCCAGTCTGACTCTCGCTTTGACAGCATTTTGTACGGATTTACATAAAGTGTATTTTTAGCGAAAAAGTGTACAGAGTGACCCGCCTTGTTGATAGTAGCTCGATAGTTCGTTAATAAGTGGACCACTGGCCTTCTTCGTTGAAGACGGTTACGGAAGAATTCGTCGCTCCTTCGTGGAAACGGAGACCGAAGCCTTTCCTGGCCCACACGCTAGCCTGACGGAAGTTTTTTAAGGTAAAGTAAATTTTTATTGGACATTGGCCCCCTTTTCTCTCTCACCCCTTTCCTTCTATAAAACCTCAAGTGAACACATTTTCACATACACACCATAACGCATCATATGATGCATTTGAGATGAGGGAAACCTTGCGAATATCTCTTCGGGTCCTCCCGGAGGGCCCGAAACCTGACCGTGAAAAAGTTTTTGAGAAAGTATATAGAACCCTACGCATTGCCCTTGTTAGACTCATTGCCTAAAATAATGGATACTCAGCTATCTGCGCGAAAGAGGCCGATTGTGAAGCCTTGAACATCGGGAAAGCTGTTGAATGCCTTAAGACAATAAACCTAAAACCGACCACACCGCCACAAATAAGGACTTACCGCAGTTTGATCTGCAGGCGCCTCGCCCCATGGGTTGGGAGCCACTCATTGGACTGAACTAAGCAGGAAATCGAGAAGAACCACGAATGGGCAAAGGTAGTAGAGGTCTTCAAATTTAAAAACTACACGCACGTGTTTAAGGTTGTATTTGAAGACACAGCTATGGCTCAAAAGGCTAAGGACAACGGATTGCTTCGTTTTAACGTGAGAGTTTGCCAAAAACAGATGGAACGTGAGGAGTTTGTTGATTTGCAAATGTGCTTTAGGTGCTACAAATACCTCAAACATACCACGTCCAACTGCCCTGAAAACAAAGACCTCAAGTTGTGCTCCATCTGCGCCGGTCGGGACCATTTTTGCTGCGAATGTAAGAACACCACTGCCAAATGTTTAAATTGCGAAGTCCCGCACCGGACCATGTCTATGGCATGTCCAATTAAAAAACAGGAAATGAGCAACCAAAGCAAACTCAAACGTGAGACGGAAGAGATAAAAGCAAACTCAACCTACGCTAAAGTTGCCAAAGCCGCCATCACCGAGTCGAACAGCCAGAAGACATATCTATACATCGAAAATGAACACTCCACCAAGAATATGTGTTGCATTTATTATGCACACATAGCAAACATTACTCACCCTGCGACAGAAGTCAATCGCATGCTCGTAAAGAACGGGTTTGCGGAGATGTGGTTTCCCGATATATCCCCTTCAGAGGAGGTTATGCGTATAACCGTAGCTCCTCACTGCCAAGACAAGTGCCAAAAAGTGCCAACCCCTAACACAGCCATCTCACGTGACCCCCGACTTAACAAACCAAAAGAAACACAGACACAAAAACAAGCGCCACGCACTCCCAAAAAATCCACACCGGAAAAAACAAAAATACACACCCCCACACCAACAAAGGAGGCAGTCTGACCCAAGGAGATCAGGTCTTCTAGGTCGAGGAAAATCTCCAAAACTCGTGGACCACGGTCTATCTCCTCAGCACGAGGAAGGGAAAACCAACTCAAGTACCATTCCAGAGGCTTCAACTTAAAATTGTACGCCCCTGAATCGGCTCCATTTCCAGCTGAGATTGACTCCCGTGAAGTATCGGAAGGTCTTAGGACCGGACGATACAAGTGGGAATGCTTAGACGAGGTTCCGGAGAGACAGGTTGAGGAGGCCCTCGAACAAAATAAGGTTAAGCTGGCCACGGACTGTTTTCCCACGATAACCGACACCGAATTTCGAAAGAAAAGAAACGGCAGGGAGCGCACCCCGCCTAGTACACCACATGGGGCTAAAGTAGATCGCGAATAAGCGTCTACTTTAATCCCACACACTAAAAGAACCTACATTACTCAAAATGACCAACAGACTTACAATCATACAAATGAATGTCGATGGGTGGGACGGTAAAGGTTCCATCTATGGCAACATCCTGCGACAAAGTGACCCTGACATTATACTTATAAACGAACACGAAATAACCACACAAAAAGAATTAAAAATATTTCAATACGACGTCGTTAGTAAAAATTATAGCCAGAAACGGTATGACAGCTGCGCAATAGCCGTCAAAAAAGGACTTAAATACAAAAAACTACCCGACTTAAATGAATATCACCTTGGTACCTGAGGTAGGCACTACCCTGGGGGGTTTGGTCGTGGCCACGGGGTACCAACCCCCAAGACGCGGCTATGTACCCTTGCACAACCTTCTACAGTTCTTCAGCCATAAGAAAATTTAATCTTTGCTGGAGATCTGAATGCAAGATGTGCAGCATCAGGGTATACCTCCTACAACAATGAAGGTAGAAACATCGAAGTCTTACTTGACAGAAAATACAGACTAGAATCTGACCAGAATTCCCAACATACATAACTGAAAGAGCAGCAAAAAAACCTCACATAGTCCTATCTACCATCAGGTCTCCTTACAACTACTACATTAAACCAGGTCCCATTATTCCGAGCGACCACCAGGCTATTAAAATCACAATTGGCATAAATCCCATTCAAGTTGCAATCCCAGAACGCAAAAGCTATAAGCAGGCGAACTGGAAATGCTACAAAAATTACCTTCTAAATTATATCTCAGACCCTTTACTCAGTGCCAATCTAGAAGAGATAGATGAAGAGCTGGATAAAATCACCAACTTCCTAATTAAAGCAGATGAAAATAGCATTCCCCGTATCAAATATAAAACCCTTCCAGCTCCTATTTGGACCCCTCCCATGAAAGCCCTGGCCCAAGAATATAAGGAACTGTCCAATGTAGTAGCGCTAATAGGCCCCAACCACAATGCCCATTGACGAATAAGACAGATAAAAGACGAACTCCAGACACTAATTACGGACCAACAAATACAGGTATGGGACAGACTGATTGAAGGACTCGACATAAAAAGAGACTCACGCACATTTTGGCAGACGTATAAAAGATTAAAAGGACAACCCTCACAAAAGAAAATTACACTCGAATATGACGATAAAGAAATTGACGAGACTAAAGAGATTGAGGAAATTTTTAGGATTTTCTGGTCTTCAATCTTTAAAATTACCCCCGACGAAAATGACAATTATGACATCGATTTCGAAAATGACATAATCCGACAGCTAAACACACAAATACATAAAACCTCCCCTCATCACTGTGTGTCGCAGGAAAGAGTGATGGAGGGCTATGGGAGTAAAATGACTGCCCAAGAGCTCTCCGTTGCACTAAAATCCTTTCGTCATAGAGCACCGGGTAACACGGGGCTGACCAGGGAGAATTTTATCAAGGCTCCGCCTAATGTTCTTAGAGGGATTCTTAACATCATGAATGCCGCTCTGAATACGGGCTATTTTCCCGATCAGTGGAAAGTGCCCAAGAAGATCTTGCTTCCCAAATCGGGAAAGCCCCCGGACTGCCCTGCCAACTTCCACCCGATATCTCTCTTAGAATTTGCTGGCAAAGTCTTCAAAAAGATATTGGCAAATAGGGTCAACTCTTTCCTCGACGAAGCCAACTTGCATAAAGAGCAGCAACACGGCTTCAGAAAGAAAAGAGGGACTGACACGGCACTAGCCGTTATTACGGAAGAACTTGCAAACATCAAGGCAAGCAAAAGGCATGCCGACCTGGTGCTCCGCGATGTTAAAAAAGCTTTTGACAAGGTTTGGAAGAGAGGACTGCAATTTAAGATCCTGCAAGTAGGCCTCGACCCCATTCTTGAGAGGATTCTATGCGATTACATAATGGAGAGGAGAGCATATATACAAATCAAAGAACACAAAAGCCCCAAATTCGAGCTCGAATCAGGGGTCCCGCAAGGGGGCTGCTTCATTCCCCTGTTATACAACATCGATACACGTGACTTACCACAACCTCTTTCCGAAGGTGCGATATACATCCAGTTCGCTGACTATATATCACAAATTTGTACAGCCGCTTACGTTCAAAGGGAATTTATGGCGAGAAACACGGCTAGGGAGATATCTAACATCAACTCTTACGAGAGGAAATGGAAGCTATCAACCAATGCCCAAAAGTTCAAAAAAATTCCCATGTTTCGCAAGACCTTCAACGATATACGGGTAGAGGGGGAGAGAATCCCCTACTGCTGAAAAGGAACGGTTCTGGGGCTCAAAATCACTACAGGGGGATACAAGAGTCATATTGGGGGGACAGTCGCGAATAGCAAGAGAGATTTGAGGGAGTTTTATAGGTTCATTGACCTAACTCGCTCAAATAAACTCAAGATATTCAATGCGTGCATTCGCTCGAGACTCTTATAGCCCCTCCCCCCGTGCCGCTGAACGCGAGCGCCAGGACCCACATTGCGAAACTTCAAGTCATTCAGTACAAAGCGGTTCTACTTATTACAAACACCCGAAGAAGAGAACGCAAACGACAGAGGGAGCTTCACGACTCGGTTGGATTATCTCCGATCAACGTGGCGCTCCATGAGAGAGCTAAGAGGATATGGCCAGCCATTGGCGCCCGCTTGACCCCTGAATTCTTTCGTACACACTCAGAAATCGAAGTAGACCGACAAAAAAGACCATTCAAAAGTAGCAAGTTACAGACAGGCAACGACGTGATTCCGAAATACACTTGACAGAAATGACAAAACATACAAAGTAATGCGCAGGTTCCTTTAGCATATTAAAATTCAAATAAACCCACTTGCAAAATGCAAGGTAAAAATAAATTCACTTTTAAATTCATTAAAAAATGATAACGAAAAAACTTTTCAAAAACTTTGCAAAAATCACAGCGGGAATAAAAACCCCGCCAAAAATAAAGGCTTGAATGCCTAAGATCAATCGCTCAATAGGATTGAAAATAATAATTAAATTAACTACGATTAATTTAATTATATAAACTATGAATTTATAATTCATAGTTTATTAAACAATGCAAAAACAACCCCAAAACACACAAACTATACATTGACAGAGCTACCCTTTCACCTTGGATCTTTTTATTCTGTCTTCTACACATCATCTATTCCTCAAACTCACCCTTTAACCACTTTACTCTCTTACTATTCTCTCTCTAATTTTACCTATATTTCATCTCTTATTTTGTCCAATGTCCAATGTCCAATGAGCTAATTTTTTTACGTTCATCGATAGAGATAAAATGAATATATACCCTACCATATTGTCAAAATTATAAGACTTTGGATAAAATCGATCGTGAAATACTCTCGACAATAAACATCGACTTGAACGTACGTGGGAACAGAAGACTCGCAATTAGTAGAACAGCTCTGTTCCCAAGTGGTAGAACTGTCGCGAGAGAAGAAGTTTTACCAATATATACTTAGTAGTATAGAAAAGAAAATTAATTTGACCTTAATGAACTCGACTCATAATAAAACAATAAACAAAAGAGAAAAATTAACCTTAACAAAAAGAGGCGAAGTGCACAAACTCATTAAATCCAAAATAACTAAAGTTACCAAAAGGAGGCAAAGTGCCAATATTAAAAATTTAAAATTTAAAATAAAAAGAGGCGAAGTGCCCAAATTTAAGTAGAATCAAAATGAAATAAAAATTTATTCATATTAACAAAAAGAGGCGAAATGAAAATAATAAATGAAAAGATTAATAAAATTCAAATAGACATATTTAGCATAACAAAAAACTTTGAAAGGCTCAAATGCTACGACGGTGGAATATATTAAACTTAGTAAATAAAATATATATATATATATAAATGGAGGAAAATCGCTTTCAACGACAGTCAGCACCTTTACTGATGGAGGAAGAATACATTATACAATAGAAAAAATAAGAAGCATGCTAGAGATGCCCTAACACCAGGGCAAACTGAAAACATTTTCACACCTTTATAAACCTACCACACAATTCATCACTTTCATTAATTAATTCATTAATTAATAAAATTAGAACAGTTACTACCATATTTCCCTGAAGATGACCCACTGCGGTCGAAAGACGTCGAGGAATAAAATATGTCCTTTGTGGCTATTTTCTCTCTCCTGGAAGATCCTGTTAAGAGACTCGTAAGGCAAATGAAGAAATTGCAAGTCAAAATCAATAATGCTGCCGCAGCCGTTGACTTTAATAACGCATGCATGCAACATGGCCTACTATCTAAATATATATATATATATATATATATATATATATATATATATATATATATATATGTATATATATATATATATATATTATGAATTATGGCAAGTTTTATTAAATGCAACGGGTAATTTTAGCTGGCTTTGTGATTTTCTTTTCCAATATCTCTATTTTTCGTATATTCGCCTTTACGTCTGGATTCAGACGGTGGATGAGTTCTCTCGAATTCCATAAAACCCAGCTTTTAAATTTAAAGGGAAATAGAAGAGGCCTTCAGAAAATCACTTTATTTAGCTGACGCGTTTCGATACACTTATATTATCCTCAGAGATAAAGTAAGGTTAGGGTAAAACATTGGTTTATATATAGCAAACAAACAAAGAGATCGGCATATGCGAACCTAATGACAAACTTGTAAGCAAGTTAAGAGAAGGTAGAAGGAGGTAGGCTTAGGGGTGAAGGTCAAATGCGTAGTCTTGTCAAAAGAAAGGGGGGGGGGGGAAATGCTTCAGATGAGTATATTAAATATCCCTGGAAGTTCGGCTGCTATTTCCACCGCTCGCCAGTACTTCTATTTGCCTGTACTACTGAATCCAGACCTAAATCACAAATACGAAATTAACCTTCGCTTTTAATAAAATTGGCTACAATATTCATGTTCATAATGAATTGAACACGTTGGAAAGTACTTGGAATCCACCTTTCATTTTCCTGTGGGATTTTTTCCATTTATTGCTCTACTCACGCGCTAATTTGGGAGTTTCTCATATCCATATATATATATATATATATATATATATATATATATATATTTATTAATGGAGGACGGATTTCAAAACTGTGAGTTGTGGTAAATATATATCATTAGAACGGACATTTGTGCTATCGTAAGTGGAAAAAATACCCAAGCGAGAATAGAAAGTAAATATAAACATCGATGCGATTGAAAATAATATTGCTTGAATCTGCTCAGAGATTCTCACTACGCTGAAGAATCATGTCGTATTCACGTGTTATCTTAAACTCGAGCTCTGATTGGAGGAAGGGAATCCCCAAATTCGAGTCGAGACAATCAGTAGTGGGATTTGAAACACATCTAAAGACTGCAACCACTGAAATATGTAAATCCATTTTATCACTCGAAATTAATTGTATATAATGTCAAAAATGCCTAAAGCAAGCAACACTCTAATTCTCGAAGTGGCTCAGGTATTGTCATCAGATCCTTCTAAGCCGTTGCTACTCTCAGATCTCCCTACACAACGAGATATCTTAGCTATATTTCTTTTCTCGAGGTGAGTGACAGTAAATTACATATATTCATCTGAGAGAGAGATTTACAAAGAAAGAAAGGAAAGTTAGTACTTAAAAGACCATTCGGTCCATTTCAATGGAAGTACCTATAATTTTATCCTAAATTCTAACTATATACAATACTACAGATAAGGAATAGGATAGTAAAGATGAAGTCTCTCCCCACCCACCTCTCCCACCCGTTTCTAGGCTAGGAAAAGTTAAAATATATACCTGGCACTGTTGGAAATTAGACACATCCACGAAATTTTAAAAGAAAAGCAGGAAATAGCAATATATACAAAAACAAAAATCTGATTTATCGTAATAATCTTAATTTAGAACGTGCTATTTTTTCTTTCTCTTTTTGTTAACATGCAAATTTTTTGTCGCTTATTATTGATTAGATCTATTTACTTGTTTTATTTATATTTTGAAAAAACAAGGAAAAAACTTTCTACTGTGTTATTGGACACTTCTAGTACCGCTTGCAGATGCAAAGTAATTTATCAGATATTTTGAAAAATAATTATTTCTATATATAACCAAGAATTATTTCTATTAGTAAAACATGACAGAAACGTATTTATATTTTATATAGATGCAGAATCAAATTAAAAACCATAATAGTTATTATGTCTTACTCATCTAAATTTAGAAAAAAAAATTTCTTCGTTTTTATCAACATACAATTAACAATAGATTGTTAATTTATCTAAATAAATATTAATGAAGACATTTGACTAATATTTAATATGGGTATGTGTTTTATATTTTCAACATATGTTGTCATGGCACTTGTTATCTAACATAGTGACAGTAGATTCTTAGTTTATATAAACAAACAAACATATAATGTCATATCACTTATCATCTAACATTTCTTAAAATTTTGTCCAGTCTAACCTTCAATGTTTTAACTGAACTACTGGAAACCACATCTTCAGGCAACTGATTCCAGATATTTACAATTTTGTATGCAAAGGAGTTCCGAATATACTTGTTCGAAAATGCTTTGGTATTATTTTCATTCCGTTATTTCTTGTAGTAGATGTGCTGAATTCGAATCAAGTATTATATTCTATGTTAACTATTCCTTTTAAGATTTTGAACATTTCTATTAATTGGCCCCTCAATCGTCTTGTTTCAAGGCTGACTAAGTTTAACAGTCTAATCTTGTTGCATAATTATGATTTCTTAGTTCTGGAATTAATTTTGTGTCTCTTTCTTGTACCTTCTCTAATCTTTCGATATCTTTTCTTAAGTAAGGCGCCCAGACCTGAAAACAGTATTCTAATTGTGGTCTTACCAATGCATGTACATATTCAAGATTGTAGTTTTAATTTTGTATGAGAATTGGAGTTTTATATATCCGAGGATCCTTAGTGCTTTCTTTTCAACTTCAATGCACTGCCGAGTAAACTTAGGATCATTTGAGATATACACTCCAAGATCATTTTCATTTTCATTTACTGTAATCTTTTTATTGAAAATTTTATATTCTGCTCTTAGAATTTATAACCGATATGCATTACTTTACACTTATTAAGATTTAAGGGTAGCTTCCATTCTTCCGACCATCGTGCTATCTTATCAATATCTTTTTGAAATTTATCTGCGAACTTAGAAATTTTTGATAGCAAGTCATCGTCTGTATCATTAACATACATAATGAAAAGCAAAGGTCCAAGGACAGAACCTTGTGGAACACGGTTACTAACAGAAAACCCATTCGGACGCTTGTCCGTTAATGATTACTCGTTGTTTACGCTCAGTGAGCCAGTTTTCGATCCATTTTGCGAATTCTTCTCTTATTCCCAAGGCTCTTACTTTACACATCAACTTCTTATACGGTACTTTATCAACTGCCTTTTGAAAATCTAAATACAAAATATCAATTGATCTGTTATTGCCATACTCGGTGTTTATATAGTGAAAAAAACTAATATATTTGTGAGGCATGACCTCTTTCTTCTGAAGCCATGCTGGGAATCGTTTAATAAGTTATTCATCTCTAAATGCTTAACTATTTTATCAGTAATACAGGTTTTGAGGAGTTTTCCAACTACGGAGGTTAGGCTTATTGGAAGATAGTTGCTAGCTGTCTCTTTACATCCATTTTTAAATATTGGTGTTACATTGGCCAACTTCCAATCTTATGGAACGATTCCACTCTCTAACGATAAATTAAAATCCGTGTTAGATGTTCAGCTACTTGATCTTTCATTTCTTTTAGAACTCTTAAAGTTATATTATCTGCTCTTGGACATTTATATTTAGTCATCTTCGCAATAAGTTTTCTTGTAGTATTGACGTTGCATCTAATCGTTTCAAGTGGTTTAGTGATAGCCTTCTTGATAGTTGCCATGGAATTACTAATCATGCTCTCTTTTTTAAAAACTGATGCAACATATTCATTTAAAGTATTAGCTACATCAATATCATTAAACTGAAAAATATCATATTTATCTTTGATTGGGCCAATACTGTTTTTTATCGGTTTTCTGCTATTCACTAAGGCGAAAAACTCCTTTGGATTTTTTTACAATTGAGAGCTACCCTTATCTCTTCATTTCGTTTGGCTCTTTTGGTTTCAGCCTTAAATTTTCTTCTCAATTCTAGATAATGATATCTGTTTTTTGTGTTACGCATTATCTCTATCTCTAATGAGTTTCTTAATTTCGGCAGATAACCATTTAGGTTCATTGACATTTTTGCGCAACAAACTCGCAATGGTATGCATTGTGATTGCTTATTTAGAAGATTGTTTTTAATTTCACGCCATGCTTCATTGATTTTCTTCGTTATTTACGGTATAATTGCTTAAGCTCTTTCAAAAAAAGCAAAATTAGTTCTTTGGAAATTTAGTTTAGTGATGTTGACATTTTTTCTAACATGTGGGATATTAATTTTAGATTCAATTAGGTTATGATCACTATTTCCAATTCTGTCTCCTATATTTAAATTCAAAATTAATTCGTTGTCTGATGATAACACTAAATTCAGTATATTTTCCCCTCTTGTTGGTTCTTTCACCAACTGAGTCAGGAAATTTTTACCAATGAAATTAAGCAATCTTTGTCCTTCTGTGCCAGCAGTTTTCATATACTAGTTTCCTTTAGCGCAATTAAAATCTCCGATGATCAATGATGGCTTGTATTTACTGATGTTATCAAGAATTCATAAAATTAAAAATCTACCTTCAGAATTTGATGAGGCATCCTGTAAACCAAATTGACATATAAATATTTGGGGCAGGTTAGTTTATTTCTTATTATTTAAAAATCAGAGTCAACACTACATTCTATAAGATGCAAATCTTCACGGGCATACAAAAGAATACCTCCGCCCTCTCCCATGGTTCTATCTTTATGAAATAACTTGTACTCCTGTAGTTGAAATTCTGAAATATGATCTTTTCAGTGGCAGTGAATCCTCGATTCTGTAATGCCAATAATGTCGTATTTCTTAATTGATACTAGCGCTCGAAACTCTGCAAACTTGTTTCTAATTCATCTCACATTGAATAAAACGGCTTTTAATGTATTTACCCTATATTATGTTGAGGTGCTTTGGTCGTTTCCCTGAGCTAGCTGAGCCGGAGATTTATTATTCAAAAGGTTCCTTAAGTTTATTTGTAACAATTCTCCATATGTTTTCTTTCCTTTTTCGAAGAAGTGGATCCCATTTTGAGTATACATGTCTTTGTGCATGGATAAAAGCCAGAAGTCAATAAATTTAACGTATTCCTTTTTGCAAAGATCTTTCAAACGTTGGTTAATCCCAATAGCTCAACTTAGATTTCCATACTTCTCATATATTCTGGGGAGTACTCCGCAAATAATTCCATTATCCGTTTTCGATTTAATTGTTTTTATCATTTCCGTGTAGTCTTTAATTATGCTTTCTGAACCTTGGTAGTTGATTCCGTTAAAAACGTCGTTGCTCCCAACATTCACTATAATTGGACAATTTTTGCTCTTTATCTCGTAGTTACTTATTTCTTCTGTTACGCAGTTGATCTTTACCCCTGGATAGCTGGTAAATTTTCGACTTTTGCTGTTCCAGCTTTCGAAGTGATCTATTTGATTTCGAATTATTGAATCACTAACTAAATAAGTTTCTTCTTTTTCATCCTTGGACAATACATATTTCAAATCTATTTTTGGTTGAGATTACTGGTTCTTCTCGTATGAGAGGTTTAGATGGACGTTTATTTCTAACTGGAATAACTTGTTCCTTTTCTCCTATGTTTGTTTTGTCAACTTTGTTAGTGAGTAGTGCTACTTCTTGTTCTAATTTCACAATTTTTTGATCTACTCTAGCTATTCTGGTTTCGACTTCTGTTTGACATTTGCACTTTTTTAATTCGAGGGCGTTAATACGGTTTTCCATTTGGCATACTACATACATCCAATTTGCTTTTTCATTTTCATGTTTTTCTTGCATCTTACAAAATTCACACAGTTCTTGACGTAATATTTTCAAAAGATTGTTCAGGGAAATCTATTATCCATCTAGTACTTTTGCATTTAAAGCAACAGTGCTTTAACTTCTGAGCTCCTGGCATCTTCGTTAATTCGTAAATATATTCACTTATCTTCAAATTCACTATATTACACTAACATTTGAACGCACTTATTTACACTTTATAAAACAGTCGACTTCCAACACTATATCGTACGCTAATGAAATTTGATAATTTAATCTACAATACGGTTTCGAGCAGATATTTTACAAAATAAAATATGAGAGAAAAATTAATAACTTGATGAAAAACACGAGTTAAATAGCTAAAACGTTAAAATAAAAATATGTTTATTGGAATGCAGACAATCAGGCGCCTCCCGGATTAATTCTCGCTCGCTGACTGGTTAAGAGCCTCAGAACTACGATAAGAGTCAAGAGGGTGATCCCATGTGCGCGCCTTCAAGAGGCGAAACCAAACGAAATAAAACAAAACCCCAAATAATATTGTGCGAAAAGTCCTGCAAACTGAGAAAACGCTTTGCAAATTACATATACTTTAAGACACTAAATGAAAATGGGAGGCAGGAAGATATAATTGAACCACAGAACTAATTGGGCGAAAGCAAAATTTGGCTGTTAATTATTTTCAATAAAGATCGGAAATTCTTGCGATTAATGAGATATCTTAAAAGAATAAATACCTATTGAGAGAGTAGTTAACACGCGAGAAAAGTACAAACAAAAGAAAAAAAGAGAAATATAAAATAAATACTCACTGTTTTCCTTTGAAGGAAAATGTGATGACAAGAGCATATCCAAATGATCGCGAAAGTCTACGTATGCAATGCACGGTAAACAAGTGTATAAAATTCGCAAAAGCACTTAATATAAGAGTTAAATTCACCGACGCACACAAAAGAAGTATTAAAATGAGTAAAAATGAAAAACGTATTGACAAAACACAAAAATAGAATGTAAAATGATAAATTGTAAACACCACTCTATGTATACGTATAAAAAGCGGGAGTAAACCTGCGCGCATCTTCACAGAAAGACGGCTGACGGGCCGACAGAGAGAGAGGAAGAGAGTGCTGAAAATAATAACATTCGGGTTAGCAGAGAGAAAGAGAGAGACATATATATTTATATATATATATATATATAATGTAGTAATTCGTCAAGTCTCTTTACGCACATTTAAACGCACAACCATAGAATTGATTTTAACCATGCATTATCAATTATAAATCAAATAATTATATTGAAAGGAGAATTTCGGAATCCATCATCATTAACAAATTTGATAATTTCAATTTATCTGAAGGGCAATACAATGAGCCTTGGGGATTAGCAACTCTCCAGATTGTTTCCGGTCCCATTTCATTTTGTTTAGCTCGTCATTCACGCCAGATTTACTCGAGTATAAGTTTCTTCCAGATTGTTCCCTGCTGTTTTATTTTGTTTAGGATGTGTCTTACCTTATATATTCTGTGCTCCTCGTCTAGCGTCATCATTATTAGTTAAAAATGGCATGCGGGCCAAACTAGTCCGATAGGTTTAAATAAAATCTTGATTCAAATATTGTGGCTTACTATTATCTTCCATATATATTTATGTGGAAAACTAACTAAGTATCGCGTGAATAATCAATAAATGCGACAAAGCCCGCAGGAAAAATTAATACGAGTATTCCAAGTACTTTCGAACTTTATTTCAAGTTCTTTATCAAGGAATAACAAAAGTATTGAAAATTGTAATATTTATAAGGATGATACAGAGGAGCAGGGACGCCCTCAAAAAGCAAAAAACCAATTAACAAAATGAATTAATATGAAATGAAAACCTTAGGAGGAGCGGAGATAAATGCCAACTAAGATCATTAAATCAGATAAATTAAAAAGACTAAAGGGTGAGGAGAGGATTAAAATACCGCCTAAGCAATTAGAGAGGAAGAAAATCTGAGCGAGAGATACCTTAGAGGTCAGGATTGAAAAACCAAGGTAGAATAAGTACAAATGTTCAAATGAAAATAAATAAACAGACGTAAACATAAGGCTACATCGATGCACAAAAATTTTAATTAAATAGTTACTCAGGATTAATATAAATATTTAGTCTCAAATTAAAAGTTTTGACAGTCCATTGTGAATATAATTTAAAAATAACCATCGAGTTTATATAAGCTAGGACTTAAATTTAAATTTGGGAATTTACTAATAAACGTCGATTCAATGATATTTCGTGAAATTCTATCGTTATTATGACAGATGATTTTAGCGGGATTCTAATCAATATTGTGATTAAGATATGGCATATGAACATAAAATGAGCTGCTTTCTTCGCCACGATGGATATTATATTTATGCTGAGAAATTCGTTTTTATAAACATTTAACTGATTGGCCAAAGTAATATTTAGAGTAATCGATTCATTTTACGCAATATATATTACCAATAGGGGTAGGGGCGTTTTTGACTAATAGTTTAGAGATAGTATTATTATAGTTTAATACTATACAAATGCCTAAGAAATTTTAAAATATGAGAGAGTAAAACGGAGGATGGATTAAAAGAAAGTACAAGAGTATTCTTGTTATTAAAAGGCGCGCGAGGTTCAAAACGATAAAAAGGATAGTAAAGTTTTATGGCCGATGTTTAAAAATTTCATTTGAGACTAAATATATTAATCTTAATAAACTATTTAATTTTATTTTTTTATGCATCTATGTAGCTTTATGTTTATGCCTGTGTATTTATCTTCATTTGAGTCAAGTCTTTAGAACACTTGTATTTATTCTACCTTGGTTTTTCAATCTTGATCTCTGAGGTTAATCTTTCGCTCAGATTTTATCCCTTCCTAATTGCTTAGGAGGTATTTTAATCCTCTTGTCAACTTTTAGTCTTATGAATTTACCTGATTTAATGATCTTAGTTTGTATTTATCTCCGCTCCTCCTAAGGTTTCCATTTCATATTAATTCATTTTGTTGATTGCTTTTTTGCTTTTTTGTGGGCGTTCCCTCTACTCTGTATCATCCTTGTAAATATTATAATTTTCAATACTTTTGTTATTCCTTGAAAAAGAACTCAAAATAAATTTGGAAAGTACTTAGAATCCTCGTATTAATTTTTCCTGTGGGCTTTGTTGCATTTATTGCTTACTCACGCGATACTTTGAGTTTGCAGAGATTCTTTTCAAAAGCTAACACGACAATGATATCTATCTCTTAAGCGTTCCGTCATTTTTGCGTTAATTTGATTTGACATTCCATTAAAAAAAGACTTCTTCCTTGCTTGGAATTTATTTCTGTTATCAAAACATAATTAAGTATAAGATTACCCTGCAATGGCTTTGCCACTGCCCCCTTACGGGGAAAGCTTGGGCTTCGATTCTAAGATTAAAATTTAAAATCTTAAAAAAAGCAGCCATAGTTAATTTTTTATTATAATAAATTATAATAAATGTAAAAAAGAACTCTAAACTAAATTTCCCCCCTTTCAAAATATCACGTTGCTAAAATATAGTTATAGAAGAAGATATATAAAAATAAATTTTCTGAACTTCACCATTTGGAATTCTTTGGGTTTTAAAAAATTCACAAAATTTCGATACTTATATTTATTCAAATACTAAAAAAAAATCCCCTTCTTAAATTATAGTTAGTGAAGTGGACAAAGATAGGATTTCGCAGTTTTTAAACCCATATCCAACGAGTGGATTCGAATACAGTCACATGACCAATGAGAGCCAATCAGAAAACAGGAGCTAAATTGGATCCCTAAATATGGTAATGTATTAGTAAAAATAGCTCTATGGTTGAATTGGCTGGTCGGGGTTTATTAGTCGCAGGCGATTCTGCATCTCACTAGGTCGGTCGGTACACGTTTTGCTATTTTATGTTTTAGTAATAACATTGTAATTATAAGGCCAATTCTAACGAAATTTGAAATCCTTATGTTATTTTACATTTGCTTTTGAATGATATAATTTACAATGTCCTCTCAAGGTTAGCCTGGAAATTATTTTGTATTAACAATAACATCATAACTTTCTGCCGATTCTAACCAAATTTGCAACCCTTATGTTGATTTACATTCTATTTTGAATGATATAATTGCCAAGGTCTTCCCAAGTCGAGCGATTCAAACGAAACTGGAAGCCCTTATGTTCTTTCACATTTTCTTTCAAATGATATAACTGACAAAGTCCTAATAAGGTTAGCCGGGAAATTATTTAGAAATAACATCGTGACTATTCCGACGATTCTAACGAAATTTGGAACCCTTATGTTGTTTTGCATTTACTTCTGAATTATCTAACTGAAAAGTTCTTTCTAAGGTTAGTCCGGGAATTATTGAAAGTTTTGAAGGTCGTAAGGTCATAAATCAGAATAAGTGAGAGCAGGCGACTTTTGTTCAGCAAACCTCATTTTTATACCCATTATTGTTATCCGGAATACTTTATACGATTGTTATTATATAATTTAAAACTTTACCCACACGTATTGCATGTGTTCATCTATTGGTTTTGCCTTGATCCCGTGTTGTTCTTTTTGAGGTGCGATGATAGGTTCTGTGTTTGTATGTGGAGACTTTTGCCGGGTTAGGTCTCAAACTTCGTCTATCTGTAGCGGTTCATCTTAGCTCATCCAAGTTCGTTGCAGTAGTCCGGTGCGTAGAAATGAAATAAGCTCCTTACTATTCTAATTGCTACTTCGTTGAAGAAATAAGATTATGTGGAAAAAGATAGGCTTTCTCAGTTTTTTACCCCATATCCAATGAGTAGCTTCAAATACAGTCACATGACCACCGATAGCCAATCAGAAAGCAGAATATTAATTGGATTCCTAAATATGGTAATGTAATAGTTTAAATAGCTATATGGTTAAATTGGCTGGACGAAGATTATAAGTCGCAGGCGACTTTACATCTCACTAGGTCTGTCGATCGGTCCCTGTTTTGCGTTTTCATGTTTTGGTAATAACATTGTGACTATACAGCCGATTCTAACGAAATTTGAAAGTCTTATGTTGTTTAACTTTTCCTTTGGAATCATATAATTACTCAAGTCTTCCCAAGGATAACCGCGGAATTATTCGGAAAAAACATCATAATACTCCGCTGATTCTAACGAAATTTGAAACCATTATGTTGTTTTACATTCTCTTTCGAATGATATAAATGCGAATGTTCTTCCAAGTTTATCCCGGGATGGAGTTGGTTTTAGCAATCACATCATAACTATTTGGCTGATTCTTACGAAATATGAAACTCCTATGTTATTTTACACTCCCTTTCGAATGATATAATTGCAAAGTCCTTTGATGATTATCCAGGGAATTCTTTGGCAATAACATTAAAATTATTCCGCCGATTCTAATGAAATTTGACAGATCCTTATGTTGTTTCACATCCTCTTTTGAATGATATAATGACTAAGGTCCTCCCAAGGTTAGTCTTGTAATTATTGAAAGTTTTGAAGGTTGTAAGCTCATAAATCAGAATAAGTGAGAGCAAGTGACTTTTCCTCAGCAGACCTTGTTTTTTTATATTTTGCATTCAATTAATTATTGTTCCCCTTAATATATATATATATATATATATATATATATATATATATATATATATATATATATATATATATATATATATATATGCAGGTTCTATTGAAGTCCACACTAGTGGCAGCGTTATTAATTTTTACTTGTATTTTCTTAATATTTCTAACAGGCGTCTTTCGAGCGTGTTAGGTCATCTTCAGGGAATGAAGAGAAATGGAATTATTATATGAACTATGAACGATGTAAGTGGGTAGGTATCGGGAGGGAATAAGGAAAGGGTATGGGAACATAGAATTGAAAATAGACAAGTGGTGAAAAGAGAAAGAAGTATGGTAGGGTGCAAAGAGATGATACGTGTTTTGTGGTTCCTTAGTTGTCTTTATGATAGTTTATATTATTATGGCGTTTAAGCCATTTGTCTTCAAAAAAATTAATGTTCTTCGATATTTTATGCGCATTTGGTGTTGTAGAAATAAATTCTTTTAATCACTTTAAGGTTATGATTAGTGTCTTTATTTTTTTGTATAACTTATAGTGAGAGTAAATCGTGTCCTTTGTTTTTTCTTGGATGTCTTCTTTGGTATATTTGGGCCTCATCGGTGAATTCTTGCAGAAATCGGTGAGGTTTCATGATTAAGTATTCTTTTTTTTGGTCGGTTTTCTAGGTTTGGGTAAAAACATTCTTAGTTTCATGCGTAGAACGGCACATCTGCTCCGTCAGCTAAAAACCTACGGGAGATCGGAAATCTGGCACGACTTATGACTCTTCTGTTCTAGGTAAATCATTTGGTCGATATCATCGTCCAATTCTCTATTAACCAATTCCTGCATATTTCCGCCTCCAGTGCAGCACTTCCTGGCATCTTCTTTCACGCCTGTATGTATTTACCTGTAATTAGGTACATTCATTTGTTGTGCACCACCCTTAGTTTTCCCTTGTGTGTCTTCGAGACAGATGAGAGGGCGTAAGCCGGGTATAGAAGCGTCGATGTTACAAGTGTATTGTAGATCTTATTCTTATCGCTTTCACAAAGATTTCTGAACATCTATAGAGTTTTGAATGCAGCAGGTGCCTTGGCAATACTTTCTTGTACTTGTTTCTTGTGCCATGTTGAAGTAATATTCATTCTGAGTACATTGCACTTCGTGCTGTAGGGATAGCGTATATCCGCCACCCTGACATCGTAAAGTAGTCTCCTGCCCATGGGGAATACTTTGAACTTTTCCTGGTTCGTACGCATGTTCCAGTGGGCATCATATGTGTTATGGTTTTTAATTTCTGCTGCTGTCATACGAGCTTGACAAGGCGCATTCCTACATGCACAAGGGATTATGTTAGTGAAATCATCGGCGAATTGAATGTTGATGCGAGTGGGGCTTACAGGGGCTGGGACATCAGCGGTGTAAATCAATTAGAGACTGGGGGACAGGCACCCACCCCCCGGCCGGAGGCCTGCAATGAGCGAAAACTTTGGTCCATCCGTGCACTTTAAACTGATGTACGCCACTCTTTCCATGACATAGTCACAGAGAGTTCGTTCAAAGTTTTCACCTTCGCTCTGTCGTAAGATCTTGTACTGCATTCCCCGTTGCCACATCTTATCAAACGCCTTTCCGTTATGACATTAATCGCTATCTTCATACTTCTTTTCTCCTAAACCCGAACTGATATGGATTAAAGAGGGAGTTCTCCCCCAAGTGAGACACCAGTCTTCGGTTAATGATCTTCTCGAAGATCTTCCCGCCAAATTCTAGAAGTAAAATTGACCAGTAAATCTCCTTCAATGTTGGGTCCTTTCCATGCTTAGGCTAGAAAATCATCTTAGTCGTTTTATAAGCATCTAGAAAGTCATGTTGATCGGATCTACAACGTTTACTGCGTGTAGCACTGCCGAAGGGAGACTGTCCCATAGAGTTAGATTTGCCATAAATCTCAGCACCGTGCTCTGTACCTCTTGCGCTTTCCTTAGAGCTGTATCACTCAAGGTGTGTTTGTGGAGATGACGGGGCCTCACGAGCACTAGATATAGTTTCTTTTTGTTAGACGGTAACAGTAATCTAAAACGGAAGAGAAATCAGAGAACCTTTTTGGCTCTGGCGATCTTCTCCTTGAGATTTGTTTTATATCCACTCGTTTTTATTTTTTGGCCTAGTGCCTTGCCGTCTGTGGAGTACTGGTAACGTACACCCTCCGTCACAACTTCCCTCGTTCGTCTGAGCCACATCGGAATCATTTTGAACTTACTGATGTTCGTCTAGATTTTATTCCTCCTTTCATCGTTGTTGACTATAGCAATTTCTCCTCCTATCCTGTTAGCCACATCTCTCGGATTAGGGTAGTCGCTCGTCACGATCTGTGTGACATCGGTTGCCAGTTTTATGTATTGGGCAATATCGTAGGCAGGATGGGGGAGGTCGCTGGTAAATATCGCGCATAACGTGCGGCTCAAACATCCACCCTGTGGCACCCTTGCTTCCAGGTTGAAGAGCTCTCCTTCGATGCTGTTAATGCTGACCATGGCCTTACGATTAGCGAGGTAGCTGCATAGGATTTTTGTCATTTGGTCTTCTATAACAAGGTCGTAGATTTTATTTTTCAGGTTCGGCACCTAGATCTTGTCAAAGGCTGAGGCCACGTCTCTAAGTATGACATCTACATTATTTCCCCTAGCCTTGGCAACAGTGATCTTCTCTGTTATGAGGGCTAATACGGTTTCGGTTCAGAGTTTTTTTTCTAAAACAGTGTTGTTGATCGTTATATAGGCTATTAATCTCCAAATAGTTCGTAGGTCTGGTGTTCAGGAGCTTTTCGATTAGTTTACCGATGAACTCCAATAGAAAGATCGGTCTATAGCTACTTATCGATTTTTTCGGCTTGCCGGGCTTCAACAAAAATATCATCTTAGCCCTTTTCAATGACTCGGGAAAGTGGGCCATATTCATGTAAGCGTTAGGATGTTTATAGTTGCTCGATTTAAGTTGAGGGGGATGCGTTTATTAGGTGAATCTTCGTAATTCCGGTCAACTCCAGAGCCTATTGTTTGAAATTATTCAGTGCAGTTCCGTATTCTTCGTAGATAAATGGCCTACCCTCCTCCTGAGCACGGCGCGTATGGTCAACCAGAAGATGAGGCGTGAGTTCTTTACCAAGCTCTCTCAACCTTGTATTAACTTCTTCTTCGTAGTCCCCATCAAATTCTGCGTTCTCTGCGTCGCTGATACTAAATATGTGCTTTCAATAGCCTCTGAAGTGTCCCTCCACGTCCTCATCTTTGTTGACTTCGACTACGCTGATCACTATATTGATTCTTTCCATTGGAGGGGTTCCTATTAATCTTTTCATATGAACCCAAACTTTTTCGGATCACTTTTAGTGTCTAGGTTGCCAAATATGTTGCCCCATGTCTCCCTTGATTTCTCCATGAAAAGAAATTTGATTGTTTCTCTCATTTCTCGTAGCTCTCTATATCGTTGGGCTTTGTTACTGTTCATGTTTATGTCATTGATAAAGAGATATAATTGGTCCATTCTATCGATAATTCCTCTATCCCACCTCTGGGGCGGGAGAGATTTGAATCCGATCCAAAGGATAGCATGTCGATCTGCCTCCTTGATTTTTTTTCTATATTTCTAAGATGATGGTCTATATCCTCAATTGAGGCACCTTCCAGTCTACTTACTTGTATGGTGCTCAAGTGATCTTTATAAGCTTCCCAATCAGCGCTGTTCAGGCATCTCCGTTTGGGTATTTGGACCTGTATTGGAGAGGGTGACAACGTAGTCACCATGCTGATATGGTCCGGTGGTATGTAAGGGACCGCCACTGTCACTTGGTTGAGAGCAAAGTTGGTGTTAGTGAATACAACATCATGTGTTGTCGAAGATCTTCTTGTTGAGAATGTGGCGAAATCTAGACCTACTCTCTGCACTATGTTCCTACTAATTGGAAGTCTCAGTGAGTTACCCACTCCAATAAAAGCCGTAGTATGTCCTGCCTCTCTGCAGGGGGCATTGAGGTCTCCAATTGAAATTGTTGAAGCGTTTCTACGGAATAAGCGGATGAAATTGGGAACTGGTATATATGAGCGTCTCGGTTGTTGATAACCAACGGCCACCACAACGTCGTCATAGGTCATCTTGATCTTCACAGCCAGGTGAGACTCTTCCAAACCTTGAATTTTATGGAATTCTATGCCATTCCTGTCTGCTATTGCGACGACATCGAATCTCTCATTAGAGTGGTTGGCCACCAGCACTTCATAATTATATATTTTAATATACTCTGTTCCCATTTCGACGCAATGCTCGGAAATGAGCAGGATGTCTGGCCCCGTGTTCCTTATAATCTCGTTGTATATTCTTTTTTTATTTGCCCATCCGTTAACATTGAGGGAAAAGATTTTCAATATTCTGATATATCTTATTTAGATGTCAATGATTTTCAATTCGTATGTGGTTTGTCGTAGAATTGCTCATAGTCTGGTCCAATAATTATTCTAGTCCTTGATCTGGACACACCGCTTTTGTTTAAGTCGATGGTATTGACCCAATGACTCAATCTACGATCATATATATATATATATATATATATATATATATATATATATATATATATATATATAGGTAGGCTTTAATTCTTACTGAAAGTGCGAAAGCTGGTTAGAGGCGGGTTGTGCCGTAGCCAGGATTCTCACTATAAAAGTCCCACTTGTTACTGGGGGGAGGTTTGTGATTGTTGAATTCTAAGAGTGCATAATACAGATTAAATAAATTAGCCGAATGGATTCTTAGTTAAAGTCTTGCCAAGGGTACCGCAAAAAGGAGGAGACACAAATAAACACATGTACAAAAAATAAACTTAACTTTACACAAATATAATAATTAGCAATAGTTAAACGGGCCAAATTAAGGAGTAAATATTAAACACTGACGTTAGGCGTTTCGATTTATAATGACTCAATGGGAGTATCAATCACTGTTAATTAAATAGGTAATTTAAGAATAGAGGGACACTGGGTTTAGAAATTACAATTAATTGTGATGGATTGGAGAGACGACTACTCAGGTCCAGACGGGGTGGTTCGGGTGGCGTTAACATGAGTTCTCGGGGAGAGGGGAGATAAGACGACGGGTTCAGGGCTGCTGACTGCAGTTCCGGTTAGTTCACTCCTAACTGGATGTGACACTAACAAATAGTAACTTCCAGTAACTATTTGGATGTTTCTTTTCTTTCTATAGTTACGTTGAGCAACAGAGCGTATTCTTCTAGTCACAGACTCTGTGGGGCGGGATTTACCTCAGGAACACTTTGAGACAGCGACCAAGTTGACTCAGTGGTGCGTTGGCAGTCGATACGTTACGGCAACGATTCTCGTTTAACGTGAGGGTTACGCGTTACGCAAGTAGGTTTGGGACACTGCTGTAGAGGGATGAACGGCGATGTTATTTATACCGCAGATTGTGGGAAATCGAGAGAGAGTTTCCATTCACGAAAATTCGCTTATCGCAGCGCCTTCTGGACAATCTCCATGGTATCATAAAGAAGGCAAATAGAATTTAGGCTTCTTTGTAAGATAGGCCTTCTTTCGTCAGACTTTCTGTCGCCAGTTGGGGGAAGGGTGGGGGGAGGAAGAGGAGACGAAGATCAACTCAAACGACAAATTTCTTTCGTTCCTACGATTGTCTGGCGGCATGCGAGTATGTACGTTCCATACCCTCACATGGTTGTTTGGGCTTATTCCGGTTTTTTCGTGCTGGGGATCTTTTCCTCTCGTTTCTCTTCTTTTTGAAACTCTCATGTGCGAGATTAAAGCAAGATTCCTTGGTTATCTCGATTATTCCTTGTTTCACAGCCGCTAATAAGTTATCTTCATTTATGTCCGCTTTATAGTCTTATTTTTAATTCCCTTTGATGATCCCTGAGATGATGTCAGCTGATTTCGAGATTTTACGTAATGGTGCAGACGGCAAACCGTCTATCCTCATGCCTATTTCATCAATTGTTTTGCAGGTTTTGGATGTTACAGTATTGTCCTTTGGGACGGTCTCGTCTCTATTCTGAATTTGCGTTAAAGTAGTGGCGATTCCTTCTTCATTAGTGGACCGTGATCATGTTTGGGAGACACTAGGTCTCGGAATTTTACGTTTATTGAGTCGGGGGTCTCTAGATGACGAGAAATATCTTGTAATAGCGTGTTTCCTGGTTTTCAGTTGGTCCTGGAACAACTCCTCTGACGGAGGATTGTCCAGAAACCACATCGGTTTGAGCCCGTTGTGAATCAGAAGTTTGTTCAGTTCGGTTACGTAGCTATCTGGTTTGATAACATTTGCAAAGTGCGCGTGAAGGATGCCCATTACTAAATCAGGTTACTTTTCAGTCTATGTTCAAGAGCGTCTTACTCTGTTTATCTTTTTTAGCTGCTTGTGCGTATGTTGCATTAGCCTTCTTATTTCTGTCCTCTATAGCCTGCTTTTTCTTGTCGGCCACTATGGACTTCTTTAGCGGACAGGCAATGGATATGGTACGGTGTTGCTTTCCACAATTTATAATTTTTTAGAGGGCTCTTACACTCTTTCCATGTATGATCCTTACCGGTGTATTAAAAACATACTTTACCATCGGAGGGGCACTCCTTTGTAGGGTGCTTCTCTAGGGCGCAACACGAGCAGCACACTTGAACCTGAACAAACACTTCACGCTATATGCAGGACGCAGTGACTTTTGAATCTAACATCACTAATCCATTTTCGCAAACTTTGTTCGCCATCTCGGTTGTTTGAAATGTCACCTTAAAAACGTGACTATATCCTCTCCGGCGTGGTTCTTAAATTTGTACACTTCGTCGATTTTGACCCAGTCTTCCTTGGACTCAATTTCATCTTGCATTTCTTGAATAGAGTGCGATCCAAGATAAGGGTCTATGCGTCGATAGATCGATCGCTGAACTACAACTTGAGGGCATACTTTAGGAGCGAGGCCGATCTTCTCGAATTCTTATTTCGACTTCGTACTCAGTATCTTGTCAATATCCTGGCTTGTGTCGCATATGGATAGGTAACCAAACGTCTGTTTCTTTACTTGGCAAAGGGCAATTCCAAGCTTCGAAATGTGAGTTCAAACACCTTTTTTCTTGTAGGCTTCTGGCAGCGCTCAATCACTCTGGGATGAATGCGCTTTTCGCCATAGGATTCGTCTATGACGACCACGAGGCCGTGGTTCTCTCTGCGAACCTAAGAAGCATTGACCTAATACTATTCACCGAGTTCTCCTTTATTTTCTCTACCTATAATCGTGTCTAACCTGCTCCACCTACCTGTCCTGACCACTCCATCCCAGACTAAGGGTCCCCATCATTGCGCATCCTGTAGGGCTTCTTTCCGGGGTTCGGACACGTCAGAAAAAGGCGTTTTATACAGACCTTAACTAGCAGAAATGTTATTCGAACTCGGGATGTGCTGCTGTGGTAAGAAAAAGATCAAATTCGTCCGCCGGTGGTCCGAGTGAGGATTTCGAGAGTGCGTTAGCGCGCGCACGTGTGTATCACAGGTATCCGTCGAATAGGTTCTGGGATTTAGGAGCAAGTGAAACTTCTTCACCAACAACCAGTATTGTGAAATCCACTGGCAGTAGTAGAAACTTACCGTGTAGTTTTCCTCCTTTTCCTATGCAGGGCCATGTATCCAACGATGAGAGCAGTCTCGGTCGTCAGAAGAAGATGGTGTATTCAATTTTAGAAGATGGTGGGATAGTGGTAGATAAAAGTGGGTGAAAATTAAAGGCGAGAGGGGTATTTTGCCTTGGTAGGAGGGCATCACTTTATGTTTTTCTTTAAGGGTCACCATGACCATGTATGTAAAACAAATAAAAAACCAACCCCCAACTTCCCCTATAACAGCGACAGAGCCGCCCTCGGGCAGCTCCAGCAAAAAAATGGAGGTCCCTTCCCCTGTGCTTGCGCAGGGGATCCTCCATATCTCTTCAACCGGAAAGGAGGCTTACTCCTCTCCTACGCCTACGGGTGAAGGGGACTCCCCCTCACCGTCTTCTCTGGAGGTGCTTACGGGCGCCTCCCTTTTACCAGCGGCAGTCCCCTCTTTCCTTTCCAAGGGGACTGCCACCAAAGCCAGCAGGCAGCCCTTAGCCAGACGCTCCACATCGAAGCGGCTCGGTAAGGCAAACCCCCTTAGGGGGGAGAGGGAAGCCAGGCCCCTTCGGTTGCTTCCCTCAAAAGACCTGCTGGCAAGGATATTAAACCTTGCCGGGGTTAAGGCTTGTGCCTCCCCACAAATGACTCTTGACGCTGCCAAGGGGACCTGCGATGTCCTGGGAGGGGATGGCCAACTGTAGGCCCCTCTTGTGATAGACATGGTCCTTGAGGAGACCCAGCCTCAGACTGTAGGGCCTTCCATGGGGGGAATCCAGGCTCGGCGCCAAGCACCGAACCCGAGTCTGCCCCTATGCAAGGTCCTCCTCAAACGGCTGAGGGCTCCGAGGCAATACAAGGAGGGGAGGGATCTCCTCCGACAGGTGCCCCCACGACAACAAGGAACTTCTTCATTTCAGAGAGGGACCTGGCTGAGGCCAGCCCATCTTGGATGGGGGCTTCTGCCGGCGGAGGTGAGAAGCGGGTTCATTCCCCGCCCTCCTCTCCAAAAAAGAAAAAGACTAGAAAGACAAAGAAGACTCGGGGCTCCTCTCCATCCGCGGGGGCTGCGGGGACGGATGGATCTGCTGCCACTTTGGTAGGCGACCAAGCCAAGATCAGCACATCCGGCCACTCTACCCCCCCGTGTGCGGAGCCTTTGACTAAGAACAAGAGTGCACAGGGCGGAGCCTCGATGACATCGGGGCCCCGCATTCAGAGGTTACCTGGCGTTTTCGAGCCCAGTGTCTTCAAACGCTTCCTCGTTATTCACTCCACTAATGGTACCATGTTGTCCAAGGGCAACATGATCCATCAGAAGAGAGGATTAGCTAGTGCAATTGAGAGAGAGCCGAAGGTGACCCGTTTCTCGGACGGGAGCCTTCTGGCGAATGCGGCGAATCCCTCCGAGGCGGCCATGATTAATGCCCTTCGAACACTTTTTGGCACGCCGTTGAGTGTGACGTCGCATTCTACCTTTACCTTTGTGAAAGTAGTAGTTTATTCGAGGGAACTTGTGAACTATTCTATAGATGATATCACCTTAGAGCTGGCCGACCATGGGGCGGTCAAGGTCGAACGTGTGATGAGAAAACAGGGAGGGGCCTCGAGACCCACCCCTACACTCTTCGTCACGTTCGACTGTGACAAGCTCCCTGAGTCGGTGCGTGCTGGTTGGTACCGCTACCGCGTGAAGGCATTCGTGCCACTGCCGCGGCGGTGCTATTACTGTCACCGCTTTGGCCATACGAATCGCTCATGTAGACGTGCAAAGTCGGGGTCACCCGAAGTCTGTGTAAATTGCTCCAAGGTCGCACACGATAAGTCCAAATCGTGTGTGGCCAAGTGTGTCAATTCCGGAGAGCCGCACCCTGCTTCTTCGAAGCAATGTGGTGCATATCTCCTTGAGAAAGATATCCTGGCCGTTCAGGCCCAGGATAGACTCTCATTCCGCGAGGCTAAGGACTTGGTCCTGGCGCGCCCGACTCTGCCTGGGACGTCATATGCCTCAGTAGTTAGAAAGGCACCCTCTGCTCCTGGCCCATCCAGGCCAACGAGCACGGTTGTTTCCGCGCCAATTCGGAGCACTTCTGCGGGCTCTACCCAACCTGGGTGCTCCCCTGGTAAAGATGGCGGCAAAAAGGGTTCATACCCAGCCCCGGCTAAAACCAGGGCTCCCCCCTCTTCCCCCAGCGTGACCATTTCCCGCAAGGCGAAGTGGCAACGCGCCTCCACCGAGTCGTTAGACTCACAGGAGGCAACACCCCTGAAGATGGTCGCTAGGCCATCTTCGGGGGTTCATAAAGCTGTCCCCCGAAAGGAGGACAGCAACAAAGGAGCTTCGGCTCCTTCGCCTACGCCCCGAGGTGGAGCTAGTGGCTCGGAGACGGTGGTTCCCCGAAAAGAGGGCCCCCCGCCTCCGAAGCCACAACGCCCACCTAAGGTTTCGAGGCGGAGGGAGAAAAAGACTTGCATGCCAAGCCCAACCTCCCCCAATAAGTCCTCGAAGGCGACAGCGCCTTCAGCGCTTTGTCTGGCCAACAGCGCCCGGGGTTCTGCCCCCGGTAAGCGTACGGCCATTCCCGTGAGGGTCTTTAATTCGAGGAGGGCCCCCGCGTCTCCTCCGGAGGGCATATTATTTCAATGGAATTGCCGTGGACTCCGGGCCAACTGGGAGGAGCTGCGGAGGCTCGTCTCGTCCCGTTCCCCGTTAGGTATTTTTTTTGCAGGAGACCATGCTAGGCGCGTGCCCCCTGCCTGCCCTCCCGGGAAATAAGGTTCTTGCGCCTCCACCACCGTGGGATCGCTGGGCTGGGGGATGCGCGGTTTACACCTGGCATGATGTCTCCGTTCTTCCTTTCTCTTTAGATACCTCCTTTCAGGCAGTGGCTGTGCAGCTGCACCTGGATAGGAGGTATACTATCATTTCTGCGTACATTCCACCGTCAGCTGACTTCGACGCGGGGGGACTTCCGCCGCGTCGTGGCACGGTTGCCGAGGCCCTATCTCTTGCTTGGAAATTTGAACGGCAGGCATTCTCTCTAGGGAGATTAGTCCATAAATCCCAGGGGACAAGTCCTTGCCGATCTGATCGAAGAGCTTGAGATGGGTGTCCTAAACGTGGATGAGTTTACGCATCACTGTCCGATAACCACTTCATTTTCTTGCCTTGACCTATCTTTGTGCTCTTCGGATGCACAGCCTGATTTTGATTGGGGGGTGGTCGATGACCTCCATGGTAGTGATCACTTTTTCATTCAATTATCATTTTCAGGGCAACTGCCGCCTGAGAGACCACCTCGGTGGTGCTTGGCGTGGGCGCGGTGGCCTGCATTTCAGGAAATGACTCAACTCTCTATCTCATTCGAGGAGTTTAGGTCGGTAGATGAGGCCGTTGAGTTCTTCTCCGGCAACCTCATCGCCGTGGGCCTGACTAATATTCCTAGGACGTCTGGCCGTTTTGCACCCCTACCTCTCCCATGCTGCTCGGCTGAGTGTGAGACGGCCTTCAAACAGAAGCGTTATGCCTACATGGGCTATAAGCGCCGCCCGAACGATTTCACTGTCGCTGAATTTCGTCGGGCTAGGGCTAGGTTCCGGTATATTTCGAAGCACGCCCGCCTCTCTTCTTGGCGGGCATACGTGTCTTAACTTAACGGGAAGACCCCTTTAGCTGAGGTGTGGAAGCGAGTCAAAAGGATTCGGGGCAAGTTCTCGCAGGACTCCCCTCCCGTTCTCCAGGAGAATGGGACCGCAATTTCGGACCCCGCGTCCGTGGCGGAATCCTTAGCGACCACTTTTTCCTCATTCTCTAGCCGTGATGCTGCTCCGCCAGCATTCAATGCACATCGTGATGTCGCGGAAGGCAGCTGGCTGCACTTTACCTCCAGAGGCTGAGAACCCTTCAACGACAAGTTTACTGTGAGCGAGTTGCGTTCCGCTCTCGCCTTGTGCGCGGACACCGCCCATGGTCCGGACGATGTCCCGTACGCCATGCTTCGACACCTGGGTGAGCGAGGCATGGCCTTTCTGTTAGATTTGTTCAACAGGCTCTGGGTGGAAGGTCTTCTCCCAGACTCCTGGCGAATCGCTACTGTGCTCGCCTTTCGCAAGCCGAGGAGAGATGACTCTACTCCGAACGGTTTCCGCCAAATCTCTCTAACCTCTTGCGTGTGCAAGTTGATGGAGAAATTGGTAAATGTTAGATTAGCCTATTTCCTGTATTGCCGAGGCCATCTGTCTTCTGCACAGTGTGGCTTCCCTAAGTTCCACTCCACGTCGATGCTCTGCTCCGACTGGAAAATGCCGTCTGCGAGGCTTTCCTTCAAAGACAGCACTACGCCACGGTGTTTTTTGATCTGGAGAAGGCCTATGATACCGCATGGCGATCCGATATCATGGAGACTCTTCACACGATGGGGGCGAGGGGACGCCTCCCAATCTTTATATCTGAATTTTTGCAAGATCGTCGATTCCGCGTACGGGTGGGGGAAGCCCTCTCCGGCCCAAAGGAGCAGGAAGAGGGTGTCCCGCAGGGAAGTGTCCTCAGTGTCACACTCTTCGCCCTGAGCATCAACGGCATCACCTCAGTGCTGCCGGAAGATGCTCTCGCTACGCTCTACTTTGACGACCTTTCGATCTCTTTTGGCGCGGCCCAGATGCCAACTCTGGAGCGTCGACTCCAACAGGCATTGAACCGCGTCTCTCGCTATGCCGAAGCGCACAGCTTTCGGTTTTATTTGGCCAAGACTAAGGTGGTGCACTTCTGCCGCCATCCACGGCTTCACACCGACCCACATTTGTTTCTTAATGGGGTGCGCCTGGATGTGGTTGAGGCACACCGTTTCCTTGGTCTTGTATTCGACCTACGCCTCACCTGGGAGGCCTATATTCGCAGCCTTAGGGTCTCTTGTACCCGCGCCATGGACATTCTCCGTTCCGTGACGTTCAGCGCTTGGGGCGCTGATAGGGCTACCGCCTTACTTTTTTATCGATCCTTTGTTCGCTCAAAGCTCGACTACGGATGCGAGTTTTATGCATCCGCAGCCGAGCGTTTATTGCGGAAGGTGGATTCGATCCACCACACCGGCCTTCGCCTTGCGACCGGTGCCTTCCTCACTCCTGCCATTGAGAGCCTGTTGGTCGATGCTGATGAGATTCCACTCGCTCTGCGCCGCGTGCAGTGCATCACTTGCCTGTACGCGCGAGCCCGGCGCCTCCCTCAGTCGCCAACAGCTCTCACTGCATCTGCAGCTGATCTCGATGGTGCCTATGCCACCGAGAGACGCCAGTCATACCCTAAGCCCTTCGGGTTTAGGGCCAGGAAACTCCCTCGAGAGGTAGATATAGGTTTTCGGGCCGGTGGTGTCCCTGGTTCTACCCAGGACGCCACCCTGGAGGGTACCACATTTGGCTATTTGTCACCACGCCTCTGCTCCCAAAGTTTGTACTGCGCCGGGAGTATTGCGTTCGACCTTTTTGGATCACACATTGTGTCACGCTGGTACCGTGCCAGTGTATACGGATGGCTCCAAGTCCCAAGAAGGGGTCGGCTTCCACGCCGTATCCCCTCTGTTTGAAGTCAGCGGGGCTCTACCAGGTGCTGCGTCTCTCTTCACGGCCGAGCTGGTGGCAATACACCACTCGGTACGGGAGATTACGCGACGTGCCCGGCTCGGAGACCGGATTGTGATCTATAGCGAGTCACAAAGCGCCCTGAGTGCTCTCGGGGCATTGGAATCTTCGCATCCCCTGGTTTGCGAAATCCGTGACGCCACGGTTTTGGCGAGCCCGGCAGATTTCGAGATTATCTTCTGCTGGGTTCCTGGACATGTAGGAATTGCGGGGAATGAGCGCGCCGATGAGGGCGCCAAAGAGTCCGCGAGGACTCTGCGACCGGACCAGCGTTTCGCTCTTCCTCACACTGACTACATGGCAGGAATACGGGCAGCTCTTCGGACTGCTTGGCAAAGAAGATGGGAGATTGTCGAAGGGAACTTAAAGTTGCGTGCCATTGCGCCGCGACTGTCCTCATGGACCTATCCCCCAATTCAGCGGCCGCTTCAGGTTGCTTTCTGTCATCTCCGAATCCGGCACACTCGTGTGACGCATCGCTATCTGATGGAGCGCTCGCCTGTGCCCTATTGCAACGACTGCGTCGTCCCCCAGACTATTCGGCACATTCTTGTCGAATTTCCCAGTCTGGGTGATCTTCGCGCACGACACCTGTCCCGGTACCGGGATGGGCGGGGTCGCTACCGCCTGTCCCTTGTACTTGGGATGAGTGCGTGCACATCGAACGGTGGACTTATTGACTTTTTTGGGGAGGCCGGCCTTCTCCCTATTATTTAAGCATGGTTTGTTTTTTGTTTTGTTTTGTTTTTTTGCATTTGTTTTTGTTTTTTTGCATTTGTTTTTGTTTTTTTTCCTTTCCTCCATTTAGGGTGTTATTTTTTCTTCGTTTAATTTTATTTTAAAGTAGCCTAGAACTAGGCCAGTTTGAATACGGCGACTAATGCCCATGTAGGTAGTCGCCAGATGAGCTCTAATAAAAAAAAAAATTATGTTTTCTCTTTAGATTTTCCTTTTTGTCTTATTTTTGGTATGTCGTGTTTTTCTATGTTTGTTTCTTTATGTGTTGTTAGCGTGTTGTTCTTATTGTTAATTTTTCAATTTTTCTGTACTTATTTTGGGGTTAAATTCTTGAGCATTTAAACCTTTAATTTAAACCTTTTAGCTTTTAGCAATTTACCTTGTGTTGTTTTAGTTTATTGAATTTATTTTCTTTGTTTTGGTTTTGGTTGTACTGAGATAGTTTTTAGTGTTCCTGTTATGTGTATAGGTATGTAATGTTTTCATGAGAGAAAATCTTAGTATTTGTGAACTGGCTAAGACGGGAGACTTTCTTCCCTAGTCGTGTAGGTATATTAAGTCTGCCACCAGTTTCCTGTAGTTCAGGAATGACAAAAATCTTAAGGGTTGCCTAGACCTTTCTTCCTAATTTTGGGGTGAAGATGTTGATAGGGTCCAGTATTTTCCTCGTATGAAGATCCCTTTACCGATGTTAATTACGCCTTCTGGCTTCGTTAATTATTAGGGATGCGGAGTTTTCTCATTGAGGTCTTGCTGGCCGCTTGAGTGACTACTGCGGGGTAGATGAGTTTAGCCCGGACGTACATCAGATATATTTTCATAATGTTGGCTGAGCTAAGATCTCTAACCTGTATAGCTTGGACATTTTTCTCTTTGCTAGGGTCAGCTTCTCCGTGTAGTGACTCGAGTATCCGTAGTAGTCGGAGGTCTTTAGTCTAAGGACAGTCCCTTCGGCGGAGTAGCCGTATCTCCTCCCATCGATGATGCTGGGCCACGTCAACCTGCCGCCCAGTGGGACGATTTTGAACTTGTCCCTATTTGTTTTAATCTTCCATCGTCTCTCGTACCGGTTGATGTTATTGATTTCCGTTATTTTACGCATTGCCTGATCCCATGCTTTCTTCATCGGGCAGGGAACAATCTCTCGGACGTCATCTGCGTATTGCAGATACATCGTGTCCCTGTGCACCGGAGTTGGGAGGTCGATGGTAAAGACTAAGTAAAGCAGTGGGCTCAGGCTATGAATTGCCTCGCGGCATTCACGAGGTTGTTTCTCATTATCCTAGACAAGCCTGCTGCTCTTTGCTTGAAGGACTTCATGGTGTTCATGGTTTCTTCGAAGGTGATTGGGCACCCGTGGCAAACCATCTCTCTTTCCCTAGATACTTAGGGTAGGGGGTGGGTTCTAGGTATCACTCTGCTGAGGTCATCGAGCAGTTGGTCTTCAAATTCCGGGTCGAAGTCGTCGTACTCCTGAGGGTTTATAGCGAAAATCTTATTCCAGTGTGTTCTGAATCTTATTTCGAGACTCTGGATCTTCAAAAATCTCATCTCCGTCTTTTATTTGTGTTCTGGTTTTGGTGGGCAGTCCCCTAAGTCTTTGGATGCTGTACAAAATCTTACTGGACTGTCCTCCTCATCCCTGGCCAGCCTACCATTGATGTCATTCCAAATTTACTTCTGTTTCTCTGTGATTGTGTGTTTTAGTTCCTCGCTTAGTTGTCTCATTCTGGCTGTCCTTTCCCAAATTGGGCCTGTCCTGCCTATTTCCTCGTAGATTCCTCTATGTTCCCGAGCGAGTTCTCTCATCTCGTTCGTTCACCTAGGTTGTGGGAGCATTTTATAGGAGATCCTGGGGATTGAATGAGGAGATTATTGATAGAGTTTATCTCCTTATCTATCTCTTCGAGACTGGTGTCGTCCAGGTCAGCTGGTTGATATTCGCTAAGTATCACTCTCTAAGGCTCCCAGTTAACTTTGGCATATCTTTTCCTATGTGAGATGGGCTTGAGAATTGGAGCAAGCGGGGTGGTTGTAATTATCAGGATGTGATCGATCGGTACTACAGGTCCAGGCTCATTGCTGATGTTAAAGGAAAAGTTACCGCTCGCTAAGACTATGTCCACTTTGGTTGCTGAACGACGTGTTAGGTAGGGCAGGAATTCTGGTCCTACTCTCTGGAGTCTGTCTCTTTCGAAAAGTACTTCCAGATTCCTTCGTCTTTGCTCGGTGCGACCGTAACCAGACGCTCTGCATCTGGCGTTTAGGTCTCCACCTAGCAATGACATTTTTCCCCGCACAATGTTAAAGAAGTTGGGAATCGGCAGCTAGTTTGGGTGGGGCGGCTGATAGGCCACTGCCACAGTTAAGCCTCCCACCAGGTTGGGATTTCAACAGCCACAAATGATTCTTCTAAGTCTAGTAGTGTTTTGTATGTGATTTTTTTTTCGGATCGTAATGAGTGAGCCGTCTTAGCGATCATGTGTATGGCTTTTTGTGATCAAAGTGTAGTTTGCTATTTTTATTGTGTTAGTTTCTGTGTTTACTCCATGTTCGGAAGTGAGGTTCAGGTTAGGATCCACTGTACGGAATATGTTTCCGTAGGAAATGGATTTCCCTTCCCATCTGTTTACATTTAGTGAAAGTATTTTTAGTGTGTTGTTTGTGTTCTCCATGTTTTGTTTGCTTGGTCTGCCTTTAGATTATGTGAGACAGTTGTATGTCCTTCTATTGTCCTTGAAGGGGTCCCGGCTGTGATGGGCAGAGGAGGTAGCAGTCCGTCTCTTCTCAGGAATTGTTTCTGCCATTATTGGCTGTGGGCTACTCCTCAAACCAGCTTTCTCCAATGCCCCCAATTATGCCGTAGCAACCGATCGAAATAGTTGTGACAAAATATTAATGGCAATCCCTCCTCACATCTGGCAGCAGTTTACGTAGGGGGGCAGGGCTGGTGACTTAAGTAGTCATCTGCCTAAGTAGGGGCTCTAAATAGAAAGGTGAATATTAGTAGTGATGATGAATAAATGGTGATGAGTATATATCCCTTTGGTAATAGTGGGTCTCGAAGGCGTCTTTGGAAAATTAATCGAAACTATACCTCCTTTACCGAGTTCTGAGGTAAATCTGCCAAAGTTGTTTAACCAAGAGTTCCGAGCTCGGCCGTCATTGGACATTGGACATAAAAAGTTAGGAAGTATAGATTAGTAGAGCAAAGGTAAGATAATTGTCGTAGAATAGGCTCTCGACGATATACCATATATAACTATTCGTTGAGGAAATTATTCTAATATTTCGAGTGCGTGGTAATCTGATTGACCGAGGTTAATCCAAAAGGGAGGGGGGGGCCTGGAGAGGCTTATTTATCTTCAATATGCATAAGAAGTGGAACGGGGCACAAGGATAAATAATATGGCTACCATTAATAAAACTATTAATTAAACTATCAACAACACACAAAAAAAATGTTTACATAAACGGAGAATGAAAAGGGTCGTGGGAATATCTGACTAATCCGAGGATTAAGATTTGGAGAGAGTTAAAAAGGTAAACAAATAAAAATTAAGGGAGGGAATGGTTCGCTAAACCATTTAAAGCACAGGGTTGCGTTGAAAAAAGGTTAAATGATTAAAGGTAATGCTCAGCTTACGTAATTACAAAGTTGTTGTGCAGAGGAAGACGATGCGAAGGAATCTTCGGTCTACTGGCGATTTCCAGCAAAAGGGTTCTTCGGGGGGTTGTCCTTAATGAAGGGTAAGGACTGTCTTCGAAGAGTGAGAGCAAAGTGGGGCTCGGAAATACGAGCGATCTTTGTGATGGCAAATCGTGGATTTCTAGATGAACAATGGAGATATTGTTGAAACCAAGCGTTCTCTTGAAGAACGTTAAAAAGGGGGGAATTAAATTATCCGGACGTGATGTCTTGGGAACGAGAACCGTTTCTTGACAAACGGGCTTGACAAACAATGGCTGTTTTAACGTTTTCTCTTTCTGAACAACAAGGGGGAGGGTGAGAACCGTTTATTGTCAAACAGGCTCAAAGAACAATGGCTGTTCTAACGTTGTTCTCTTTCTGAACAACAGGGGGGCCTTGTTGACTTGGCGTCTCGAAGGCGCGACCTTGGCACTCAAGGGATATTGTCCTTTTCTGGACAATAAGGGGGTTCTCGAGGCAGAGAGTTCCTAGGAACACAAGGGAGACCGGATCGGCGTGATGCCTCACGATGATAATCGGGGTCTGATTTGTTTCAATCGGGAAAAACTATGATATAAATAGTCGAAGCCATCCCTTGGCGTAGGGGACAATTGAGTGGGAGGCTTCGGGGGAATATTCCGCTGGCACCTGAGAAAATATCTTATCTGCCCATAAGCCTAACTCAATCTGGCGAGATTGACATATGGAGGCGAAACGGGGGAGTGAACCTCCTTGATTAAACATTTGCTATGGTGGGCGATAACGCGTCTGCTTCCTCTCGCAGATGCATGTAGGTAGCATGTGTTTCTAACATGTGATAGCAGCTGAATTTAAGCGGCCTCAGACCGTTCTATCACAAGAATATAGTGGTGAAAGGTTTTTGACAAGGATAGTTTAGGTAAGTTTAGTATAAGTTTGAAGTGGGTATATTTCCCTGGTTGAAGGGTATCTGCAGTAAAAGTAGGTAGTATAGTAAAAATATAGCACCCAAGAGCAGGGATGTATAGATCCATCGTCAAATGGTAGCTCTGGCAATGTTAGTCTCGTGTTGTGTTGTTTTGTGTGTCGAAATTGGTTGTCATTCAAGCCGTTGTAGCAACTAGTAAAACTCGCTACTTCGGTAAGTTAAATTTTTTTTAAAAGTTGTCGCAAATTGGGTTGTCATAATCGGTAAGAGGGTTACATATTTGGGTTAGCATTCCTGTTCGGGTAAGGCCTTCTTTAAATTTTTGGCTAGCTTTTGATACTAGGCTTGCAATGTAGCGTAGATGTTATGGCGAGGAGTGTTCTATTCTCGATCGACTTTTGTTCCTTAGGGGGAGGAGGGAGGAGTCCTTCTTTAGCCGGATCTCTTCCTACGGAACTCTACGCCCATGAGAACAACGTAATTGTCAGTTGAGAATTAGACAAGGTCGCGAAACAGAGCCTGCTTCACCAGATCTCGTAGTCCCATTTTGATTGTCTGGCCCTAAGGCCATCGGCAATATCTTCTGGGCTTGTGTCGTCAGGATACTGCTTCCCTTCGGCAGCATATACTCCCAGGTTTATCATCCTTGAGTAGTACATGTACCTGGGAGCCAGATTCTTTGAAGACGAGGACCTGCTCGGTCGACGTGACTGCGAGGCCTTTCGGGGACGGGGTGAATGCTCCAGCATTTTAGGCCTCACAGCAGCAGCCTTCTTTGTTCATTTGTTGGGGTAGTTGGGTGTGTGTGTGGATTCGTTTGTGTCTTCTGCCCTGCAGCCATGGATTGCACTAGAAGATCCTGGGACTTTTTGGCTGCTCTTCTCGGTCTGCGGTTGGAGGTTCACTCGAAGAACCTAGTTTGAGGGAGGGTTTTCAGGCAACCACAATTTTTTCATGCCGTTATTCACGAGCATGGTCTTTAGTTCTTTCGCAAAGGTGCCAGGCTTGGTCAGGTTAGCAAGGTGTGCATAATATATTCAACACATTATTTTTGCGAATTTCTCTTTTTCGATTTGCATGTACGTACGAATAGGTGCAGCGGTAACATTACTCTCTGCGACCGTTGCCTTGGTATTCTTCGCGTAGGTAGCGGTAGCCTCTCTTTCTCCTCTTTTTTGCCTTTTTCCTTTGTTTTTTGTATTTGTTCCTTCTTTTTTGGACAGGTTATTTTTATGTTTCTGTGTGAGCCACGACAATTGAGGCATTTCTGGAACTAACCTTTACATTAGCGCCAAGAATAGTATTGGCCGGCGGACACAGAAGAAACTGTGAGTTTAGCGTTAGGACAAATGACATGGTGTGTTCGATGTACCTGTAGCACCTGAGGCACATTTGCAGGTAAACGAACTCCTCATGCTTAATCTGATCAGAGCAGATGCGGACGTTAAAGAGAAGAAGGCCTTTTCTTTTCCATTAATCGCCATTGTTCTTTCCGTGAACACAACTTAAAAAACGTGAGTATAGTCTTTAAATTTGATTATTTCGGCTACCTTTGCTCACTGTTGATTCCGAAGAATCTCTTCCGTGATTTGATCGATCGAGTGGCCTCTAACCGAGGGGTCAAGGTGTCTGCAGATCACACTTCTACGTGTGCGTATTTATGGACGTGTCTGAGGTGCGAGATAAATTTTCCGATGGGTGTCTGAGGCATGCCGGGAGGATAGGGCTTCGATGTCAGCCTCCCTCCCACAGATAGCCGCGTAGCCATTTAGAAAATAAATTAGCTGTGCGAGAGCAATATTGAGCTCACCGTAAATTCTCTAGAAGACCTTACTCCTTTCCGGTTTTTGCTGGCCTGACAATGTCCTTAGGTTAATACGCCGCGTCTCCCTGATCTCTCCACCATTTCACCCAAGGGTGTAATTTTGGAGGGAATCTGGGGTGATCCGAGTCTGTAGGTGTGTGTAACTGGGTGTGTATGTTGTTTTAGGGATCCGTTATGAAAATAAGGAATAGTGGTATGGAGAAGGTGGATAAAATGTTCACTGAAAAAAAGGCAACTTTACCTTTAGGCAGCGCAGAGGAGTCCTTCTTCCTTTCCCTTAACTAGCCTCCATCAAGGAAAGTCAAGGAGAAAATAGCTACTTCCGAACATATAACTGCTGTTGGAATATCCAGTCACGCACAAAAAAGCGATGTCCAATCAACCTCATTCGAATGAAGTCCAGTCCAAATTTGTTATAAAAATTGATTTTACCGTACAACGAGTATGTAAGAGAACATTCCAAGCGACGGCACGGCCGTCACAAATTGCTACACCTATGATATATTCTTTCTACATGCACATAAGTATTAAGAAAATTGCCAATCTTGGCGCAGAAAATTTTTAAGGGCAAACTAAGCGCTACAATAAACATAAAATTGGAAGGTTCAGATTGTCTGACTATTTCATGAGACTAGACTGCACTCTGTGGAAGACTTAAGTTGCATTCTCAAAAGCAAACTTCTACTTTTTCCACCTCCGAATTTCTCCACAAGGATTAGAAGATTAAAAAGACATTAAGTTTCAAGAGCGCCGCTTTCGGATCCAGCAAGCTCGCCTAGTCTTTCACACGAACACCCGCACGCGCGCCTAAGTGTGAAATCAAGAGCTTCATGAAACGATCCTGTGCATTTGCCTGCTTTCTACTCCAGCAGCACATGTCTAGTTCTAATAACCTTTCTGCGACTTAAAGTCACTAGAAACTGCCTGTCTCTGACGTGTCCGAACCCCGGAAGGAAGCCTTGTAGGGTGTGCGAAGAAGGGGGCCCCGCTCTTGGGCGGAGTGGTCAGATCAGGTTTGCAGGACCCCGATAGACATTCTATTTAGGTAGGTCAGAAATGGTGAACCGGAGTACATTTAGATACACGCACCGCAATACGGGCCTGTTAGGTCTAAAAGGATTTCCCCCATTGGGGCTGTTATGGACGACCCCAATTGCGAGAAACGTGTCCCGCTCCGGGTCAAGGACCATTCTCCGAATCCTTCTCGTAAAAAAGTGTTCGAGATAGTTTTTTTCAAAACTGAGAGTCGCCCTATGCAAGCTCAAAGATCAAGCTTACCGTTATATGGCCTTTTTTTACTCTAACAAAGACCTATATAACCTGCTCAGCGAAAAATCGCATGTATCAGCAAAAAGGTCGATAATATGTCGACTTATTTAACCATATGTTGGCTTTCACTCTGCCGAGGAAATTAAAAATGAAATTGAGAACAAACAAACCTCGGCCAAGATTCATGAAACAATCAAGTTTGAAAACCGAGACGGAGAAGAGCACACACGTGTTTAAAGTGACGTTTGAAACAACCGAGATGGCCGATAAGGCTGCCGAGCAAGGGTTGGTACTGTTCAACTCTAAAGTCTCCGCCACTTGTATTGAACGAGAAGTCTTCGTTCCTCTACAGATTTTCTTCACATGCTATGCCATGGAGAAACACGCCACCGGGGACTGCTAACTTGAAGGAAACGTCTGTTTTGAATGCGCACAGTGCGGCCACAGTTGGAAGGAATGCACAAATCCGAACAAAAAGTGCATAAATTGCGGCATTCCCACCTTCCCCTGTCGATGGCTTGCCTCCCCCCCAAAGCCTTGATTATGGATAAGAAGAAAGCTATGATTGAAGAAATAAATTAAAGGGCTACCACTACTTACGCCCAGGCGATGAAGAAATCCGATCAGGACAGGCCCATGCTTCCAATTGACCAACGTATGAGGCCCGACCTTGTGATGTGTACCTTGCATGCCCACTTTACGAATATAACAAAACCAGGAAGCTATGCAACATATCTCAACAAGATGTTGGTACACAATGGTCTCATAACCGATGTGGTTTCCTGACAACCCGCCGTCAGGAAATCTTCTTCATACCTAAATAAAAAGCGTGCGGCAGACGGAGCCAAGGTCTCGCTCAGCTTCTCACGATTCTCGCCTACGGAAACAGGAACCTATCGTAACTGAGGAAACTCAGATTAAAATTAGTAACATGCCAGGTGAAACGACTGCGCCCAAGGACATCAAAATTGAGCCAGTAGCAGTGGCTTCTGCTACCCGCTTCGTCCCTTTCCAAAATACCTTAGACCTCTGCATGAAGATTTATGGATCCCTATCCGCACCGATACTACGAAAGTCTAAGGTTGCTGACCTAATTGAAGGAGTCATTACTGGCAAGTAGAAGTGGAAATTCGTCGCCGAAATCGTATAAGAGTAGTTATTACAAGCCTTCAGACGAGGCGTGCTCACCATCTGTCCCGATTCTGGCTTCAATTTGAATCAGGACCAATTTAGAAAAAAGAGGTCGGAAAGAGTAAGATCGCCAACCAGGCAAAAGGGGACTAAGGTCAAACGGCCCAATAACAATTAAACATACCTACTTGTGTTAGATATATCAGGAATCTAAAAATCTTCTCCATAAACGTAAACGGTTGAAAGTCCAAAAGTAGAGCTTATAACAAAATCATAAGATCCGTTGATCCAGACATCGTTCTCATTTCTGAGCACAGCTTGAATGGAGAAAACGATTCATAAAGATATTCAACTACGAAGTGCTGGTGGCAAGCCACTCGAGAGAGAGGTTCGATGAAGTAGCCATTTCCATCAAGAAGGGAATTAAGTTCAGAGATACAGGGATTAAAAGAATCTTACCTGGCAATCAAGATCCCCATGATGTCCGATGACCTGGTAATCGCAGTCCGATATCAACCTTCCAGATGCCCATACCTTCCGATCCCCAAATTCTTATGACTTTTTAGGAGAGAGTCCTTGGCAATTCTGATCGGTGATTTAAATGGCCGATGTTAGTAAGCCAGCTATACAACAGCTTTCAACGGAGCCGTTAATTCACTAAGCCTTCTAATTTAGAGAGGCATAGTGCAAAGAAAAAGACCCAACTTTGCCATCTTCCATACAGAGAGATCGGCAACCACCGTGGATATTGTGCTGACTAGCAGAAACTTCTCTCTAAATCAGGTGACTCTCCCTGGACCTTTCGCTCCCTCGGATCATGTTAGTATGATAACCCACATCTCCACCTCCTCGATCCAGGTGAAAATCATAAAAAGCAGATGCCTGGTAAGAACCAACTGGGAGGGATATATCGAGCATCTACATCACGTGCTTGTTTAAAAATTGGATGGTGCCTCGCTAGAAGAAATTGATGCAAAACTTGACCATCTTACATGAAAGATCTTAGAGGCTGACCGGTTGACTGTCCCATGAAGAGAACACAAAATACTGCCCGCTCCTAGATGGGACCAAAACATTCAGGAGAAGATGGATTATTTAGAGGCAGCCATCTATTTCGTAAACTTATTTTGGATCATGGCGAATCGACACCAAGAAATAAGAGATTTAAGGAACGACATCAGACATCTCATATTGAAAAAGTCAAGACAGCAGTGGGATGATTTGATCGCTAAAATTGACGCTGAAACTGACTTTAAAAAATTCTGCAGCTAACTAAATAGACTGCGAGACTCTCCACCCAAGAATCGTTTAAAAATCCAAGCGAATGGCATGGAATGGACGGAAGACCAAGACATCGAACGCGAATTTAGACATTATTGCCAAAGCTGTTTTCGCATTAGTGAAGATGAGAACGAATTCTTCGGTGAATAACATGTAGAGTATGTTTTCTCAAATATTCGAGAACTGAGGGCTGACCTCCCACCCCATCATTTTGCTGACAGAACACGAGTCGCAAGGGAAGAAGGTAAACCCTTCTCAAACGAAGAATATGAAATTGCCCTGAAGAGTTTTAAACAAAAAGCGCCAGGGATAACTGGCATCACCAAAATGAATTTACTTAATGCCCCCATCAACTTTAATCAGGCCCTTCTTAAGGTAATTAACGCCTGCCTCAATGTTGGCTACTTTCTGGAAAACTTGAAAAGAGCCTGGATGATATTTATATTAAAGCCTGGCAAGCCGAAGAAAGAGATCAGCAGTTACAGACCAATCGCTTTGCTTGAATTCATGGGCAAACCTCTGGAAATCTTATGAGCAACAGACTTAGGACTTTTCTGGAACTCAACAACCTATAGAATACCCAACAACACGGCTTCAGGAGGAAACTTAGCACAAAATCGGCTATGGCTCTGATCACGAAAAGATAGCTATCGGAAAGACCAGAAATGGCAACTTCAACGTGGTACTTGGAAATATGGCTTCAGCCTTCGACAAGGTGTGGCTACCAGGGCTGAAAAATGAAAATACGTGAAATGGGTATGGAACAAAACCTAACGAAGATACTCTGTGACTACCTGGCAGCTTGGGAGGCAGTCGTGAGAGTTAATGACATCCAAGGGGAGCCTTTCAGCCTGGAGGCAGTAGTGCCACAAGGGAATCGCCTCAGCCCTACTCTATACGTGCTATATACCGGAGACCTGCCTTACCTTGACCAAAACCTCACTCAATAAGTCGAGCTGGCGGATGACATAACACAGGTCATTCATTACCTGTTTGTACAAAAGCCCTGTGGACATCGCGAACAGAACAAGTGGGAGATCGGAATAATCAACAATTTCGAAAAATTGAACAAGATTAGAACTAATGTTTAAAAATTTAAAATAATTCTTGTGGGCCGTTGGAAAACAGCGGACGTGTTCCTGCAGAACTAGCCTTATGATTAATTAAGAGAAGGTCTGCTACTTGGCTTAACTATTGACTTCAAATGGTTACAACGCCCATTACGAAGATAAGGTTACCGAGGCCACAAGGAAATTACGGACCCTCTATCGATTCAAACGACTCTCAAAAAAACAAGAAGAACCTGTATATGCTATTAATAAGGCCAAATCTCCTGTATCCTGCCATCCCCCTCCATACTCAGAGTAAGTCCGTCCTCAGGAAAGCACAAGTGGTACAGAACAATGCAATTTGTTTTATAACCAATGTAACCCTGTGGGACCACATTCCTTCAGAAGTCCTGCACGAAATGGTGGATATTGAACCTATAAACGTCACCCTTAACAGATAAACAAGAAACCTATGGCAGAAGATCTATCAAGTTATCCCTGCTGAAGTACTAAACACTATCACAATACCGAATGAGGAACTACTTAACTTGACCTTTAAGTGATCCTTCAAATGTAGTCAACTTCTGGCATTGCAGGAGACTGATACGATTTATAGATAAACCTAATAGATTAATTAATATATAATAAACAGAACTAAAAGAAAAGCTGAAAACAAAGGATCCGAAGTGGACACAATCTACACAATAGAATAACTTAAAAGTCTAAAAAGATCCGAAGTAAACAACTTTATTAAAATATAATAAACAATCTACTAACTAAAAGATCCGAAGTGGACAAAATAAATTCGAAGTGCACAAACTTATATTAAAATTAAACAATAAGAGTAAAGAAAAACAAGTAATAAATAATAGTAAATATGAAAATAACAACCGATTTAAATTAAGAAATAAGTGTAACATCAAGTCTAAGACGTATTTGCGAGACATCCTAAACTTTATGATAAAGGCTCAAATGCTGAATAACTAAAGGCCAACAAAATGTATTACAACAAATGAACATTTACTGAGGTAGCCAGACAACCTGGCATACATACCCTACTACTAAAAAATACCTTTTCTATCTATTTCCTACGTTCTATCCAAACACCTTTTATCTTTTACGATCGTTTATAGTCTGACTATTTGTCGACTAGAGCCCCTGAACCCGTACACGAGCTACAAAGAGCAGATCCATAACCCCAAGTCCCCCTCCGAAGAAGGGAAACCCTGGGCACAGTAAAACCGCCAGCACCCAAGAGGAAAAATAGGAATAAGAAGAAGCATAGGTAAAAAAAAATAATTCAACATGTTACAGAACTCAATGAAGATACTGGAAATTAATATCAAAGGCTGGACGACGAAAGGTACTGTTTACGGAAATGTATTCAGAGAAATTAATGCAGACATCATCTTAATTTCGGAACACGGGATCGACACGTGTAGTGCAGAAATGAAAATCTGGAACTACGATGTGTTGATCACGAATTATTCGCAGGAGCGGTTCGACGGTGCCGCTATTGGAATAAAGAAAGGGATTAAATACAAGAAGCAAATAAGAAACCTAGAAGAATCCTACCTTGCGATTGAAGTTGAACCCTACATAGGAAAGTTGGTCATTGCTACCAGATATCAACCGCCAATTTACACTCTCACTGGCCTATTTGGCAGAAGAGTCCCCACTATATTAATGGGGGATCTCAACGCCAGATGCCGAGAATCTGGTTACAGGCCCTTCAGCGGTATAGGAAGAAGCCTGGACCCATTGCTGACAGAAAAACTGCCCAGTGAATAGGCCCCGACTTCCCCACTTTTGTTAAGGCAGGAAGTGCTACAAAACCAGACATCTGTCTGGCGAATCGTCAGCTGCCGTTCATTTACTACAGGGAATCAGTCCAGGTACCATGTAGTGACCATATAGGGATCCTACGCACTATCAACAGGAACCCTATACAAGTTCCAGATGTAGTTAGAAAAAACTATAGAAAAGCAAACTCGAGACGGTACGCGCGCCTTCTAGAGGCCTACGATCCACCCAACCTGGACGAGGCAATTCTCGAAGAGATTGAAGAGGCACTCGATGACCTCAATAACCATCTAATCAACGTAGAGAGGGCTTGAATATCTAAATCCGAGTATAGCACCATCTCTACCTACAGACGGACTGAATACTTCAAGGATGTATACTGTGAGCTGAAATTATTGTATGAAATCAATATCAGGAATGCATCTGTTCACTCAATGCAACGTAGTAAAGAAATCGAAGAAGAACTCAACCAGTTGATCCTCGAACAACAATGGAGACTATGAGATGATGTGATCAATAGCCTCGATCACGAATCAACTCCCAAAGATTTTTGGAAAAAGATCACAAATCTCAAAGGATCGACTGGGAAGAAGAAGATCGAGCTACAAAAAGAAGATGGAAACATAGAAACGGAAGAAGGAAGAATGAAGAACTATTCCGAAGTTATATGGAAAAAATCTTCAGTATAGCTGTGGAGGAAAAAGAAGACTATGACCTAGTGTTTGAAAGCAAAATCATCGACGAGCTTAACGAACAAATACACATGACCCACCCTCACCACCAAGTGGATAGACAGCTCAACGGATCGCCCAGATTACTGAGGAAGAACTACTCGACGCGCTCCGCTCATTCTCCCCCAAAGCCTCAGGACAATCGAAGCTTAAAAAGTTAATCTTTGAAAATGACCAGCCAATGCCATCGGAGGGATTAGAAGGATATCTAACGCCTTTCTGAAAACGGGATACTTTCCAGATACATATAAAACGGGTAAGATAATTTTCTTTCCTAAGCATGGAATGGACCCATCGTTGAAAGAGAGCTACCGGCCAATTTCACTTCTAGAATTTGGCGGGAAGCTCTTCGAGAAGATCCTCAACCGAAGATCTCACGAAGAACTCACTCTTCAACCCATATCAATTCGGGTTTATGAGGACGTGAAGTATGAATATGGCGATTAGTTTCATCACGGACGAAAAAGCTAGCTCATGCAAAACGGGAAAGAAGTTTCGTGGACATAGTTTGTCGGGATGTATCGAAATCGTTTGGGAAGGTATGGCAACGGGGAATGCAGTAAAAGATCTTACGACTGGGTCTAAGTGAAAACTTAGAAATACCTTTCTGTGACTATGTCATGGAGAGAGCGGCGTACATCAGTTTTGGGTGCACAGACGGACTAAAGTTCCACCACTGCGGGCTTCCCGCAGGAGCGTTGCCTGTTCCCCAGTCTCTAATTGATTTACACCGCTGATGTTCCAGCACCTGTAAGCCCTATTTGCCTTAACATTCAATTAGCCGATGATTTGACCCAGATAATCATTTGTCCATGGAGTATTTCGCTTTGTCAAGCTCATACGACAGCAGTAGAAATTGAAAACCTTAATACCTACGAGGTCCCGTGGAAGATTTGCACGAACCAGCAAAAGTTTAGAGTGGTCCCTATAGGCAGGAGACTAATTTACGTTGTCAGGGTGGGGGATGGATGCTATCCCTACACCACGGTATGCAATGTACTCGGAATGAAGATTACTTCAAACGGGTACAAGAAGCACGTCCTAGAAAGAATCACCAAGGCCACTGCTGCAGTTAAAACTCTATACATGTTCAGAACTCATCGTGAAAGCAATAAAAATAAATTTATATTGCACTTGTAAGATTGAAGCTGCTATAACCCGCTTCCGCTCTCTCATGTGTCTCGAAGATACAAAAGAGGAAACTACAAGTGTTGCAGAATAAATGTATGTACTTAATTACAAGTTCACACAGGCGTGAAAAAAGCCGCCAGGAAGTGCTGTAATGGGAGCGGGGTTGATTCCCATTAACGTTGTCTTAGAAGAACGGGCAAGGAATATGCAGGAACTGGTTAATCGAGAATTGTACGATGATATCACCCAAATGATTAACCAGAACAGAAGAGGAATAAGTCGCGCCAGATTTCCGAGCTCCACTGGGCTTTTACCTGGCGGAGCAGAAGTGCCGTCCTCCGCATGAAAATAAGAATGTTTTTTTACCTAAACTAAGAAAACCAACCAAGAAAAAGAATACCTAATTATGAAACTTCACCGATTTTTACAAGAATTCACCGATGAAGATCTCAAAATACCGAAGAAGGCATCCAAGAATGAACGAAAGACATGATTTACACTCACTACAAGATATACAAAAAACAAAGACACTGCATAACACTAAAGTGATTAAATTAATTTATTACTCAAACAGCAAATGCGCATAAAATATCGAAGAACATTAATTTTTTTGAAGACAAATATCTTGAATGCCATAATAATATAGACTATCCTAAAGACAACAAAGGAACCACAAAACACGAAAATATTTAAAAGCGATAGGCCTGATCACCAGACACTTAGCATCTCTTTGCACCCTACCAGACTTCTTTCTCTTTTCACTACTTCTCTATTTTCAGTTCTCTGTTCCCAAACCCCTTTACTATCCCCTACCCACACTTACTACTCACATCGTTCATAGTTCATAGTCTGACTATTTGTCGCTTCGATCTAGTTCTCTGGCAAAGGAAGCAAAGGAAAATGAAGTTTGAAAACATGCTTCTTTTGACGGTGGTCATCTCGGCGTCCCTGAGTTAAAATTTCCCGCGCCATGATTGGCAAATTTTTGTAATACTTATGTTCACGTAGAAAGACTATATAAAAAGTGTAGCAATTTGCTGTACCGCTGTGACAAAGTTTAGATCGAAATTGTGCAAATTGAATTTTTGAGAAGGTGAATTGTGATACAAGCTTCGAGTAGCGTAGAAAAAATCTGGAAAAAGCATAAAGCAGGATACTTTGAAAAGTAGACCACTCGCATACGATTTAATAAGGTGAAGGGCGAATCTTCACTTCTTCGTGAAGACAAGGACCGAAGCTTCACCTGGCCCACACGCAAGCCTGTAGGAAAGAAAAATAAAAGTAAAGTTTTATAAAAATTACTTGGACCTTGGCCCCTATTTCTTTCTCTCTTGCCTACCCCCTTTCTCCCCCACTCCCTCTCTTTCTAACCCGTTTCTCAGTGTACACATATATATTTATACATATGCATCCCTTATCTTACGATCGGATGCAGGAGAAATGAGGGAGACTCTCCGCATCACTCTCCGGGTCCTCTCAGAGGGCCTAAAACCAGAAAGAGAAAAGGTATTTGAAAAGGTATACGGATCACTACACATTGCGCTAGTCAGACTTATAGACTTACATAATGGATACTCAGCCATTTGCGCGAGGCAGGCCAATTGTGAAGCCTTGACCTCAAGGAAAGCTGTTGAATGCCTCGGGACTATAAATCTAAAACCGACCGCAGCGCCACAAATCAAAACCCAACGCAGCTTAATCTGCAGGCGCCTTGACTCTTGGGTCGGGAGCCACTCAGCAGAAGACATAAAAATGGAATTCGAATGTAATCACCAATGGGCAAAGGTGGCTGAGGTCATCAGATTTAAACAGATTTAAAAGCTAAGGAAAATGGTTTGCTTTTCTTCAACGTCAGAGTCTGCTCAGAGCAGATGAAAGGGGAAAAGTTTGTCGACTTGCAAATGTGGTTTCGGTGCTACAAGTACTGCAAACACACCACTTACAGCTGCCATGATAAAGAACTTACCGTTTGCTCTATCTGTGCCGGTCACAACCATTTTTGAGGTGATTGTAAGAGTACCACCCCTAAACGCTTAAATTGTGAAGGCCCCCACTGGACTATGTCTATGGCATTTCCGGTCAAAAAACAAGAGATCCAGAAACAAACTAAATTAAAACGCGACACAAAAGAGAGGAAAGCCAATTCAACTTATGCGAAAGTAGTCAAAGCCGCAATTGCCGAACCGAACAGACAGAAGACCTACCTTCACTTTTAAAACGAGCATTCAACAAAAATAATGTGCTGCATTTACTATACGCACATTGCAAACATTACACGCCCAGGTACCTTTGCCACGGAGGTCAATCGCATGCTAGTAAAGAACGGGCTGCAGGAGATGTGGTTCTCCGACAAATCTCCTTCAGATGAGAGTATTCGAATAAGCGTAGCCCCTCAGTGCGAAGAAACGTGCCAAAAAGTGCCAATACCACAGAACACTGTCATCTCACGAGACCTCTGACTAAACAAACCTAAGGAAGCACAAACAAAAAAACAGGCGTCACTTTCACCTAAAAAAAGACACCATAGTTACAACTAACACACAAACACACACATCCACCAAGGAAGCAGTGCGACCCAAGGAGACCAGGTCTCCACGGTCGAGGACAATCTCTAAACCTCGTGGCCCAAGGTTTACCTCTCATCACGAGGGAGGGAACACCAGTTAAAATACCACGTGAGAGGTTTCAACCTTGAATTATATGCCTCCGAATCGGCTCCCTTCCCTACCGAAATCAATTCCCACGAAGTATCGGAGGGTCTCAGGACCAGAAGATACAAGTGGGAATGCTCAAATGAGGTTCTGGATTTGCAGGTTGAGGAGGCTCTCGCCCCCAAAATGATCAAATTGACCACTAACTGCTTCCACACGATAACGGACACTGAGTACAGAAAAAAAAGAAGTGGCAGGGAGCGCACCCCGCCCAGTACAACTCATGGGGATAAAGTAGATCGCGAATAAGCGTCTAATTTAATCCAACACACTGTAGAACTAACATTTCACAAAATAACCGGCAGACTTACAATTATACACATAAATGTCGATGGGTGGGACGGAAAAGGTTCCATTTATGCCAATATTATGCGACAGAGTAACCCTGACATAATACTTATTTCCGAACAAGGACTGACCGCGCAAAAACAATTAAAAATATTTCAATACGACGTCATTAGCAAGAATAATAGCCAGGAAGGGTATGACGGCTGCGCAATAGCCGTTAAAAAAGGACTAAAATACAGGATACTGGATGACTTAGATGAATCATACCTTGCCATTGAAGTAGGTACGTAGGCAAACTGGTCGTGGCCACGGGGTACCAACTCCCAAGACGCGTATATGTGCACAACCTCCTGCAGATATTTAGCCATAAGAAAAACGTAATTTTTGCAAGATCTAAATGCAAGGTGTGCAGCGGAAGGATATACCTCCTATAACAACTCAGGCAGAAGCATCGAGGTACTACTTGACAGACAATACGATACAAGGATTAGACTAGAATTCCTGACATACATAACTGAAAGAGCAGCAACAAAACCTGACATAGTCCTATCTACCATCTGGTCTCCTTACAACTACTACATTGAACCGGGCCTCATCATTCAGAGTGACCACCAGACAATCAAAATTACAGTAGGAGTAAACCCATTCAAATTGCAATCACAGAACTGGGTAAGCTATAAAAATTACATTCTGAATTATATCCCAGCCCCTTTATTTGATGTCAATAGATGAGGAGCTGGATAAAATCATTGACTTCCTAATAAAAGCTATTGAAAAGAGTATCCCCCGTATTAAATATAAAACCTTTCCAGCTCCCCCCTGGACCCCTCCCATGAAGCCCTGGCTTAAGAATATAGGGGCTTGTCCAATGTAGTAGCGCTGATCGGCCCCAACCACAATGCCTACAGAAGACTAAAACAAATTAAAGATAAACTCCAGACACTAATTACAGACCAACAAATACTAACATGGGCAGATTGATAGAAAGACTTGACATGGAAAAAGACACACATTCTGGCAGACGTTTAAACGCATTAAAGGAAAACCTCCACCAAAAAGAATAACACTCATTCACGACGGCAAAGAAATTGACATGACTGAAGAGATTGAGGAAATGTTTAGGGTTTTCTGGTCTTCAATCTTCAAAATTACCCCAGAAGAAAATGACAACTACGACCCCGAATTCGAGACTGACTTAATCCAACAGTTAAACACACAAATACACAAAACTTTTCCTCATCCTTGTGTGCCGCAGGAAAGAGTGATGGAGGGCTATGTTAGTAAAATAACTGCCCTAGAACTCTCCTTTGCTTTAAAATCCTTTCGTCAAAGAGCACCGGGTACTACGGGGCTGACCCGTGAGAATTTAATCAAGGCCCGCCTAACGTTTAAAGTGGCCTTCTTAACACCATGAACGCCTCTCTGAACACGGGCTATTTCCATGATCAGTAGAAAGTGGCCAATATGATTTTCATCCCGTAACCGGGAAAATCCCCAGACTTCCATGTCAGCTTTCGGCCGATATCTCTCTTAGAATTTGCTTGCAAAGTCTTTGAGAAGATATTGGCTAATAGAGTCAACTCTTTTCTCGACGAAGCCAACTTGCATGACGAGCAGCAACACGGCTTCAGAAGGAAAAGAGGGACTAACACGGCACAAGCCGTTGTCACTGAAAAGCTTGCCAAGATCAAGGCAGACAAAAGGCATGCCGACCTGGAGCTCCACTATGTCAAAAAAGCTTTTGATAAGGTTTGAAAAAGAGGACTACAATTTAAGATCTTTTAAGTAGGCCTCAACCCCATTCTTGAGAGGATTCTATGTGACTACATAATAGAGAGGAGAGTATACATTCATATCAGAGAACACAAAGGCCCCGAGTTCGAGCTCGAAGCAGGGGTCCCGCAAGGGGGCTGTCTCAATCTCCTTTTACACAACATCTATACACGGGACTTACCACAACCTCTCTCCGACGGTACGATATACGTTCCGTTCGCTGACGATATATCGCAAATTTGTACCGCCGCCTATGTTTACAGGGAATTTATAGCGAGAAATGCGGTTAGGGAGATATCTAACATCAACTCTTTCGAGAGGAGATGGAAGATATCAACCAATGCCCCAAAATTCAAAATAAATCCCATGTTTAGCAAGACCTTCAATTATATACGGGTAGAGGGGAGCGAATCTCCTATTGACTGGAAGGGACGGTTCTGGGGATCAAAATCACCACAGGGGGCTACAAGAGTCATATCGAACGAACAGTCGCGAATAGCAAGAGAGATTTGAGGGAGTTTTATAGGTTCATTGACCTAACTCGCTCAAATAAACTCAAGATATTCAATGCGTGCATTCGCTCGAGACTCTTATTCCCCCCCCCCACACCGGTGCCGCTGACGCGAGCGCCAGGACCCACATTGCGAAACTACAAGTCATCCAGAATAAAGCGGTGCTGCTCATTACAAACACCCGAAGAAGAGAACAAAAAAGACAGAGGGAGCTCCACGACTCGGTTGGATTATCTCCGATCAACGTGGCGCTCCACGAGAGAGCTAAGAGGATCTAGCAACCCATTGGGCACCTGCTTGACCCCTGAGTTATCTCGTACACAAACAGACATCGAGGTCGACCGACTAATAAGACCATTCAAAAGAAGCAAAATACAATCTGACGAAGACATGACTCCAAAATACACATGACAAAATCGACAAAATACCGGAAATTAAAGAGTAAAGTGCAAGTTTCTTTAGTAAAAATAAATTCCAAAATAAATTCAAACTTTACTAAAATTTCAAATTCAAATAAAAGTATATTAAACCTTTTAGAAAACCCCACAGCGGGAATAAAATCCCCGCCTCAAATAAAGGCTGGAATGCCAAAAGATCATTAAGATCTAAAAAACTAAAAATTAAAATAACTAGATCAATTTAATTAAATATACTATAAATTTTATATTCTATTAAATGAAAAACAAACAAAACAAACAAAATCCATACAAAACAAAAACAAACATAGCTACCCTTTCACCAGGGATCTATTTATTCTGGTTCCCACACAACTTCTATTATTTAAATTTACCCTGTTAACCACTTTCCTCTCTTACTATCTTTCTCTCTAACTCTCCCTAAATCTCACCACTTTTTATGTCCAAGGTCCAACAATAATTCCATTTCTGTTCATTCCCTACAGATGACCGAACAGGGTCGAAAGAAGTCTAGGAATAAAGGATGTCATTCGCGGATGTTTTTTCTCGCTGAGAAGACCCCGTTAAAAAACTTGTAAGAAATTTTAAGAAAACACAAGTTAAAATTAATAACGTTGCCACAGCTGTTGACTTCAATAGGAAATGCATACAACATGGCATTTTACCTAATTATATATATTAATTTTCCTTGTGGGCTTTGTTTCATTTATTGCTTACTCACCGCGATACTTTGTGAGTTTTCCACATTAATATCTCTATATATATATATATATATATATATATATATATATATATATATATATATATATATATATATATATATATATATACGAGTATATATATATATATATATATATATATATATATATATATATATTAGTAATCCATTGTTTCTTAGGGTAAAAAGGAAACATACCGCACGTGTAGACATAACCTGGCATTCGCCTTGGGAAAATACGCATTTATGACGCTTTCTTGTCAGTAGTGGTAAAATAATTCTTAGCAAAACTTTTTTCCCAATTCTCCCTTGACTTTCAGAAGAAGCTTGCTTTTGTATTTTAGGCGAGCTTTCCATTCGGGGACATCACTCGCTTATCGATTTTTAAGAGCCGAGAAACAGAGAGAAGAGAGAGAGAGAGAGAGAGAGAGAGAGAGAGAGAGAGAGAGAGAGAGAGAGAGAGAGAGAGAGAGAGAGAGAGAGAGAGAGAGAGAGAGAGAGAGAGAGAGAGAGAGAGAGATAGAGAGAGAATCGTTTTCCCTTATTTTACTTACTATATATATCGCAAAGCCTAATAAAGTAAGTATGATACGGGTAGATGAACAACATCCATATTGTGGATGTGGGGACTTATTCAACCCTTTTACCCATTTTTATTGGGTTGAGGAATAAGTTCTTGCAGTTTTATCAAATTTATTCATTACCATTTACAATTTTAGGTAAACTTCATTTTTAATTGATAACAATATGCAATTTAATCAATAATGTATTCTCCGTTGTTATTTACGACTTCTTCCCAACGTTCAACTAGTTTTTCGATGCCTCTGCAATAAAAATCTCTGGATTTTGACTCGAAAAATTCGTCTAAGCAGGTTTTTAATTCCACATCAGTATTGAACGAAACGCCGCACAAATTGTTAGAGAGCGATCGGAAAAGATGCAAATCCGATGGAGCCAAGTCTGGCAAATATGGAGGATGCGGCAGGATTTCCCATTTAAGCGATTAGATGGCGTCTTTTATCATATTGGCAATGTGAGGACGAGCATTGTCGTGTTGCAGAAGGACTCCATACCGTCGATGAGGTCGCTTTTCACGAATAGCTTCGACGAGTCCATACATTTGTGGAACGTAGAGTTCTGCATTGAAAATCTCGTTGTTCAAGGAGCTCATAAAGAATGCTGCCATCACAATCTCACCATACACACGTCATCGTCTTTCGTGGATGAAGTCCTTGTTTTAATCGCTGAAGTGCTTTTTTATTGGACCTAACCCATTGTTTTTGATGGTTCATGTTGACATAAACACACCACTTTTCGTCGCCAGTGATGATGCGGTGAAAAAAATCTGTCTTTATATCCACGAGTAGCATTGTGACGAGCAAGCAAACCTGCGGCAATCGTGGAGCGTTAAAGTTTGTTGTTTTCGCTCAAAGCGTGCAGAACCCACGCACCGAGTTTTTTTAACTTTTCCCATCGAATGAAGGTGATTTACTTCAGTTTTCTGAACACATGCAAATTGTACCGCCAATACTCTAGTTGATTGACGAGGATTTTCATGAAAAAGGTCGTTCAATCGATCTTCATCCAATTTAATGGGGCGAGTAGAACGTTCTTCGTCATTAATATTGAAATGACCGTTTTTGAAACGTGAAAACCACCATTGAGCTGTCCTTGCTGATAAAGCATTTTCTCCGTACACAGAACAAATATCGCGACGAGCTTTGGCTGCGTTTGCATTGTTCCCGTCTCGAATGAAAATGAATAGCAACAGGTGTCGAAAATGCGCCTTTCTTTCAACTTGACATTCCACTTTAAGGGTACAGAACAAAAAGTAAATTAACACAACTTTTAAATTAACCGCAATGACATTTCTCAACTTCAAGACGTAGCCTACGCAAAAGCCTAAGAGACCTAGCCTAACCTTTGTAAATTTTGCTCTCATTATTTATTATTGTTTCTTGATATGTGCACAAATCACGTCAACAAAACTTACATCAAAATAACATTAAAAAAACGCAAACTTATTCCTAAACCTAATACTTAACACACCATGATCTTAAAGACACACAAACTACTTATCAAAAATATAATCACATAATCGATTGCACAAACTCCCGCCATGTCGAATTTTAGAGTATCTGCCCATTTTCTCTATACATAAAATGCCTTTCTCTCCTCTCACAACACAAGACACTTGACTTCACATTATAACATAGGTATGTAGAACAAGTTTTCTATTCCTTGCTGATCACAGTTACCTTAAGCTTTATACACCAAGGAAGGACTTAAACTCTCCACAGCAATCTCTCCTTGTTATAGAAAGAGTATAACATTAATTATCGCAGTGATAGAGGTAACTCACTCTTTATTCACGTTCTCTATTCATTGATTGTTAAAGTTGAGTATTATTCTCATAATTAATAGTGTGTGAAAGTTACAACCAGTTATTTATGGCATGATAATCATTTTCCGTATTACAAAACTTCTGTTATATGTGTGTAGGTCATGTACATAGGCAAGGCCCTTGAGGACTAGTTTTCAGGTTCTGTATGTTTGCCACATATTTTCCGTGTTTCAGAGAAAAAAAGGGAACATGGCCGGCGTGTAGACATAACTGACTTCTCTGCTTGGAAAAAAATACACATTTAAAACGCTTATACGTCCCAATTCGTTAAATATTTCGTAATAAAATATCTTAATTACAAACTCCCTCACGCCTTTCAGCAGAAGATTGCTTTGGTGTTTAAGGCAAGGCGCCCACTCGTTATTAAGCTATAATAACGATCAATACGCTTGTCCCCAGTTCATACCGAGCGAGAAACAGATAGAAAATCGTCTAGTGAATAGGCATGTGCTAAATTCAAATGACAATAATATCCATATCCAAACAGACGACGGCAATATGTATATCTAGAGAACTGATTAAACGATTCGAAAGACTTAGAGAGGGCATGGAAAGAAAAAATTAAAGCTATAAACGAAGAATGATATAGGAGATTATAGAATATATATATATATATATATATATCCAATCTAAAATTAGATTGTTATGAAATAAAAAAGCCGCTATTTTCTGCCATATTTTCGATTAATTTTTATTCGCGTGCAAGTCAAATCGCAGGCTACTAGACACGAATATTTTTAAGACTTTTTCAATATCATCTTTTTACTCGCGTCCGGGTGACTCAACATCTCACTCTGTCGGTCGGTCGGTCGGTCGCCGTTTTGCTTTTGTTTTGCTTTGGTAATAACATTGTAACTATTCGGCTAACTTTAATAAGATTTCAAACTCTTATCTTGTTTTAAATTCCCTTTAGAATGATATAACTGCCAAACTCTTCCCAAGGTTAAACGAGGAATTGTTGGCACTAACATCATTAATATTCGGCCGAATCTAACGAAATTTGAAACCTTTATGTATTTTACATTCTCTTGCGAATAATATAATTGCCAAGGTTCTCCTCAGGTTATCCTAGAAATTATTGAAATTTTTATAGGTGGTAAAGTCATAAATCAGCATAAGTGAGAGCACGGGACTTCTGGTTAGCAGACCTTCTTTTGTTTCGATTAAGGCTCCCATCTAATTCTCACCCGAATTCTTTCATATTTGTTGCTTCTGATTTAGTTATTATCACGATTGGAGTTGGGTTTATAACTGGTATCAACGTCATTCTTTTAAATATATATTTGATGCAAATCACTAGCTCAAATACCTTTATAATCCAGCCTCACTTCATCAATACTCTGCTTATAATTTTGGTCACATGATAGTCACTGTTTCTGAAGCATTTCAAATATAGGCCAAATATTATAAAATATATCATTATTATTAATTTGCAATGCATTGTCATTAAAATGAATCCTTCGTCGTAGTAGTTTAAAACGTTTACAGGGCAGGATATTTGCAATCTGGAGTACCCTATCTTGAGAAACCTAGTAATCAGCAAGCGCTGGCAAGTTTAAGTCAACCATGTACAACAATATATTGAGAAAATTCCTAATATCTTCCACTGTCGTTTGAGAGGATAATGATAAGCTTAACCATTTTATTTGTAAAAACACCTTCAAAATAATTATAGGTTGATTTATGGTTATAATACTCTAGTTACGTTATAATCCATTGATATAAAAATGGTTATGTTCATTTTCCGCCAGAGATAAAGGCTACCTCTTTATCTAATTTGACTATCAAAGACGGCTCGTCTTTACCTACTCCATCTGGAATAAGAAACAATTTAATTTTCTTAGACTTACTCGTAGGTTACATCGATTCCTCTTCTTCATCCTCTTCCATGGTATCTTCAACAAATGAAAATTAATGATGAGGGCCATTTTCTGGTCATATTTCACAAATCTCTTCAGCATTGGATTCATTAACATTTTCAGGATTTGTAGCTGTCACTTTCAAATGCAACTCGCTAGAAAATGATTGGCTCCATATTCTCTCCCTTAATTTTCTTTTCTTTATTTGATATTTTGTGGAGTTTTGAAAAAGAATTTTGATGAGTTGCGAACCGTTGCGATTAAAAAGGGATTCAAAGATTTTAACTCTATTTTCAATAATACTTTAGCATTTCATTAACTATTTACAATGAGGTAATTATATAAATATACATAGAATTATTCATTATTTTCTCGTGTATTTGATATTTTGTAGAATGTTATAACAGAATCTTATTAATTTGGCAACCATCGCATTTAAAAAAACAAGTGAAATAGCATTCAAAGATCAACAATTCGGTACCTACTTATAATGAGTGAATTATCAGGCAAGCGGTCGAAGCATCTAGTATCTAGTAGATGAAAATTCTATGTGCCTCCACTCTCTTTTGCGAGGCTTATATACATACTTTAAAAAAACTCCCTCAATCCCTACCTACCTGCCCCCTCTTTCTCTCTCGCTCTCTGAACTAGAATATATTATTAAGTTTTAATTGCGCTCTATAGAGACCACGCCGTAATAACATACAATTATCCTCGATGACCATTTCTTTGCTTTCGGTCTTTTTAAATTAATATGTTTTTATGCGAGTATTGTTTAATTCCAGAAGTTTGAATTACTTTCATCAACTTTTCCCTCCCCAACTAAATAGGATTTACTATTGTCATAATTCATCAAGGACATTTACCAATATATATATAGATATATATATATATATATATATATATATATATATATATATATATATATATATATATATATATATATATGGGAAACTCACATGACACGTAATTATATAATGGATGTAATTAATAACCCATGGAAAGGAAAACTGGTACCACAACCTGGTAATTAAACTTTGGAATAGATTATCTGAACCATTAAAAGCTTAAGAAAGAAATGGGGATTTTTAGAAACAGAGAAAATAGGATAACTATCTTAACCACTATTTATCGGCGTTGGCATATATGAATTTCGCACAAAAGTGTTGTCTAGCGTCAGTTCTTTCTTCTATCAATCATAGTAGACTCAGTTGTACATCGTCTGTGAAGAAAGACATATTATTTTCAATTCATTTCCATCCCCAAATAAAAAGGCAAGCTTTACTGTTTCGGAGATACAATCGAAGATCACCAAATACTTAGGTGTTAGTCTGAGGTTCATAAAAGGGTTGGATGAGATCCGGTGTGATTACAAAGTTGCAAAGGCTCGAAAACTTATCTCTAAGCGTTGTGATACGAAAAAACGCCCAAATATATCGCGAAGATTCAGGACCCCATGATCAACGATCCCAGCAAGTCATCGAAGTCTCTCATCTGGCTCTAAGTGCATGATGACATGCGCTACTATTCATACAGGATGAGAAATGGCCAGCTTCTGTCTCAAAAATTGAAGGTCAAAAAGCAGGGAACGTTCTGCAAAGGTTTTGAACAAACTGAATCATCCCCTCAAGATTGGCATGCTTTGGTTCTTATCGGACGTGAAGTATTTCGGACAGGACTCTGTGGCGAACTCCCAAAACAACCACTTGCTTGCTATGTTCCCCAAAGATGTACCGAGAGTTACGAAGACTAAGTTCTTAGTCCCTATCATAGTGTTTAGGGTGGTAAGTATCGAAGGCTACATTATGTCCCCGTTTATCTTCCGGATTGCTACATCAAGTGCCTAGAATATTTGGCGTTTCCCTGGATCCAGGAAGTTGCCTTTTGGTGGCCGTACGTGTACACATAAAGAGGAGAACCTAGTCGTGGCTGTGAAACAACTTCTTTGACTAAATAACCAAATAACTCCTATGATCCTCCCTCTAAATCACCAAACCAAAAACTCTTGTACTATTATGTTTGGGGTATGGTTGAGAGAGAGAGAGAGAGGGAGAGAGAGAGAGAGAGAGAAAGAGAGAGAGAGAGAGAGAGAGAGAGAGAGAGAGTAACAAGGCCATGTGCACCACCAGGGTGGATTTTATGTCCAATTAAATTAGATAGAGTTTATATCCACATTTTCCATCCAGTTAAACAGGAGAACCATCAAGAAGTCATAGCGCACGCTCAGACACCGCTGGAGCGAGTTGTTGAGGTCATTATCAATTTTATTGAATAAAATGAATAGCATAATCCATCAAGTTTTTAAATGCAACTTTGGTAAATATATTGGTATAAATGAATTTGCGCAACCAATTACTGAGGGAAACTCCAGTCAGAAAATTCAACCCAGTGAAAATGCCCCTACCCCGGAATATTTCACGCACCAAGAATTCCACCAAGTTGAATAATTAACAACCAATTAACCAAGTACCAATCGTTCAAAAGAGTAGCTAACAAATTACTTGAGTTATGTCCAAATATTTTCCCTTCAAACTGTTTATTAGAATTTGATAAAGGCATACATAATGCCTGCTTGGTAGCTTCTCCAAATCCGTCTCTATCTGGCTATTTATTTCATTTTAGACAATTGTTTAGATGAAAATATGCGATATTGGAAGAAAAATAGTACGATAATGACTCAGCATTTGCTCTCAAAATCAAATGTTTTAATGGCTTGGCATTCCTTCATCAATCCCGGGATAAAATAATGAGAGATATTGGATAAAAATGAATGATAATTGTAATCTTAATAATTTTCGTAATATATTTTGAGTGGACTCGACTCCTTATGGCAAAAAAGGACCAATTTCCATGGACCAAACCGGCTTGCAACTAAAATGCTGGATCGCTAAGAACTTGGATTTCTCTCACAGGAATGGCATTCCGTTTCCAACTCAGGAGTTTCATCCCTTAGGCTAGAGTCTGAAAATCCCCAACAACTCTCAATTCAAAATCGTTTAGAATTATGCCTTCTGCTATGACGCCAGGGGAGTTGAATAACAAAGATTTTTGTATATCAATAAATTAACTCCCAATTTAAATAATTACACCACTTTAATTAAATTACTTACCGTATAACTAACCAAAATAAGCTCGCCCCCTACCAGCCTAAGTTTCTCTGTTATTGGTTTTCTAGCGTTAATAAGTTGCTCTCATAATCCAACGATACCGGTTTTTCTTTCTTTGTAATTTGTTCACATTTGTATATTTTATTCATTTAACTTCATCCTGTTTGTTTTCAACTCTTAATAGTAGTTAGTTTGTATTTACTTTTTTTGGCTATTCTCTTTATGTAATTTTACGAACTGTGATTTTGTTTTACCTCCCACTCAATATTTAGGCTTTTTTTTAAATAGATTACAATACATTCCACACCGTTTTAAATTTAAAGAATGATTTAATGTATTTTACTACTTTAGAGTTAATATATCTTTCCTTTCAATCTTTAGTAGCTGGTGATGGTTCCATTTGAGGTCCGTAATGTCCGGCTAATAAATGCATAGGGTCATTGGCTTCGTCTTTATATTCTTGCTATGAATCAGATTCCCCCGATTAAATGAAAGCGTCAAATATTTGCGACGCAGGAAAAAATAATTCATATAAAATAGACTAACTGAAATTTTGTTATTTTTTCTAATTTCAGGGCAAATTAGAAAATTATCTGTCGTAGAATGGCCAGACACACACACATTTTGTCTCTGTCTCTGTCTCTCTCTGTCTGTCTGTCTGTCTGTCTGTCTCTCTCTCTCTCTCTCTCTCTCTCTCTCTCTCTATATATATATATATATATATATATATATATATATATATATATATATATATATGTCAAGGAATTGTCTCCTCACTTTTGTAGGAGAATTATTCTTCAATTGTTAGCTGTTTAACAATTACTCCGATACAATACCTCTTTGTCAAAGTATTTATATATTTAATGACATTTAGCGAGCCAATTTGACATCACTTAGGAAGGCAAATAATTCCTCTATTGGCTGAGTGGACTCCGAATTCGTCTAAAGCAGTCTAAATACTGAATTATGAGAGTACCACAGCGTTTAATCAGTTTTAAGGAAAGGGCCGGTCAACACGTAAGGATCCAGTGAAACACCAAGAATTTACCAAAATATATATCTTTTAATTTATCAATTAACTCAAATATTTACACGAAATTCTCTAAGTTTAACATGGTTCGCATGAATCGAATATTGGCCTACTCCTGACCAGAGCTCTTATCTAAACAAAGTAGGCCTCACGTAAACACATCAATTGCCAGATAGCTAATTTCTGGAGGCCTCTAAGTTACAGAGTTAAACCACCATTTACTCTCCACTAATCTAACTAAAAATATGACAGAAGTCACGAAATACTATATCTTTTTTAGTTAGCTTGGGAGAGTTTTAAAAATCCTAATTAATCAAAACAAATATATATAGTCATTTGGACTTACATTACCTTGGTCGGAACAGGGGTTTACGGATTTCGCTATACTGGATTTTTCAGCGAGTCTTCGGGAAACTCAATGATTCAAGATGACGGGGAAATTCTGGTGTCCCGTTATAAAGATGAATGGGGGGGGGGGGGGAAGATTAGGAAATTGTCGCGGTGACAGTAGAAACCGATATCTATCTCTTCTTCTGGCTTTTTCGATCCGGTTATACGTCTAAAAGACAGAGAGAGGAGTTGTGCTCTCTGGCTCAAGGAGTACTCTTCTTTGTAGCTCTTGAGTTCTTCTTGTACTCTCGTCTACTTTGCAGGGTTACCAAACTAAGTTTTGGTATACGAGGTGATCCCGAAATTAATTAAAGGGTACTTCTCTTGGATTAATTCTTCTCCTCCCCAAATTACTGAGATTGCGATTCGAGAGTCCCTCAAGGGTGAGCGGATTTTCTTTTGTCTTGATCCCAAAATTCCTGTTTGGCACTTAGGAATTTCGATCCAGCCAGACCTCTTGGTAAGTCTGGGAAGGATAAATCGGTATGGCACCGATACGAAGACGAGACGAATTTCTAAATCTTAGAAGTCGAGTCCGAAACAGGGCGAGGGACTAATGACAAAAATCTAGTTCTCTATCGTCTCTAACAGAACGGTCTCTTTCTTTCCCCAAATAAGAAGCACGGGGTAATGCCACTGAGGGGATCGCGAGGGGTGAGGTGGTTGACTCCGCGTAGACTAGGTCTGCTTCTTAATGAGAGGCCCCGACAACCGTCACACTATTTCTTTTCGGTGTTTTTTTTATCTTACGCCGCTTTTTGGCGCTCTAACCGCGGGCTTCCTGACCTCGTAGGTGATCGGATCTTTTGAGTCGAGTGATTAACTAAATGTTTTACCTAGTGAGTTGTTCAAACCGTCAATTAGATGGATTTTTTCCTCAATTTCGCTGGGGCCAGTTTCTTATTAGAGCCGCTTAATGGCCGTTTGCGGCTTCCTTGTGACGTGCAGCTCGAGTTGACTACCCACTTGGCGGTGAGATCAGAATCCTTCGGCGGCTTGCCTGTTATTCAGACGATTAACGTTCTAATGCCCATCAATTGCTGGTACTTTTCTCTCGCTCTCTCCAAAGAGGGATTTTGAAATATATGTCCGCTTGGCCCTCTGGGTGGCGTTACGTTTTAATTCCTATACGTTTACATCCCTCCTAAAGAAATGAATGAAGGAAATATTCAAGTCCGATACTTACAATACTTCAAAAAGGCAAATTACTGAACAATATTTCATACAATTACCTTCGCGTTCACCAGGGAATGTCTCGATAACGTCTGCGCCTGACCATACATACATATATACATGACTGTCCCAACTTATGCGATTCCTATTGACAATTAGGGGGTCACTTGCCCCTTCTTAATTACAACTCTACTAATTAACAATTGACATTACACTTATAAACCTAACCTTACCTATCTTAGATCCATCACAATTATTATAATACCTTAGCCGGAATACACCTTAGGCTTCAACAGCATTCCGACTAACAAGTCGGCCATACAATTGTCGAACCTTTTATGTAGTGAATCGAGTACTGAAACTCCATCAAGAGTAAACTCCATCTTAGGAGCCTTCCATTCTTAATCTTATTTTTACTTGAATATGACAAAGATTTATGATCATATTCCAACTTAAACTCGCGCCGGATTAGATAATATTTGAATTTACCTATTGACCATATTATGGCCAAAGCTTCGATTTCGGCGTTGGCGTAGGTTCTTTCTCTACTCGAAAGCTTCCTACTGACATACGTTATGGAAAGGCAGTTTGGTCGTCTTCCTATTGGAGCAATACTCCACCGATACCATTTTGGCTAGCCTTGGTGCGAATTCCGAAGGTCTTGTTGGGATTCGTTAAACGGAGAATAGGCGCAGCTATGAGTTTTTCTTTAATAACCTCCAACTAATTTATTGCATGGGAGTTCCACGTGATAGAGTCTGACGCAGTCTTTTTTAATAAATCCTCTAGTGGGGCTGCGATGGAAGCGAAGTGCGGGACAAAACGCTGATAACAAGAAGCGGCTCCCATGAACAACCGGAGTTGTTTCTTAGTTTTCGGCTTGAGCATTTTGACTATGGCTTCCACTTTTTCTGATTAGGTAGTCAAGTGTCTTTGCCCTATTTTGAACCTAAGGCAGTCAATAGATTCGTAGGCGAAATAACACTTGCTAAGCCCGGTGGTTAGTCCATGCTCCTTCAATTTCTCCAGCAACGCGCGTAAGGCGTGTAAGTGGGACTCCCATGTACGGGTAGCTACGTACACGTTGTTGAAGTAAAACGACATGTCCCTTAGGCCAGAGATAATTATTCTTATCATTCTATTATAATTTCTACCGGCGGTAAGTAGTCCGAATGGTAGCCTGGTAAACTGCATAAGCCCTATCTCGGTGCAAAAGCCGTCAGATTTTTAGACTCGTTAGCGAGCGGTATTTGATAGTATGCCTTGCATAAATCCAATTTAGTGATGAATTTAGTGTCTTCAAATAGATCGAGATTTTGGTATATTAGCGGGATAGGCTCGGCTTCGAAAACCGTCACTGAATTCCATTTTCGGAAATCCACACACATCCGAAATGAGTGGTCAGGTTTCTTAACCATTACGATGGAGGAACAATAATCGGACTCCGACGGCTCTAAAATGCCCAATTTTAATAAATTCTGGACTTTATTATTGGAGGCTTCCCGTAGCTGTATCGGCAACGGATACGGTTTGCTTCTTACCACTGAATTAGTTTTTAGTTTGATTTTATGGATGAAATCCTTAGCACATCCAGGGGTTTCTGACATGACATCCGGGAATTCCTTAAGTAAGTTAAAAATTTCAGATTTCCGTTGACTCTCTAATTGAAGATTTATCTTTAAATCCACTCGTGTCTTCCGTGGTGAGTGAGAGCGAGGGCTTTTCATATTCCTCGTCTTGTTCCACACTTACTGGTTTATGACCTGTATGGGTCTACAGGGGTAAGCGCCATCAATCAGTTCTTCTTTGTCTAGCAGGGTAATATTATTTATGCACACGCAGCGGTGATATTTTTCCAACATGTTTATGTGATAGATTCGTCGCCCTTTTGTGGTATCTATCAAGTAATCGACTGGTTCTCGTGCCTCGATTACTTCTTTGAGCCCTTAACTTATTATTTTCGGTCGAGAGTAATAATAAGTCTTCATCCTCTGCCTTTAATTTTCGTGCCTTCGCTTTGATATCGAAGTAGTCCGGGTATTTGACTAAATTTTTCTCGGCGTTTTCTCGACCTAATCCCGCGCAGTATTCTAGGTGCTTGCGCACTTCCATTACGTATTCCTGAGACGATTTAATCTCTTGGTCAAGATGCGCATTGATAAATAATTCTTTAAGAATGCTCATAAGACCTCGCACATTTCTCCCGTATAATAGCTCAAAGAACGAGTATCCTAGCGTCCGTTGGGGGATTTCTCTGCATGCGAACAGAGGGTCGGGTTGTTTTGACACAGCTTCTTTAATATATTTTTGAGAGTCCCGTTTAATTTCTCACAGATTCCATTTGTGGATAGATAAAAAGGACTCGAAAAAATGTGCCTGACCAGCAGTAGCTTATTTAAGTACTCCATCAATTCTGATGTGAACTAGAGCCCCCTATCAGATAGAATTTTTTTAGGCAGGCCTACTCGGGCAAATGTTGAAATTAGTGCCTCTGCGCAGGAAATAGTGTCAATTTTCCGTAGTGCCATGGCATCTGGAAAACGTGTGGCACAATCTACTAGAGTGAGGATATAGTAGTGTCCTCAGCTTGAAGGGGATTGAATTGGTCACACCAAATCAATAGCGACTCAAAAGAATGGTTTGGTTACAACTGGCAACTTCTTTGATCTCAATTAAACCACCCTTTTGACTACTCGGCTACACGGAAGACAAAAATCTTCCGGCTAGACAAGCTTTTTAAAGCACGTTTCGCATGGTCACCCAACTAGTCCTCTTTTTCCTTCTTGTTCGACCGTGCTTTAAAAAGCTTGTCTATCCGGAAGATTTTTGTCTTCCGCGTAGCCGAGTGGTCTAAACGGCGGTTTAATTGAGATCAAAGTAGTTGCTCGCTGCTTCAATGTGCACGGTTTGAATCCCACCTCAGCTCGGATTTTTTCGAAGTAAGAAATAACTATTTCCGAAGTAAAATCATTCTGTTTTCTCTTTCCTGCCGTGAAGTTGGATTTAATATATATATATATATATATATATATATATATATATATATATATATATATATATATATATATAGCAGGAATATGAAGACCCACGTGATTACACTAATCATTTATTGGCCGCACGTTTCGGACCTTTACTAGGAGCATCTTCAGTGACTATGTCGACTAATGAGAAGGAAAAAGAACATTAGTTGATAACAGTTAAAAGAATGCATTAAATTTTTGCTAAAAAAGCGGATGAAGGCAAGTTAAAATAATAAAATTGACAATTATCAAAATTAAAGTAAAAACACTAATAACAATATATAGAATTAAATAATACTACTCAGTGTGATTTTATAAAAAATATTAGAAAGTGAAATTATAACATAAACTGACTTGAATATCACACATTAAAAGTTACTGGAGTAAACAAAAAATAACCTATTATATTAAATTGTAAAAAACAACAAAAAAATCGAAAACAAATCAGAATGAACAGAGTGACTAACCTTTATCGTGGGAGTTGAGAAATCAACTAACTAAAGATATAAAACTATTAACGAACTTTGTTCAGTTGGTCGGTTGGCTAGTTAACCTATTGAAGTGTTGGTTTAATCGAGGGGGAGTAATTATTTAGGTTTGGATTTATTTTATTGATATACAGTGACTCTAAGATTTTGAAATCGAGAGAATTAAGTCTGAAGATAATATAGTAAATGAATTAGAATTAAGAGGATGATGGTTATACTCAGAATGTTGCCTGATGGAAGACACTTCAGGTTTAGAAATGGTAATACCTGTCCTATGAGACAAACCCAAGTGCTTCGTGATCCTGCATTTGAGTTGTAAGCTAGTTTGGCCTACATAACGACTGTGACAGGTTGTAAATGTATAATTGTGATTTATACAGGATCGCAAGCTCAAAGGGATTGGCTTTTTATGGAGAAAAAAGGAATTTAACGATACAGGGTTGGAATTTATTCAAATGAATTGGCATTGAGGGAAATGGTTGTTCAGGGTAGAGAGAAGGAGTTTGTTAAACTCTGATGTTAAATGCTCGAGATAGGGTAGTCTAATGAAAACCTTCTCTTTAGAAACAGTAGTAAGAAAGGGTCGAGGATAATATATTTTGGAGTGAAATTTGGATAATAACTGGTTGAAGATGGAATCGGGGTAATAATTAAATTTGAAGAAATCCTTTAAATAAGTCAGTTCTTCATGAAAGGATATCCAGTTAGAGCATATATGGTAGGCTCTAAAAATTCGTCTTTTTATACTCGATAATTCAAACTGACTGGGAGAGCTACTAAAAAAATGTGTACCTAATCTAGTGGTCGTATGTTTTCTGTAAATGGATGTTTTTAAGACGAACCTGTTCGGACAACGTTGACATCCAAGAATGAGATTTTGTTGTCCATTTCTGTTGCCATAGAAGACCTTATGTTAGGATGTTGTTGGTTAATATAATTGAGAAATAAGGGTGCATGCTCACTGTGCTTAAAAATAAGAAAACAGTCATCTATAAATCTTTTAAAGAAAATAGGCCTGAATTCTAGAGGACATTTATCCAGCCACCGAGTTTCGTAGTGACACAAAAAACTATTGGCAAAGGAGGGACCCAGCGGGAAACCAATAGCCATGTCTTCATGTTATAAATAGAGCTCTTTGTTAAAAAGAAAAATGGTATCACGTACAACTAGCTTTAAAAGCTTGATGAAAAGTTGCTTAGTTAAACCCAATATTTCACTCGTATTATGAAAAAGAGTATCTGAAATAATATTAATTGTTTCATATACCGGAACATTAGTAAGTAAACAATCCACATCGATTGTGGCCATAAAAGAAGAATTTCCCAAACGGAGATCACCAATATATTTTAAAAAATCGAAAGAGTCACGTAAGGTGAAATGATTGTGTGTCAAAGGATCAATAAGTAAACAAAAGATTTTGCTAAGTTGTAGCTTGAAGTATTGAATGCAGATAAGATAGGACGGAGAGGTATTTCATTTTTATGAATTTTAGGTAAACCATAGATGTCCCCAGGGGATGACCCAGAAACAAAAAGCTTATGATAAACATCAATTAAAATATTTCGTTTAGTAAGAGAACGTAGAATTTTTTATTTTTTTTTTCAATTTTCAGAATATACTTAAGGGGATCTGTATTTATTGATAGAATGGTAGACATTTTGCGCATATAATCAGTACGATTTAAGATTACTACCCCTTTGCCTTTATCAGGTCGACAAACTATGATAGATTGATCTTTGCGTAAGGTGGATAGGACACTGAAAAGTTTAAAACTTAAAACAGAATTGGAAACTTTGAAGTGTCCCACTTGTAGTAGAACTTATTAGCCAAGCCTTTGATCTTATTAATCAAATTGGGAGTTGATTTAAATGATGGAAGAGTATTGAGCTGGTGGCAAAGTCTTTCAAAGGCAAGGAAATATCGATATATATATTTGTTCCTCAAGATGAAAATACATGAAATTTTGAAAACACTTGAAGAAAAACAAGCAGAGGATTTATAATCAGGAGACATCATTGCGCATCTTCTTGACTCTGCAGTGTTAACAGATGGAGACTGAGACACCTGATGAAGATGTTCATGGAGATTTGAATCCCCTCAGTCGAGGAATGCTTAATGCCAAGTGGTATTTTATCCCACACACCCAACTAGACAGTGATGATGTAAATAAAGTAAGTGGAATAACTTCGAAAAGTGAAAAAAATAAAAATATCTCAGCACAACATCAAATGGAAAAAATTACAAAAAATATTTAACATAAAAAATAAAACACGTCACCTCGGCTACGTTTCTTCATGAATTAGTCAACACAGGAGGTAAATTACAGGCTTTAAAATTATATTTTTTTGATATCTTTATTGACCATGTCGTTTCCCAAACCACTATTTATGCCCAACAGAAAAAATTTGACCTCCAGTTGACAAAAGATGAACTAGGTGGAAAAATGTTATCGAGATATGCAAAATATACAAATAAAAGATTTTAGTGGTCTACTAGCAATGATACGCCTACGAATTTCTCAGATGCTATTAGATGTAGAAGATTTAAATAAGATTACATCATATTCATCTTAACGATAACTCAAAATTAGATGCATCAGACCGCCATGGTAAACTCAGACCTATCTTGAATCACCTTAGTGCTAAATATCTAGAAATTTAGAGGAAGATCTCTCAGTAGACGATTCAATGAGTCAATAATTTGGCAGACATTATGCGAAGCAGTACATAAAAGGAAAACCCATAAGACTTGCCTACCGAAACTTCGCAGTATGCGCTTCCACTGGGTACATGTACAACTTCGACCTGTACATGGGAATAAATGAATCCGAGGCTGAAAAATAAGAGTCAAGAACGGATGTAAAATAGATTACTAAAGCAAAGATTGCTTGCAATGCAAGGAACAAAATTTATTTGGCCAATTATTCTACGTCTTATAACTTACTGAAAGTACTTTCTGAGAAAGGATTCTGTGCAGCGGCACAGTCAGGGAGAATAGATTGATCAAGGCGCTTTGCCAAAGAATAATGACTTTAAGAAAAATTAAAGGGAAGTGTAGTGTTTATCTCTAATGATTGTATTGCTCTTGTGAAATACAAAGAAAGCAGTGTAGTTACTATAGCATCAACTTTCATTCTATTCCCATTGGCACCACTGATAGATACTTGAAGAAAGAAAAGAAGACTGTTTCTTACCCACCACCAAGCACAATATAATTCTATAACTCTTTCATGGGTGGAGTTGACTAACTAACCCAATGGGTTGCATGGTACAGATCCTGAATGAGGCAAAAAAAATGGTGGTTGTGAATATTCCTTGACTTTTTTGATGTAACAGTTGTTAATTGCTGATTGTTATGAAGAAACTCTCTTTAAAAATTCCCTTTCTTGATTTTAGAAGTAATTTGGCTGTATCAATTTGAAAAACACATGGATCCTTGCCCTCTCAAGGAAAAAAAGATCAAAGTATTGCAAGAAATTCGCTATGATGGGGTAAATCATTGGTTGGAACAATCAAACCTTAGAAGATGTGCTTATTTGCCAGGAAAGGCATCATTCAGATACTCGAAGTGTGATATTGGTTTGCATCCTAAGTGCCACAAGGCCTCTCATATGTCTGAATAATTTTATATTTGGAATTTTATAATTTGAGATGTATTATTTCATGCTATATATTTTATCACTTGAAAGGTAACTTATTTGAATGAAGAACTATTTATCTTATTGTTATCTTTTATTTCATTTACGAGGATAAATAATAGTTTGAATAGGAAACGATTTATTTCTAAAGCATTTTATAAGGAAGAATAATATGAATAAAGGTGATATATTTATTTTCTTCTCTAATTGCTTTTACAAGGAATCATAATTTAAATAAATTACAAATTATTTGTATCGTGCATAATATTTTTTACAGTTAAAAATAACAATAGTTAAATTCTCAGGATAAACATTGTTTTATTTGCTAAAATGGATGTAGGGGAATCGTCACTTTTCCTCCCCCTCCCCCCGTTCACTCTTGGTGCAGTCACAAGGCGGTTACCGCAAAGGCATCCGCCCCAGGCATCGGTGGGCCAAGAGCGTGACCACAGCGTCGTTCAACTCGGTGCCATGAAAGACCTAAAGGTCAAAATATAAGATCTCCCCCAGGAGAGTGAGATCCAGTTTCACGTCATATAAGAAATTGGAGACGTGTTTCTCCCAATCTCGAAGGCTAACGAGGAGCCGATGTTTGACTTCGTGGGAAAAACCGTTTGGAAAAAGAACTCTCCTGGGGCCGTCCTGAAGCCCCTCCCCCCTTACCACTCCCCCAGTGGGGTAACGAGGTATAAATGAGGAACCCGGAGGAAAATCGAGGTAGTATACGTCAGTCTCTAGGTGACGAAGTCTTCGGATCAAACCGAACTACCGAGACTGGAGAGGTAGTGTACTTGGCTTGACAGACCAAGAAGTACCCTTCAAGAGAGGCAGGGCTACCTACGTTAAGGGGCTAAGAAGAAGCTCATCCTCGAGCTAGTCCCGGGTTATCAAACCAAACGATAAGTTAACTTTGTTAAGTTCAACTTACTCTCGCCAGAGAGACTCCTCATATCCTGGTGCACCTTAAACACCAGGGGTATTTCTCGTCCTTGAGGAAATTAAGAAAAGAAGAAGGAAAAGGCTCCCCCTCGGGCCCGTTACTCGGTGGCCGCACTGAACTTTAAGTAACTTATTCTTGCCAGAGAAACTCCCCTCCGTTACCCTCGCCCTTAAGGAAGACCCTCCCCGAGTTCAGTCCTAGTCCATGAGGAAATAACTAACGAAGGAGAAAAGCTCCTCCTCAAACTCGTTACTCGGTGGTTACACCGCACTCCAAGTTAAATTGATTTAAGAACCAAGTTCGACTCACTCTCGCCAGAGAGACCACGACTGCTTCGGTGTTGCATAAAGCAACGTATTTGTTCTCGTCCTTGAAGAACCCCCCTTCCCCCCGGAAGAACGTGTGGACCCCCCAGCTGCCACCCTCGCCGAAACAACCGTGTGATTTTGCCCAGCTACATCTAGCAAGACTGCACGAGTCGTGAGTCAATAACATTTCTGAGGCCCTTTAAACTCCAGATGAGTCCGTAAGCCTAATTCTTATATTATTGTTGCGTACAGAGAAATTGAATAATTTTTGTGGGTAAACTAATTTAATTAATTCTTGTTTATGATAAAATTCATAGTATTGCTGTAGTTAATGTTTAGATGTTGTGTATTCAATGGTTAAAGTTAAAATATAAGATTATTTGGGGAATTAGTGTTGTTTCTCTTATATATCCTTACGTGTTTCGGAACGGCTGTGTTTGTTAAGATATTCAGATATCAATATATATTAAAGGCTCTTAGCACTCTTAGAAAAGAACAAAAAGGGGGGGAATTCTACGACATAAATAAAAGTGGTGTCAGGTTTGTAGGTTGTTATTAGAAAGAACCCAGCAGTGTCTAATTAAGAAAGAGCCAACACGTAAAGGAATATCAGATCAGGAATAAGAGAATAATTGACGAGAGGAAAATTGGTAGAGTTAAGGGGGGTAACAATCTAAAGGTAATTGGAAGGTCAAGTGGTAAATTTGTTGTCGGGAGTGGTATTTCAATCAACATAGTAGTGGAATTAAGGGTAAGTTATGCTGAGCACTACCTGGTGAGTGGTGGCAGAATTACCTGAGAATAAAGAAAGGAAAAATCGACGGACCAACACAAAATAGATTCAGTCTAAAGATTTTACCAACAAGCCCAAAGTCTGGGACTTGAAGGAACAGAAATGCATGACTACGTCATGGCAGAACTAAGAATAGATTGTGAAGAAGAAGAATGAGTTTTGGATATAGAAGAAGAACAAGAATTAATAAAGTTGGATAGAGAAACAGAGGATATAATAAGAGAGGAAAAAAGAGAATGTGAATTAATGGAAATACGGAGGAACCGAAAAAGTGAAGAATCCCGAATACAGCGCGCAATAGAAACAGAGGAAAGAAGAATGCTGAGAGGAGGTAATACAAGCGAAAGAATAATACTGTTGAAAAGAGAAGCACAGCAATTCAGAATAAGGATAGAAAGGGAAGATGAGGAAAGAAGACTAAAGATAAAGCTGGAAGATGAAGATAGAAGAACTCGACGGGAAAACGAAATAGCGAAAGCAGAACAAGAAGCCGACGAAAGGAGAATGAAGAAGGAAAAAGAGTCGAAAGAGAGGAGAATAAAGATTAAAAAATAAATAGATGAAAGAAGAATACAGAGGAAAAAAGAACTTGCTCAAGCTGAAAGGGAAGAGAGAGAAGAAAAGGAAAGATTGCTCGCACTCGAAAGAGCACCTATCGAGAATCTGATAGACGTCGAGGAAGTTGGAGCTCGACCTGGACCTAAGAAAGGACCATCGAAGGAAACCCAGCCAAATGGGGTAACGATGGAAGAAGTAGAAAGTAGGGATGAGGTACCAGCATGTGTACCTAAGGAAGAACCTACGAGGAGAACCCAGCCAAATGGGGTTATCAGGAAAGAAGTAGAAAGTAGGGTAGAGGTACGAGCAGGTGTACCCGAGGAACTACCTACTAAGAGAAGTGAGTCAAATGAGTTGACAAGGAAGAAGGAAAGAGGTGCTATTGCGATACACCCAAGTAAGACTAATCAAATGGTAGACGAGGATGAGTATCCCCTACCCCTAGTAGTCTCCTCTCCGAACGGAACGTCCACGGAGTTACCGCTGATACGCCAAGTCGTAGTGAGCACCACGCCCATTAACGACCTCTCAGGGAAAAGTTTTCTCGAGCCCCAAAGATCGAACCCAGACACGATCTTCCCGTGTACCTGGTTAAAGGAGAGCTATGGGACTCAAGTTCTCATCAATTATGCCCCGCTGCAACAGGCCGCTCTAGCCATAATGTTTAATTTAAAGGGAGTCAAGTACCATGAGATGGGTAAGTCGAGTAGGTTGAAATACCGCTACCATTTAGTAACATACTGGGGTAGACTCAATAACACGAACGGCCGACTCAGGCGCGGTAAAGTATTTGTATTAGAGCACCATTTTAGTATTAGCTACATCAAAGGAGCCGATAAAGTACCGCTGCTCTATAGGCGGAGACGAAATACCATTCAGAGTTATTTCAGTACCTAATGAGCGTGAAACCATGTTTTCATTTGTTGTACGTGTTAAAATTTATCGGTAGGATTTAAGTTCTCAAAAACTTCGAAATGTAAGGAAGTAGCTTGTTTTGTTTTTTGTTTTTTGTGGGTAATCGACGAATAAAGGTTTTTTAATTTTATGTAAAATTGTATTGCGAGTAGGTCTAGTTTGACACATGGCCTGTGTAAATGCACGCGAGGGCACTCATGTGTAAAGAAACTTAATGTAAGAGAGGGCTCAAAGAAATACAACTTTACTAATCTCGACTAGGTTGAGTAAATTGTTTTGAGTTCCCGGGAGTCCCCCCCAACCCCATTAAGTTCTTCGATGGGAGGTGTGTAGGGGAATCATCACTATCCCTCCCCCTTCCCCCGTTCACTCTTGGTGCAGTCACAAGGCGGTTACCGCAAAGGCATCCGCCCAAGGCATCGGTGGGCCAAGAGCGTGACCACAGCGTTGTTCAACTCGGTGCCATGAAAGACCTAATGATCAAAATATAAGATTTCCCCCAGGAGAGTGAGATCCAGTTTCACGTCAAATAAGAAATTGGAGACGTGTTTCCCCCAATCTCGAAGGCTAACGAGAAGCCGATGTTTGACTTCGTGGGAAAAACCGTTTGGAAAAAGAACTCTCCTGGGGCCGTCCTGAAGCCCCTCCTTCCCTTACCACTCCCCCAGTGGGGTGACGAGGTATAAATAAGGAACTCTGAGGAACATCGAGGTAGTATACGTCAGTCTCTAGGTGACGAAGTCTTCGGATCAAACCGAACTACCGAGACTAGAGAGGTAGTGTACTTGGCTCGACAGATCAAGAATTACCCTGCAAGAGAGGCAGGGCTACCTACGTTAAGGGGCTAAGAAGAAGCTCATCCTCGAGCTAGTCCTGGGTTATCAAACCAAACGGTAAGTTCACTTTGTTAAGTTCAACTTACTCTCGCTAGAGAGATTCCTTATATCCTGGTGCACCTTAAACTCCAGGGGTATTCCTCGTCCTTGAGGAAATTAAGAAAAGAAGAAGGAAAAGGCTCCCCCTCGGGTCCGTTACTCGGTGGCCACACCGAACTTCAAGTAACTTATTCTTGCCAAAGAAACCCCCTTCCGTTACCCTCGCCCTTAAGGAAGACCCTCCCCGAGTTCAGTCCTAGTCCATGAGGAAATATGTAACGAAGAAGAAAAGCTCCTCCTCGAGCTCGTTACTCGGTGGTCACACCGCACTCCAAGTTAACTTGATTTAAGAACCAAGTTTGACTCACTCTCGCCAGAGAGACCACGACTGCTTCGGTGTTGCATAAAGCCTGTATTTGTTCTCGTCCTTGAAGAACCCCCCTTTCCCCCGGAAGAACGTGTGGACCCCCCAGCTGCCACCCTCGCCGAAACAACCGTGTGATTTCGCCCAGCTACATCTAGCAAGACTGCACGCGTCGGGAGTCAATAACATTTCTGAGGCCCTTTAAACTCCAGATGAGTCCGTAAGCCTAATTCTTATATTATTGTTGCGTGTAGAGAAATTAAATAATTTTTGTGGGTAAACTAATTTAATTAATTCTTGTTTATGTTAAAATTCAGAGTATTGCTGTAGTTAATGTTTAAATGTTGTGTATTCAATGGTTAAAGTTAAAATATAAGTTTATTTGGGGAATTAGTGTTGTTTCTCTTATATATCCTTACGTGTTTCGGAACGGCTCTGTTCGTTAAGATATTCAGATATCAATATTTATTAAAGGCTCTTAGCACTCTTAGAAAAGAACAAAAAGGGGGGGAATTCTACAACAATGGATAACGTCCAATCTTTTGTGAATAGGTTTGTTTCCATTAGGCTGTATTTTAATTTTAAAGAAAAATAAAATGTTTTACCTTAAAATAAGTTCTTAGGAAATAAAAGTCAGAATTCAGTGACGAAGAAAACTCATGTAGTCAAAGATTTTCAATTCCAATATGCGCAAACCACACCTTTCAAGGGTATAGGGTTTTGGTTTTATAAAAAATCCAGACAGTATCAGTGCCATGGAAAGGTTAAACATTTATTGGCTATTTTAATATTTATTTTTATTCCGTTTGAATTTTGTGTATCCATGCGATGCTTTGGAGGATTAAAGGGTTAAGAGCGAATGCTGTATCAAATCAAATATTTTGTTTTTACCGTAGTGAATTTACCTAAAAGAAAATATCTTAACTGCCATGCAACGCCGAGGTTTCAGATTCTATTTTACAGAATCTGATTTTGAAGATAGTCAATAATCAGCTATGTTTCGCTAACTTTAGATTCATTTATTACAGTTTACTTTTTACATTAAGCTAACTTGGTTAAGTTAGGAGGAGGTTGGTTAGGTGAAATGGATTAGATTAAGTTATGCTAGGTTTATCTCCGTAACGCTTCATTGCAAATGAAGTTAAGGTCAAATATTTTTTTCTTGTTCTACCTCTTCTTCTTATTCTTCTTCTTCTTGACCTTTTCCTACTCGGGGTCTCAGTTCTTGATTAGTCGTTTCTAGATTTTTGTTTAGTGCACTTCTTCGATTTAGTTCTTTGAATCTCTTGTCACTCAGAATTCATTCTTTCCATTTTATTTTCGGTGTTCCTCTTCTTCGGGTCCCCTTTACCTCCATATTCATCACTTTCCTTGCTACATGCTGCTCTTCATCTTATCATCTTCTTGTGAGGTGCCCAAACCATCTCAATCTTGCTTCTTTTACTTTACCTGATAGTTCGGTTACCTTCACCGATCCTTTAGCATCTTCATTTCCACCACATCGAGCCTTCTTTCTTCCGTTTTCTTCAGTGGCGCTGTTTTCCAGTGTATAAGTCATTGCAGCTCTCACTACTGCCTTACGGACTTTGCCTTTTAGCTTTACGGGGAACTTTCTGTCAAAAATTACTCCTGAGACCCTTCTCCAGTTATACCAACCACATTGGATACGGTGGTTTATTTATTTTCCCTTTACTCCTGTTTCTTCTACTCACTCTTTTTCAACTTGTTCCACCCAGTCGAAACCAAACTTACCGATCTACATTCACATCATTTAAAAAAGATAAGAACAGATAATTCTTGCGGGCGAAAGCGATTTTGGTTCTAGTCTTAACATTTAACCTTGTTCATTTAAAAGTTGTTTAGGATAGAAGAACCTTGTCTTAGGCCGTGGTATTTCTCAATCTCTTCATCTCTTCCCGTTTCGTATGTGAGTCCACCATTTTGAATCTCTCACATTGGTGGAGGGTTTAACGTAGGGAAGGACGATCTGCTTTTACTTTTGATTGAGATTTGAACGGATGAAAGCGCACAATAAGGATCAATAAAAGATACTTCTTTTTCTTGTCCGATCTCAACCATTTCTAACAAGATGGTTTCGGCACGCATCAGAGCCATTAATTTATAAAAGCTAAAGGTTTGGTCGTATAAATAGGTCTTTTAACCGAATCGTAAATAATTAGGACTCTCATATAAATAATGAAACGGTTAAAATTAAAGTCATAAATGATAGTGTAGCACCAGAATTATACAAATAACAGTTCTTTCTATTATCTACTAGCGCTACTTCCCACAATTGAATATACTTATTTAGCGAGGTGGTTATTTGAACAGTTAAGTCTTACTTGGAGTCGGGCCATAGCAAGTTGATGAACTCGATATAATCGGTTTTTAATATTTATATTGCATGTCTGACCTGCCATTACACGGACTACCTCTGAAATCTATTATTCATCTATGTGATATCAAAGATATAATAGTTGGCTCAGAAATACCTCGCCCACGGCACCAACGATTGGATATGGTTACAATTATCCGAATAATAATAAAAAACCAGTAATTTTAATGGAGTCACTCGGCTCGGAATATTTCATTTATTTTAAAAGAAAATAATTTAGATCAATGCTATTGAATATTAAATGAACTCGATCCAATTTTAGTTAATTGTAAATTCGATTCTTTTATTCATAAAATGATATTTACAATACGGGTTCGGATAGTTCTGAAAAGAGATTTTTGCACAAAAGGGTGAAGTAAAGGGAGTGAAAATATGTTGAGGAAATCCCGAAAGAGTAGACGAGTGAGGAGCTAAGAATGGCTTGGCGCAAACCCCCGTGAGCCAAAAGGAGAAAGGTGCGAAATAATATAAATTAAGTTTATCGAGTCCGAATCACTGTAAGATTGAAATAGCCAAGTGCGCTGACTTCTCTGGCTTCATGAACATACACCGCTGAACATGGCCTTCACAGCCGGAGGCTAACGAGCTTTCAAAGATGGCAGTGAACAGGTAACCTCTCGACCATAGCGTGCTAAGTATCCCCGGAATTACGAACAGGCGGCTAAAAGTTGAAAACTTTAGGTTGCTTACAGCATTGTTTGGATACTCTCAAATGACTGTTCCACAAAAAAATAAAAATAAGAAAACAATTAGAAAAATGGAACGTCATATGCCACAACGAAGTGAGAAGGTAAGGAGAAGGAACCCTGTCATTGTAGACATAACATCATTCATAACAGAAATTATATTAATATCCGAGACAATAATCAAACTAGCAATTAAACTATCAAAAAGGTATTTACGACATGTAATCACAGCATAGACTGATACAATATCTCACTAAGAATAAGAGGTAGAGTCCTTTTATGCAGCACTGATATATACACATACACAATAAAACAATCAGTTAAAGGTGATTATAAATAATCTCTATGCAAAGATTGGGGAACATGGAGAATAGTTAATCTTTGGGAAAATCCAGAGTAGGCGATGGAAATGAACGTTTAAACAGATGGATAGAATTATTTAGAAAAAGCGAACTTTTCCAATTAGAACTCATTCTCTGAATAGTACAAAAACAAAGGAAGGACATGGGATGGAGAGGAGATGGAACAATTAGAGAAAGTAATGAAAATGAAGAACTCAACAACCTTATTCTAAGAAGAGCGAAAGTCCCTCCAATGACTTGCGGCGTTTTGTGATAAGCTGATAAATGGTTGTTTCATTGATGGTTTCCAATGGTTTAAATCACTTACAAGTGCCTTTGAATTGCTAAATGAGGCTTATTCCAATAGATGTCGCCACCCAGCTTAAAATCTGATGGCAGATGGGAAATCTTCAGGGTGAATATGTTCCTATGTGAATATGTCCCATATTGGTCATTTCATGGCTCTAAATGGGTACAATTGAACTGCATTCTTTATGAAAAAAGACGACTCCTAGACCTGACGCTTCGCCACAGGTAAAAAAAAGCTTAAGCTACAAAATAGAACATATAATACTGTAGAGGTATAAGAGTTTAGTGTATATATATATATATATATATATATATATATATATATATATATATATATATATATATATACATACATATATATATATATATATATATATATATATATATATATATATATATATATATATATATATATATACAAGGTGTCTTAGAAAAAAGTTAACCGTAATTTGAATTAGTATAACTCAAAATCTATTAAAGATTCTTGAGTTCTGCAAAACGAATCAGATTTACCAACTATTTATCTGTCGATGCTGGAAATTTCATTCAATTCTCTTTTACGATATTGATACACTAATGGGTTTAGTGGAGCCTATCAAAATTATGTTTGCGCAAGGAAGTAAAATAATGCAAATTTGAAGTTTAAAATCAACAAATATATGTAAATCCATTTTTAACCAAAACACCTCTTCATATGGGTAATACAAATTCGTTTTTTGATTTTATAAGCACCGTTTTCTTCCATATGTCCTCCATTTCTTTCCAAGCACATTTGAGCCTTTGATCGCATTGATTGAACAACTCTTTTGATTAACTTGTGAGTTTCCTTAAGTCTATTGACTTCACGTGTGATACTATTACTTAATTGGTTGATGCTTTGTGCTGGAGTAGAATACACTTATTCTTTAGATATCCCCATAAGAAATAATCGCACAGTGTTAAGTCAGGGGATCTTGGGGGCCATTCAATTGCATGATTTAGCGCGACAATGCGGTTGTCAAACGTTTCTCTTAGTTTTTTTCTTACATCAAGCTGTCTATGATCTGGTGCGCCGTCCTGAATCCACCAAAGTCTATTGAATTGATTGCCGTAAATCTGGCGGAGTTCCTAGAAGATCCTTTCGTTGATCATGCTCAGGTAGGCACCACCATTCAAGATATTCTCGTAAAACAATGGGCTAACAAGAAAGCCATTCCCGCATATTCCGATCCACGGAGACACTTTCTGCTTCAAATACGTGTGTCAAAGTTGAATGCTGTGGAGGGAAGGGTGAATGGGTGGGGGGGGGGGGGTCAGCGGCGCATACTGCTGACAGTTATGGCTATTTACCTTTGCATTCATGAAAAAGGCTGCCTCGTCACTAATCACAATGTTTTCCAAGAAACGGGAAGGTTTATGGAGAAGCCATTCGACCATTTGCCTACGACGAGGAAAATCAGTTTATAATGCGGTTAAATGATGACTTTGACATTTGTAACCCATTCTTTCTGACTGATAAATGTGGATTTTGAAGCAGTATCATCTGAACTTTTTCGATATTTTCTGTTGTTCTTATGGTTCTTATACGACCTGAACGAACTTTATTTAGATTTAAGCATGTTCCTTCATGTAGGTATTTGCTAACATTTATCCAAGTGTGGGTTTGCTTGGTAGGTGCCTACCTGGGAAACGTTGTTCAAATGAATCTTGTAATCGTTTAATTTTGCCAGTCTTAATAAAGTTCGTGACTACAAAAACGCGTTGATTTTTTTGTTAACTATGCAAGTAAACTTTTACACTGACACGCTTTGATTTGCTTAATAAGCAATAATGCCGAGAGTATAAAACAGCGGGGTGAAAAACCACTGTAAAATGACCTCGTCGTTGCTTGAAGAATCGCACAGTGACTTAGGCTACCTAGGCTCCCTACGCTTCTCTTGAAAGTGCACGGTGGCCTAGCCTTCCTAGGCTTCGTTTCATTATTTTACTTCCTTGCGCAAACATATTTTCGATAGCCTCCACTAAGCCCATTAGTTTATCAATATCATACAGGGGAATTTAATAAAATTTGCAGAATCGACAGATAAATAGTTGGTAAATAAATACTTTTTGCAGGACCCCAAAACCTCCAATAGTTTTTGAGTTATACTAATTCAAATTACGGTTAACTTTTTTCTGGGACACCTGGTATATATATATATATATATATATATATATATATATATATACATATATATATATATATATATATATATATATATATATATATATATATATATATATATATATATATATATATGTATCGCGGCCTAAGGAAATAATAACAAAAGACATCTGGGTTTAGCTTTGCCCCTCCGAGGTTCTCCGGTAACATAGGAGAACGGGCAAAAGGGTAAATGTTACGTGACAGATTCCTGACCTCAGCTCAAAAGGCAGGCCCTTAAAGGTTGTTATTATAAACAATTCATTCAAAAGTGCAAACTGCCGATCTCGTATTACCCTCTCTCAGAGCCACAAGGCTTCAAGCGCGGGAAACCAGCCTGGGGTCTGACCTTGCGAGTCCCCCCCTCCACCTCCCCATTACCCCGCGGGAGTAATTTGGGTATATAACAGGTTGACCCGAGGAAACCGGGCTGTTTGTTCGTTCTAACGGAAGGACAAGAAAGTCACCGGTTGAGAGATTTTTCGAGTTAGAGAATAAAACAAAACAAAAAACCGGTAGAAAGTTTTACGCAAGTTAAGGAGAACTTACAGTCCTTGTACAAAACCAGTTTGAGGACTCCAAATCTTACTCTATCTGAGTTGGATAAACCATAACTAGATAGAAAAAAAAGACAACAATTTCATCTCGTCCGGAAGAAAACGAGGTCAAGGTCGCCCCAATCGGCTATAAGTAGATGGACTAAGCTTTCGCTTGAGCATCCACTCAAACTAGATCCCTCGTGACATCACCCGTCAAATCGACAGGCAGGTTGACGAATGCCATCTATTGAGCAAACAACCAACTACTCGAGCTACGCCTCTCTAGGAACAAAATCTCCGAAGATAGTCTAACTGGTCTCGGGTATTTAATCTCCATTGCCTTTTGTGAGTAAAGAATAATCCTGTTGTTTATGTGACCGTGCATAATAATTAGTTTATTGGATGTCTAGCCAAGGACAAAGATATTAACTTAAAATTGTTCTCCCCGTAAAATTCTATCTCGAATCGAGCTTCGAGAGCTCGCCCAGTAATCCCATTTTCTTTTTTTTAAATGTATTAGATGTGTATTTTTTTATGTTATTTAGTGAGAGGGTTTATGTTCATTAAAGTCTATTTTTTTAGTAAAAGCACTGTTTTAATTATCCTTGAACGAGTTGAAGTGGCAATAATTGATAAAGTCAAGAAAGAAACCCCTTTTATTTATTCACTAGAATAAAAATAAAGTTAAGCACTCTTTAAGAACGATCCTCAAGCGATCACCGAGGCACGCTCCTACGCCTCAAGTCAAAGTTTATTTGGTTTATTAAAAATTTATAAAGCATATATATATATATATATATATATATATATATATATATATATATACATATATACATATATATATATATATATAATCTCGGCTAACTTATGACAAATACTATTGAAAACTACAAGTCATTAAATTTGATGAAACTACAACTAACATATGCCAACACTAAAGGGTAAATAAGGAAACATAATTACGAACCAAGGGAAGATCATTGAAAGAGTAGATGAATTATATCAATACCGTTATAAATGCGCTTCCCCCCTAACACCAAATCAAAACTTTTCAATAAATGTAGAGATAGTCCCACCAATAAGGAAGGGGATGATGGGCTTACAATTAACCTAATAAAAGCTTGGCTTACAGGTGCAGCTGCCACTGTAGCTACTCTGTTTACAAAATGTTTAAAGAAATATAAGATTTCAAAGAGATGTTCTAAGACTTGTTAGTAACTTATTTTTAAAACCCGCAACAGGGAACCGTAAAAAACTACACTCAATCAGTCTCTTATAAGTTACCTATAATTTACTTACAAAAGTCATAATCAACAGAGTAACACAAACACTGAACTGGAAACAGCCACCGGAACATGCATGATTCCGAAGTACGTATAGTAAGTACCTATGGTCATCGAGAGGAAGTCAAACAAATATTACAGAGAACAAATGAACATGAATACCTCTCTTCATGATATTCGTAGACTAAGAAAACACTTTTGTCTCAGTAAATACCGATTCAGTAGGAAACGCATTAGAAAAACAAGAAATTAACAAAACCTACGTTACCATACTCATATACAAATAGAATCATGTAACATCCTCATTTGGACTGAACTTGGTAGGCAATAAATTAAATATAAAAAGAAGTGAAAGGGGGATCTGATCTCCCATTTTCTGTTCGAAGCAGCACTTGAGGAAATTAATAGGTTAAGGAATAAGTTCTTTTGTTTTTTTTATGTTGTGTTGATTTAAGTTTTGTTGATGTGATTTGTGCACATATCAACAAACAATAATAAATAATGAGAGCAAAATTTTCAAAGGTTAGGCTACGTCTCTTAAGAGCGTAGACTATTAGGATTTTGCTTAGGCTACGTCTTGAAGTTGAGTAATAAGTCATTGCGGTTTATTTAAAAGTTCTGTTAATTTAATTTTTGTTCTGTAGCCGCAAAATGGAATGTCAAGTTGAAAGAAAGGCGCATTTTCGACACTTGTTGTTATTCATTTTCAATCGAGACGGGAACAATGCAAACGCAGCCAAAGCTCGTCGCGATATTTGTGCTGTGTACGGAGAAAATGCTTTATCAGCAAGGACAGCTCAATGGTGGATTTCACGTTTCAAAAACTGTCATTTCAATCTTAATGACGAAGAACGTTCTAGTCGCCCCATTAAGTTTGATGAAGATCGATTTAACGTCCATCTTCATCAAAATCCTCGTCAACCGACTAAAGAATTGGCTGTACAATTGGCGTGTGATCAGAAAACTGTAGTAAATCACTTTCATTCGATGGGGAAAGTTGAAAAACTCGGTTCATGGGTTCCGCACGCTTTGAGCAAAAGCAACAAACTTCAATGCTCTACGATTGCCGCAGGTTTGCTTGCTCGTCACAAGGCTACTCGTGAATATAAGCACATATTTCTTGACCGCAATAAAAAAGCATTTCCGCGATTATCTCAAGGACTTCATCCACGAAAGACGATGATGTCTGTGTGGTGGGATTGTGAAGGATTTATTCTTTATGAGCTCCTTGCGTACAAGGAGATTTTCAATGCAGAACTCTACGTTCAACAAATGTATCGACTCGTTGAAGCTATTCGTGAAAGGCGACCTCATCGACGTTATGGAGTTCTTCTGCAACTCTACAATGCTCGTCCTTACATTACCAATATGACAAAAGACGTCATCTAAACGCTTAATTGGGAAATTCTGCCGCATCCTCCATATTTGCCAGACTTGGCTTCATCGGATTTGCATCCGTTCCTATCGCTCCTTAACAATTTGCGCGGCGTTTCGTTCATTACTGTGGTGGATTTATGAACCTGGTTATACGAAATTTTCGGTCAAAATCCAGAGATTTTTATTGCAGAGGCATCGAAAAACTAGTTGAACGTTGGGCAGAAGTCGTAAATAACAAAGGAGAAAACATTATTGATTAAATTGCATATTGTTATCAATTAAAATTGAAGTTTTTCGAAAATTGTTAATGGTAATGAATAATTTGAAAAAAAACACAAGAACTTATTCCTCAACCCATTAGCATGACTTTGGAGTAGGACGAAAAGGGAATCAGAATTAATGGGAGATATTTAAATCCGATTCGCTTCGCTGAGGACATCCTATTTATTGATTCAAATACTCAAGAAAAGATGAATTTGAGCAGAACACATTGCTAAAAGAAAATACACAATATAGATAAAATAAATCTTAAAATGGGTACCTGTATCTACAAAGGTCACACAGAGGACGACTTCGCAGAATGCAGGAGGATGTAATTCGGGCAATGACAGGAGTGAAGTGGCAGACTCGTGGCCTTGGAGAGGCCTTTAGCCAGCACAAGGCTAAAAGAGGCTTGCAATGATGATTAAATGTAAACTTATATCAAAGTTTAAGGGAATATAAATAAATAATAAAAAAATAAACGACAATATATAGAATATAAATGAATTCAAGAGAATAGAAGCACCAGTGATCAACAGTGAATCTTATTCACATCGAGTAAAACAAAGGGCATTTGTTCTCGAAAAGACCCTCCGAAAATGATCTTTCCTTTGTTGTCTAACATAGGCATATACGGGAGAGTTATGCGCCCCAAAGGGCACCAGGTCATTTTGTATTTTATCTATTCCAGCTATATAACTTCGCTCCTAATTTTAACTTGTTGGTTTTCAATTCTTAGTTTTAAATGAAATAATTTCTCTTTCCTAATTTTGCCACCTTCCACAAAAGCTTCCTAAAGTTTGTATTATAAATTCTTCCGTTGGTTTTCGTTTTATTTTATCATATATTTATTTGATAGGCAAACATCAGAAATGAAGCCGTCGTAATATTCCTGCCAACTTCTTTGAATGGATTCGAGTGTAATAGTTATTATACCTAAAGGAGACGCTATTTATAAACTCTTAAGACAAATATAAAATACTGATCGATATTACTGATCATAATAGTTATAAAGCGAAATAAAAAATGCATATGAACTTATATCGGAGGGTAGAAATGTAAAATATATATTTAAAATACAGTTATAAAATGAAGTTATGAAATATGTACAGTTCTAAAAAATATCTAAATTGCAGATTGTAAATGGAGATCTAAAATATAGTTTTAAATTAGAGTTCTGAAATAGAGATGTTAAAACAAGAGAGAAATGAAAGATCGAAAATAAAGATCTAGACAGTTTTAAACCGCGCGTTTTGATTGTGTAGTTAAATAAGTCGATCTAAATTTCCGCAAACACGAACGGAGCTCAAGATATTAATGATAAAATTCGGATGGGAGACACTCAAAAAAGTTCGGCAATTTTTTTGTTATTAATATATTTATTCAAAAATAAGAAAATAAATAAACAAGAGCATCTCCGACAGAAGTGTGTGATCAGATTGTTTTGAAGAAAGTGTTGAAAATGTTGGAAAGTAAAAATGTATGGAAGGAAAATAACCCATTAGTCAAAACAAAGGGTATCTTGGGGCGTTAGTGACAGGGACTGCACATCTCTCCTAAACAAGCTTTACTTCTATTATATACAGTTAGTTCCATTCTTAAACCATCTAGCAATCAGTAATTTTTTCACCTGACCGTTTTAAATCGTGGACGAGATCCTATAAAAGGATCATAAAATTTGCATAATGATCACAAAGACAATGGATAGCAAATTCGAGGGCACGCACAGGGAGAAAAACATCGTCGTGGGCGAAAGTTCCTCGTGTGTGTGGGGTGGGCTAGGGTGTGTGTGGGGGGGGGGGGGGTGCAGAAGTGTTTTTTTGTGTTAAAAATTTTCAATCTGAAAGAGCTGCCTTGTTTGTGATGAATTATGCCACAAAGACATCAGAAGGAGTCATTATGCCAAAGTCAACCGGGACTAACTTTTTAAAGTGAGGTGCCATTAAAGGGCCAAATTCTCGCTACAACCTCTTCCCCAACTTCAAATGGACTATCAAAGGTTACCGTGGAAACAACTGTTAATGAAATTAAAGTTTGCGCTTTTATCGATACTGGAATGACGAACAGTTATGACTGAAAGAGTTATGAAAAGATTATATGCAATTTACCTTTGTTTTAACCCCATTTTCATGGTGCCTATATGTTTTTGTCAAAGTGCCTTGTTATACTGAAGTTGAAATTGAGCTCTGTTGGTTCTTTGTATGAAAAGGTCTGTTTCTTCTAATTAGTATAGCGGCTTAATGAAAAGACACGACAGCATAAAAGTGAAGTTGTAGGTGAAATGTGTTGCATGAATATATGAGGATTGGGCGTGTTTCCCGTTATTTGCCCACCTCCCCTCTGAACGTGGCATAGCGAAATAAAGTTAAATAAATATAACGAATCTTATTGTTGATTTGTTGATTCTGAGATATAATTAAGATAAAATGACCTAGCATTTCACATTGGCAATTGAAAATTGTGACTGCAAGAGGTACACAAAAGTTGTGGCGGCGTTGACTATTCTCATACAATTGTATACATAGCTCTATCCAGGAAAGATGAAATGGTAAATAAGGTGATTCATCACCAATTTTTCGTACATTATACCTGAAAAAAGCATACCATCAGCAGGTTGCAATTAAGGATAAAGACAAAATTTATACCTTCGAAGCATGCGGAAAGCTATATCAATTTCGAGGAATTTCATTTGATGTTTTGAAGAGATTATGCTAATTTTAACGAAATCTTGACCAGTTTATACTTGCTAACAACTCGTTTGATATTTATTATTAAGCGAATGATATTGATAGTCTGTGTGTAAAAAACAAAAGAAGAGCCAGGGCAAATCTTGCTTGATTTCTTTAGGCCGCAAAAATTGCGAATTTAACAATCCACTACGAGTCAAATATAGCCAGATCTAGATCTCTATTGACAATTGAAGAAGCTTCGACCACCTGATAATATGAGTCATTTGAAGAGGATTCGGCGTCAATTCTTCTAATATGCTCAACGGATTGCTGTTTTTCTAAAAAGATTTGAGAATGATTGCTCTGCCTCGAAAATTAAAGTTTCTCTTCATTTCGTTGTCTAAACTGTTTCAGACTCCTCTATCGCCGCTACACTTGATGAAGTGCAACATCCGGTCACTTGTTTTTTCGAGTTCCTTAAGTGCTAGCGAAAATAAATATTTTCCAATTGAAAACGGGGCATAAGTCATGCTCAAGGCGCTAAGAAAGTGGCACCATTTCTTGCCAGGATGCAAGTATACTCTGGTAATTGATCAAGGATAGCTATCTTTTATGCTTGACTCTAAACCATTTTAGAAAATCTAAACGAAAAAATATAAAGATCGTACTTCTCTGCATCGGATTGTCAATCTTTGTCTCCACTACACAATTCTCTTTGTCATTTCAGTCTAACTAGGATGGCACATTTCTTTAGTTATAAAAATCGCCCATATTTGGGAGTAAATATCAAGAAAATGACATCTTCCTGTTCAATCTGTGCCAAATGTAAACCTCAATTCTATCAGTCACCCCTTTTAAAGGCTCATTATTGATTTTAAAGGATCATTGATGTGTAGTTCAACAAATCTTTATTAACTTACATTAACTTTATTAACTTACATGTGTGCCAAAATGTTGCCACCGCGACAACCAAGAAGACGGGAAACGGAAGAGTATAGGGGGTCCTAGATTAGGGGACTCCCTGAAAGTTCTTCTGTTCAATGCGAGGTCAATCAGGAACAAGTTTCCTGAGCTCCGTGGCCTCGTACCGATGCAAGAACCCGAAATGGTAGCCATAACAGAATCGTGGATAAAAACCTCAAACCGAGACTTTGAAGGCGAATTCACGGTTCCTGGCTACCAACTCTTCCACAAAGATAGGCCAGACTAAGAAGGTGACGGTGTAATGTTGCATGTCAAGGATACAATCAAATCTACGAACTCCAACATTATATCCGATCACGAGCTCCTAGGCGTGGACCTAGAGATAGGTCCTGTCAGATACAGGACTCTGCTGCTTTACAGACCCCCTTCCCAACCCGTTGAGAAGGACAGGGAACTGTACCAGCTGCTTGGTGAAATTGTTCAAGACAGAGTGTGCATCGATATGCGCGACCCTCAACAGACAAGTTGACTGGACAACCAGAGCAGCCTGTGGCGAGAGCGCGCTACTCTTGGAGTTCGCCAACAACGAGTTCCTCACTCAATGGGTCAGAGAACCGACGAGAGGAGAAAATATCCTCGACTTGGTCTTAACCTCTGAGGATGATATCGTTTATGATCTCTCTGTAGGCGAAAAGCTCGGTGGCAGTGATCACCAGCTAATTAGATTTACCGTCAAGATCTCGAAGGTAAGGTCTGTTGCCAGTCAATCAAGGAAACTTGACTTGAGAAGAGCAGACTTTTCAAGCCTTCGTGCTGGGCTGACTGATGTAAGGCTAGCGGTATGCGAAGATGTTGAGGATTCGTGGAACAATTTTAAAATTAAGTTCTTGAGTCTTCAATCAAGTTGCATCCCTCTTTAATGCCTCTGTCGGTCTTCTGTTCAACAAGAGTGGTTTAATCGAGAAATCGGCCAACTGCTTAGGGAGAAGAGAAATGCGTACCGGCGATCAAAGATCTCGGGTGCCTTAGATGAGCACCGGAGGCTAGCCAGAAGAGTGAAGTCCAGCATAAGGGCGGCTAAGCGGTCTGAGGAACTCCGAGTGGTGAGACTGTAAAGAGAATCCCAAGGAGTTCTTTGGCTATGTAAATAGCCGTAAACCAATCCATCGTAGGATTGGGCCCTTAGTTGACGAGGAGGGTGCATTAACTCACTCAGATGCAGAAAATGCTAACATTCTCAATGACTACTTCTACTCAGTGTTTACTAAAGAGTGTGGTCCCACCCCCCAGCCCACGGATTCCTACTCGGGGGAAAAGCTGGAGGCAATGGACTTCACCGAAGGAGAAATTTTAGAAAAAGATCAATGACCTAAAGACGAATAAGTCCCCTAGGCCAGACGGGTTTCTATCCAAGGTGTTAAAGGAAGTGCGCAATGAACCAAGAGATTGTACTGTGCCTGTATAACTCACTTGTCCGACCACACCTGGAGTATGCCGTACAATTTTGGAGTCCTTCTTTTCAAAAGGACATCGCGAGATTGGAACGCGTACAAGCCAGGGCAACCAAGCTGATTCCCTCTATCCGACATAAAAGTTATGAGGATAGACTAAGGGAATTAGATCTGTTCTCGCTGGAAACCCGTAGACTGCGTGGTCAGCTCATAGAAGTCTTCAAAATACTTCGAGGGTTCGACAATGTTGACTACCGGGATATTTTCACACTGAGTGAGAACAGAACGCGCAATCACGGCTTCAAACTTGAACTGAAGCGTTACAACCGCAATCTGTGTGGAAATTTTTTCACCTACAGTATCTGCGGTAAGTGGAACGCACTTCCAGTGGAAGTTGTCAACAGTGAATCTGTTTGCCAGTTCAAGTCAAGACTAGAAAAGGCTTGAAAAGTGGCCGTTTCGGGACGCAAAACAATTGAGCAGCTATGTGCCCGCTCGATTGCTAGTCCAAAGGTACCATCTTTGAATGGACTGTAAGGTCTCCTAGGGTACTTACTTCCCTTGTTACTCCTTGTTACTTTCTCTCTCTCTCTCTCTCTTACTCTTTATCTCACAAATTTAAGCATGTTCTCTCTCTTGATCTCACTATATTTTAAACTCAATTATCTCTCTCTTTATCTCTATCTAAATCAAACTTTCTCTTAATCTCTTTCTCTCTCTCTCTCTCTTTTTCTCTTTCTCTCTCTCTCTCTCTCTCTCTCTTTCTCTCAGTAGAGGAAGAGGTGACGCCCCCTTGTCGCGGGAAGAAAGTTTGTGTGTACCTTTGACTTTTCGAGCTATTTCGTCGGGGGTACCTCTCTTTTGGGTACACCTGTTCGGGCTTCCCTTGTCGATTTGGTAGGAAACGAGGTTCCAGATTCATTCCTTCATTTTCCGACTCTATCTTTCTCCTTTTTTACTTTTATCCTATCTCTCCCACTTATACAAAAATACAAAAACGAACAAAAAAGCCTATTCCTATCATGTCACTCTTTCCCTTTTTTCCTTCTATTTACATATAAGGACCTGGCAGCTACCTCATGCGTCAGAAGAGAGGCTTTGGAACCTCTATAAACAACGCCAATCGACGCTCACTGGTTGCGAAAGACTAGGACTAGAGGTGTCTTAGGCGTTGAGGCACGATGAATGGGATGAGGGTAGTGCACCTTTAACCCCTTTCCTGGCGCATAATTATTGAACATTCCCAGTGACCGTTGACGGGTGCCTCTGCTCTGGTAGCATTGGTCCGTGGTGACGGTCCTTTGTTCCCATGTTGGTTGCCAGGCCAACAATAAGGCCTTGGGTCGAGTTTCTGGGTGTGGCGGGATATCCATTGAATGCTGCTTCGAGATCTTGGCCGTCGCGAAGGGAACTAGTAGGAGTTTAGTACGGGGCGTGCTTCGTTGTTGTTCACCTGGTGACAAATAGATGGCCCCTTCGGAGACAGTCTGTGCTGCTTGGTTGGGAGCCACGGCACGCCGAGGCTTGACGACTAGGGCGGACGAACAACAGCACATGGAGCTTGCCTTCTGAAAGATCTGAAACGTCTCCGGTTGATAGGCGGGAGTGACTCACGCGGGGAGAACTCACCAACCCCCTTTTTTCTATTGATCGGTCGCAAAGTTTTGGAAGAGAGGAAGTGTTTAAAATGACAGGGAAAAAAGGTCCAGCTGCACTTAAATATACATGTGCGATATGCCAGAAGGATAAGTTGTGCGTTAAACTTCCCGGAAGGCGGTTTTTCGAAATGCCACCCAGGAAGTATATGCACCGACTGCAACCTTAAAGGAGAGGTCCGAGAGGCAGCAACATACTGCCACGAACTCAAGGATCTCTTCACAACCTCTGAAGAAAAATCTAGGGCACTGGAAAGTAGAATACAGACCCTAGAAACGCAGCACGTGCTTCAGATTCGGCGTCTCGAGGAAAAAGTCCTAGAGCTAGCCTCTAAACTAGAGGCCCAGTCAGCTCAAGCTCGAGACAAAAGTCCCACTGACTTGGGTGGTTCCACCGATGTGACTCCAGCTCAAGGAGGTAAAACTGCATTGGCAGTCCCACTTCAGCCATGCGGAGAAGCAAATGAGAAGAAGAAAAAGAAAAAGAATAAAAAGAAGAAAAACGACCTTAATGCAGCTCACCCCAGTAAAGAGAATTCGAGCGTTACTGGTGCGCAAGGGAAAGTGGAAAGAGAAGAAGAGAAAAGAGAAACGAAAGAAGAGAAAACAAATGAAGACAAGAAAAATTAGAAAAAGAAGAAGAAAAAGAAAAATGTAGAGATAGAAGAGGAAAGCGGCAAGTCGCTTCCAAGAGGAAAGACTAAGTCACCTGCAGACAAATGTGCAAGAGTCACCCTTATTGGTGATTCTACAGCACGGGGCCTGCAGTCCCTGCTAGCAACCCGCCTTCGCACTAGTGTGAAGGTAAGCTGCCTGCCAGGATGTGGTAACCACCACATCAGAGTAGAGGCTGAGAAATCACAGATTTCTGAGAGCTTAGTCGTTGCTCTGATGGGCAGTGGAAACGACCTCTACCTGAGAGGAGGTAGGGTAGGCCCTACAGATAAAATATTCCACAGGGTCATGGGTGCCGTGGAGGACTGTAGGCTGAAAATCCGCAAGCATGTGGTAGTCGGGATGCTCCCGAGGAAAGGTCCATCACGGACGGCTCACTCGGTGAATGTCTCTTTAAACCGGCGCCTGGCAGATTTGTGTACGGCAGAGGGGGTCTTTTTGTGGACCCGTACCGCACCTTTTATGGTAGAAATGATCTCTACCAAAGGAATGGGGTACATCTTTCCTTTAAAGGAAAGGCCTTTCTGTCGAACATGATCAAGGATGTCGTAGAGAGGATCCAAAGGAGTATCCGGCCCAGAGTGAGGGCAGACGCACGCCAGTATGCCCGTATCACTCCAGGAACGACCTTCTCAGAGGTCGCAAAGAAGAGTGCCTCGCCAAAAAACAAGCCAGGAAACGGAAGAGTGTAGGGAGTCCTACAATTGGGGACTCCCTGAAAGTTCTTCTGTTCAACGCGAGGTCAATCAGGAACAAGTTTCCTGAGCTCCGTAACCTCGTAGCGACGGAAGTAACCGAAATGGTAGCCATAACAGAATCGTGGATAAAAACCTCAAACCGAGACTTTGAAGGCGAATTCACGGTTCCTGGCTACCAACTCTTCCACAAAGATAGGCCAGACTAAGAAGGTGACGGTGTAATGTTGCATGTCAAGGATACAATCAAATCTACGAACTTCAACATTATATCCGCTCACGAGCTCCTAGGCGTTGACCTAGAGATAGGTCCTGTCAGATACAGGACCCTGGTGCTTTACAGACTCCCTTCCCAACCCGTTGAGAAGGACAGGGAACTGTACCAGCTGCTGGGTGAGCTTATTTAAGACAGAGTGTGCATCGATATGGGCGACCCTCAACAGACAAGTTGACTGGACAACCAGAGCAGCCTGTGGCGAGAGCGCGCTACTCTTGGAGTTCGCCAACAACGAGTTCCTCACTCAATGGGTCAGAGAACCGACGAGAGGAGACAATATCCTCGACTTAGTCTTCCCCTCTGAGGATAATATCGTTTAGGATGTCTCTGTAGGCGAAGAGCTCGGTGGCAGTGATCACCAGCTAGTTACATTTACCGTCAAGATCCCGAAGGTAAGGTCTGTTGCCAGTCAGTCAAGGAAACTTGACTTGAGAAGAGCAGATTTTGCAAGCCTTCGTGCTAGGTGGACTGATGTAAGGCTAACAGGATGCGAAGTGGTTGAGGATTCGTGGAACAATCTAAAAAATAAGTTCATGAGTATTCAATCAAGTTGCATCCCTCTGAAATGCCTCTGTCGGTCTTCTGTTCAACCAAAGTGGTTTAATCTAGAAATCGGCCAACTGCTTAGGGAGAAGAGAAATGCGTACCGGTGATCGAAGATCTCGGGTGCCTTTGACTAGTACTGTAGGCTAGCCAGCAGAGTGAAGTACAGCATAAGGGCGGCTAAGCGTACTGAAGAACTCCGAGTGGCGAGACTCTGCAAAAAGAATCCCAAGGAGTTCTTCGGCTATGTAAATAGCCGTAAACCAATCCATCGTAGGATTGGGCCCTTAGTTGACGAGGAGGGTGCATTAACTCACTCAGATGCAGAAAATGCTAACATTCTCAATGACTACTTCTATTCGGTGTTTACTAAAGAGTGTGGTCCCACCCCTTAGCCAACGGATTCCTACTCGGGGGAAAAGCTTGAGGCAATGGACTTCACCGAAGGAGAAATTTAAAGAAAAAGATCGCTGACCAAAAGACGAATAAATCCCCTAGGCCAGAAGGGTTTCTATCCAAGGTGTTGAAGGAAGTGTGCGATGAAGTATCACGACATCTGTGCGCTATCTTTAACATGTCAATCCGGACCAGATGCGTTCCTAGAGACTGGCGTGAGGCGGAGGTGACTCCGATCTTCAAGAAATGAGACCCCAGCCATCCGTCAAACTACCGACCTATCAGTCTGACTTCGATAGTCGGTAAACTCATAGAAAGCATGATGGTGGACAAAATGACGTCATATTTAGAGTCAAATCTGCTACTGAGGAGTTCCCAGCACGGCTTCCGAAGGCAACGGTCATGCCTGACGAACCTTGTGGAATTCTTCCACTTCGTGTTCAGTGAGCACGATCGGGACAAGGCGGTGGATGTGGTGTACTTAGACTTTCAAAAAGCCTTTGATAAGGTACCACACCACCGCCTTCTCCGGAAAGTGCGAGCGGTGGGCATAGACGGAAAAGTAGCCGGCTGGATCGAGAACTGGCTAAGTGGCAGACGGCTATGGGTGGTGGTGAATGGACAGTCTTCTAAGTGGGTGCCCGTTACTAGCGGGGTGCCTCAAGGTTCTGTCCTAAGACCACTACTATTCATCATCTACGTCAACAACATGGACGGTGACATGATTGCCAAGATTTCAATATTTGCCGACGATACTAAGCTTGGTATGAACGTTGCAAAGGATGGAAATACTTCCCGCCTGCAGGAAGATCTTGGGAAGATTGGGGAGTGGTCGGACACGTGCCAAATGCCTTTTAACGTGGGGAAATGCAAAGTAATGCATATCGGCCACAGAAACCCCCAATCTCAGTATATCCTCAAGGGCACTGCTCTTGAAACGAGTGACACTGAGAAGGACTTGAGTGTAACTATCACTAGCGACCTCAAGTTCTCGAAACAGTGCATTGAGGCAGAGAAGAAAGCCAAAAGGATGTTAGGCTACATAAAGCGCCAGTTTGGATACCGTAACAAGGAGATAGTACTTTGTCAGTACAACTCCCTCGTTCGGCCACACCTGGAGTATGCAGTACAATTTTGGAGTCCTTCTTTTCAAAAGGACATCGCAAGGTTGGAACGCGTACCAGCTAGGGCAACCAAACTGATTTCCCCTAGCCGACATAAAAGTTATGAGGATAGGCTAAGGGAATTAGATCTGTTCCTGCTGGAAACCTGTAGACTGCGTGGTCAGCTCATCGAAGTTTTCAAAATACTTTGAGGGTTCGACAATGTTGACTACCGGGATATTTTCACACTGAGTGAGAACAGAACGCGCAATCACGGCTTTAAACTTGAACTGAATCGTTACAACCGCAATCTGTGTGTCAAATTTTTTCTCGTACAGTATTTGCGGTAAGTGGAACGCACTTCCAGTGGAAGTTGTCAACAGCGAATCTGTTGACCAGTTCAAGTCAAGACTAGACAAAGTCTTAAAAAGTGGCCGTTTAGGGACTCAAAACAATTGAGCAGCCATGTGCCCGCTCGATTGCTAGTCCAAAGGTACCATCTTTGAATGGACCGTAAGGTCTCCTAGGGTACTTTCTTTCCTTGTAACTTCTTCTAACCCACTTTTTAGGCAAAGGCTAGAGGAAGGATACCTCGATCACGAACAAACCAGGATAGGGAGTGCCTAGAGGTGAGCACCAACAGACCGGTGTCTCGGCAGCTCCCTGCAGCCGAGGATGAAGCCTGGTCGTCTCGAGCCTCTCCTGCCACTAGGGTCCTTCTCCCGTCAGTCAAGATACGGGTCCAACGATTTCACACATTCCTACCCGTTTAAACCTAGTGTAGATTTGATGTCACCAACAAACCAACCCTAACCAAGTCCTGCGGCGATGGCTGTCTGGTGGTGCGGTTCATATGAATATGCGGGCACCCGTCATCATCAACCTCGATGGACTTCCAAAAGCAAGTAACTTACATTAAATGATGAATATTCTCGTTTCCCCTTCGCTTTTCCATACAAAGAGAGGAAATGCTCTAAAGTTGTACGATGCTTGAAACAACATTTTGCTATATTTGGAATGACAGCTTTTATTTATTGTGATAGAGTAACCTTATTCGACCCCTAGGTAATTTGGGATTTTATGTATCTTCATAGCTTTAATAAGAATTTTACTATTGCTGACTTAGCTTCTTGCCGTGGAATTCTATTTCTGTATCTTTTCTTTGACCCGCTTTTCTAGGATGCCGTGATATTCAATGCCAACCCTCGATACGCCAATCCATGATGGTAGAGGAGCAATCGTTATTTCTTGTGACCTCGCCCCGAGGTCACTATGTAAAAAACTAATGCAACTACTGAAATATTTTGGCTTTTTAAAAGAACAAAAACCTTACGAACTTTATCGGTTACCTTATACAAAATCTTTTTATCAAAAAATAGTCTATATGTATCTATCTATATATCTATATATATATATATATAAATATATATATATATATATATATATATATATATATATATATATATATATATATATATATATATATATATATATATATATATATATATATATGCCTCTTAAATAAAACTCGTTAGGCTTTGAAGCTCGCAAAACCCAATCATGTCTACATACTTACGTACTGAGTAGTTTTTTTATTACTCAACTTTGGAGTTCTAAAATTTCTACGCGATCTCTATGTCGGTGAATAGGTAGAGTTGTTCAATCTATTGCCAAGCGAACTGGTCTATGAGACAAGTGTGACTCACATACACACAAACAATGCGAAATTTCACTATGTTTATATACATCTGTTCATACGCAAATTGTTATTTTAATTACTTTAAAATAAAAAATAATTAATGTTTAATATACTTTTGTAGACATGAATTTCTCTTTCTAAGTCAGCCTATATATAGGTTGGGGAAGGGAGACGGAGGATGGGGGTTGGGGGACGGGGGACAGGGAAAGGAGATTGATTAGCTTCTTCTTCAGAATTCAGCGATGGGAGGAATGAGTTTATCTTTACTGTATATTTACGATACTAATCTATTTCACTATCTGAGTCTTCAGATTCACTCTCAATAAATGAATCTATCTTTTCATAGCATTTTCTGCCAAGATTAAATCTATTTCGGCTGAGATCGTTCTCTGTGAAAGGTTTTTCGTCTTATTGCTATATTAAACGTGCAGGGCATATAGTCAGCCATCTTAAAGCATATAAAATATAGAAATTGAAAATTTAAAACAATATCCAATTTCAATTATGCGCATTTTTACACAACGTAAAACGTAGAAGGTTTCGCAACACAGCACTAAAGTAGACCTTAAGACAAGAAATTGGATAACTAATTACAATAACCGCTAACATATGTATATGAATAACTATGATATTCTTTATATTGTCATAAATTTTAATACATCTGCAATATAGGGCTACATAGATCTAGCTCCATATATTTGAACCGCAGAGTATCAGACATTATGTCATGGTATGGTTGAAAACCTAATATCAGGTATCTGTCCAAATTGTATCACTTCAATTCCCTAATTTTAATTTATAATTTTGTTATAATACGTTTGGTTGAATTTGTATAGTCCCTTATACACATGATAATCCAATGCAGTTTTATGATGTCTTATCCGTATTTCATGTGGTATTTCCGAGATGTAGATGATATTCATATGATGATTCAAGTGAAATAGCTGATTATCATATGATGATCCTGGAAGGGAAAAGGTTAAAAACATTGCGTATTCTCTTTTTCAAGGAGGAATTAATGTTGTATTTCTTTAATTTTGTACATTCATTTGTATTATTACATAAAATATCATTCTATATTTGCATACCCAGGTAATAGTTGAACATGTGCTAACATTCTATGATAAATTGTGACAGGGAAAAAAGGGTTAAGAAAAGAGACAGCTGCAACAATATTGGTTATATTAACCCACAGCTAACAGCTTCATAAGGTCAAAGGAAAAGATACTAGATTTAAGTTATATTAATATCCTAAGTTTATAGATTAATATCTATCCGTTGGCTACTGTAAATCAAATTTTGTGCAAGTAGTTAAGGCAAAGATTTACGTTTATAGTTTCTCTCGGAGTGTTTAAATGTGGACAGTTTCACTTTATATTCCAACAATAGTCAACGAACATATTTACAGTACATCCCATCTATTCTGATACCTTTCATCCATGACCTTCAAATATTGGTGGAATCATTCATCTTGCTTATCAGTCACTTCACCAAGGTTCACCGAGGAGTTTGAAGAATGGCTAAACACAAATCGCATCTTGATGGTCATGATGCAACCGAGCGTTTTGTAGCTCTGCATTAGTTTGTGGATAAATTTCCGTGTAATTCTTTGCTCGTGTCTTTCCCCCAAAAAGTTTCTTTACAACGTCAAAGAATGATAACCAAGCACTCTTTACATTGCCCTGATGTAATGTTTATCTTCGATGAACTGCCGGATAGGTGGACTATCAAACCCGCTGGCCTGGATTTTTCACTTGACAGGATAGAAATGCAAAAATGAGGTACTAAAAACAGTCGATATCAGTTGTCAATGCTCTAACAAATTGCTTCATGTGGCACTTTTGATGCAGAGAGGTGGGATATAATTTTATTTCTGTCAACAAGTGGCTCATTTATAATGTTTGAAGTCAAATATTAGGAGACAATTTCTCTGCTGCCAATGCCTCTCTCGATCTCTGCTGTCCCACATGTACAAAGAGCAGGGATAACTCGTGTAGCCGCGTTGCTGACCAAGATGGAAGCATACCATTTTAAGGCCAATACAGATAATCCGATTGTGTTTGTGATTTGCAGCAACCCAATGACTCTCTTTATTTCTCCATGTACTTCACGAAAACTAACTGAATGCCCAACCCGGACTGCACAATATACGTAAATTACCAGTTTAAGGAATTGATTTGTAAATTTTAATTCCCAATTACGCTAGTAAATCTGCATGTTATTGAAATGATGATACTACCACAAACATAACAAAAAGAGACCGGGCTGTTTCGGCACTTACAACGATAAATAGCAGAGGCAGACAGGATTTGAAAGAAAAGAAATAAATATGTGAAAAAAAAAATCAGTCGAATAGGCACAAGCTTATAAAAACAAAAAATAGCTTACATAAGGTCTGCTAATCTCTTGTATACAAACTTTTCAGTATTTTTTTGCGGAATTCGATACTAATTCCCTGTATAGAGCGGCATGCAACCTTTCACCGCACTGTCTTACGTGGAATTGAATAGACAAGTAACAAGCTATCGCCGTTTACTAATAATGTCTCTTCTACGAGTATCGGTCAAAGTGTTAATAAACTAGGGTGCTGTCCCCAAAGTCGCGTGCTCTCAATTATTCTGATTTATGACCTTAGTACATTAAAAACTTTCAATAATTCCCGGTCTAATCTTGGGAGGATCTTAGCAATTATATAAATCAAAGGAGAATGTAAAACAACACAAATATTTCAAATCTCGTTGGCATCGGCCGAATAGTTATAATGTTATGGTCAAAACAAAATAATTCCCGGGCTAACCTAGGGATGACTTTAGCAATTTTATTATTCGAAAGAGAATGTAAAACTATAAGAGATTCAAATTTCCTTAGATTCGGCCGAATAGTTATGATGTTATTGCCAAAACAAAATATTTCCCGGGCTAACCTAGGGAGGACTTTTGAAATCATATCATTTGGAAGAGAATGTAAAATAACATAAGGTTTTAAAATATAGTTATAATCGGCCAAATAGTTATGATGTTATTGCCAAATCGAAATGATTCCCGGGCTAACCTTAATAGGACCCTCGCAATTATATCACTTGGAAGAGAATATTAAGCAACATAAGGGTTTCAAATTTCGTTAGAATCGGCCAAATACTTACAATCTTATTAAAAAAACTCTCAAAAAACGAGGACCGACTGACAGTAAAATGTAGAGTGGCCTTCGACTAAAAATATTGCCACACTCGTTTCAAACCATCACTCGTGCAGCATGCATGTCCCTTTTCATCTATTTGTGCTTTTCTGAAAGAATATAGTTTCCGCTTAAATAATATTTAATACTAACTATTTGAAATAATTTAAAATGACACTATTATAAATATGAGACAGGTACCATCTTATTTCTTTCTTAATTGAATTGTTTTTCCTTTTGCTCGGATAGAAAATGAAGTCTTCTCTAAATGACCTTGTCTAATAAGCTAAATATTATCCTCTTTTTTGTAAGAATTGATAAGATTATTAATGGAACGTGTCTTAAACTCGATCATTTTATTCTAGTACCAAGTTTGACTCTTATTTTCGAAATAAATCCAGATCCTATTCTCTAATTTGGCGGAAATTCCGCTGTTAATTTAAAGGCTAATTCTGATTGCAATAATTCATTCAACTCTCCGAATATGGATTTTTTTGGGTAGTCCCAAGGCATTTATTTTTTCAATTGTTCAATCCACGGGATCATTTGTGCGTTCCTGAATGCTGCTTAGTTAATTGTTTTGCGATTTATTTGTTGTTCTTGAATCCTGAAGAATTATTGAAGCACCCTTTCTGGGTGAACTGGCCTTATTTTGATTAATCCTCGTGTCAGTCTCTTTAAATCCTTGCAACTAAATATACCTTGGTTCTCAAGGGACATTTTTTTCCGTCGGAGAAGTTATCTGATTAAGATATTTAAGAAAGCATTTCAACTGTTAATTATTTTTTTCTGGAGGAAATATGTGCGATAAATCTAAAAGTTTATTTTCTTATGTATTTAGATAAAAAATTCCCATATATTTTCTTGATGTTAACGTTGATTTGGAAGTTATCTAATGCAATTAAATCCCATAGACCCTTTAGGTATTAAATACAGATCTTATATTATATGTATTTAGCATAGTTACTTTTACGTAAGAATTTCACTAATAATTCCATTTCTCTGATTTTACCTTAGGCGAAGGTGGTTTTTTATAGCAGGTATCTATAGAAAATGCAAAAAGGTTGTAAGGATATGTAATTGTTCGCAACAGGAAAGCAAGTGATTTGACACTATTATTAAGTTGCTGTTAGATGGATTGCCTCTGGAGGGAGATGACGAATAAATGAATCTCGGTTATTCTTCAAAGGCAATCGAGTTACTATTCCCATCTTAGTAAGAATTATGCCCAAAGTTCAAGGGATTTTGTAGAAAATTGCTTGAGTATGAATATGCAATTGAGAAAAACAATTAAGATATGGTAAGTTACAAAGCGAATGGAAGTAACAACAAATCATATGAAACAATTAATTAGTCGGGCAGTAAATGTTTATGCAAATCGATCGGACTAAGGTATTAAAAAATAAAGATCTCACACAGTAATAATGTTTTCAGGAAAGATAGGGGTGACTCTGCCAGGACAGTAAATCCAATGTACAAAAGAATACAAAATAAATTCTTACAAAGTTTGGAATTGCCGAAAATGGTGCTAGACAATTTCTGCTCTGAGTACAGTAGGGAGAAAAGAATAAAGGAGAGGAAAAGAAGTGGGAGGTGGTGGGATTCAATATCTGCTAGATAAAAATGACTGATGAAGTTATGACGGAGTACAGCGTCATAGGGTGAAAATACGGTGCCAAAAGTAAACTCAAGTACTGCAGACGTAATAGCGGGCCGTTAATAATTTGGACAGTCTTCAGTAAAGCTGACGTGACGACAGCGGAAAAACTTCGTAAGGAATAAAAGCGTTTTGGTTCGCTGCCTGATAAAAGATATTGAGCCTATGTATACAATTTTATTTTGTTGATTATATTTATATTTTGGGGGCAGCAACTAATGTCAGCATTTTAAAAATATTTGGAAAATAGTTCAAAGGGGAGAAAAAATCTGCAAAATGCATAATTTTGACGAGAGGTTTAAATACACGTCACTGTTGTAAGCATTTTATAATTTACTTGAATAATTCACTGGAATGCATATAATAATTAGTTGATGTAAGATTTTTACAAATGATATTATATCATTCGACCATGAAGAATTTTAAATGGCATTGGTTCTCATTATAATTACAATTTTATCCCCAAAGACTCGTATAAAATAAAATAAAATTGTGATTAAATAATTTTATTTATAAAATAAATATTGCAAGAAGTTTATTGAGGAAGGAAGTAATTATATTTCGGTTTTTATTCTGCTTTTTTCGTGCAAGTTTCGTTTCAAACGTCAGCAATAGCCTACAACCATATTGACATCGGAGTTTCCATAGTAACTCTTTTGCATTATACTGATATCTTAGTGACATCGTTCACCCAGTTCCTCACTCCAATCTCCGCAATTTTTAGGAAAATAGTCCAAGTGCTCCCCTCCCCCCCCTCAAGAAAAATGCATTTTTATAGACATTGATTTTTGAAAGCTTCCATCAACTTTTCGATAACCAATTCATATTCATGATTTCTGTTGCTAGGAAAATCAGTGATAACCAATTTTAATGAGTTCCATTTCTTACTCTCTATTTGAGTCATTGCGTTTTCAAACTGAATATTCATCAAATTTCGAATTTGAAGGCCATCAAAAACTTCAGAATTTATTTTAACATCAGATATATGAGGAATTTTACTCTCATGATATCGGAATGCAAACCCTTATTCATTGATTTAATTAAATTTTTCATCTATTCCAGATTATTATGAAGCGGTGGGAGCATAATTGTTTGTGTTGTGGTGTACAAACAGCACTGAAACAGTATTATAGTACTTAGGCTCAAAATTCTCTCTGGATGGCCAGTGACTATGTAATTAATGTTTCTCATCAGCTTGGTTCTCCCATTTGCAGAGAAAACATTCCTAATAAAATTTGGACAAAATGAATAAAATAAAATCTATAAAAATTTTCTGTTTTCGACTGGTTATTTAGCATAGTAACCATCCCCCAGATATAACAAAATCAATTGGGTTCATTTTTACACGTTACATTTATAACAATAGTCAACAATAATTTTGCTACTTGGATATTAGCTTCTGATCTATACTAAATCGAGTATGCTGATACCGAATCTGTAATCAGAATTGTTCTAGGACGTAAGGTTTCTGAGTTACACACATACTCTTTAGTTACACATATGGGCAGTGTTGCTTCGGCTCCCTGAGTAAGATTTTGTGTTGTGTGTGTTTGGTTCATGTGTTATACTCTTGCTTTATCACGTTCTTAAATTTACTATTATAGTAGTGGTGTTAAAACGGTATTTAGATACAGTGATTAATTGCATATTTATTTCAGACTTATCTCTTCATTAATTTGTAAATGAAATAATATTGTACAAACGTATATAAAAGAATATATACAAATTAGGTTGAAAACATGAATCAGCGAGGATGTATAAACAGCCCAGATAACTTTTGTTATATCTGGGGAAGATATACTCCAAGCAACCAGAGGAAAAATTTAGCTAAAAGAGTTAAAACTGCATACAATTATTATTTTGGTTGTAAAGTTGTTGACAAAGACAAGCCCTGGGCACCTAACAAATCTTGTACTATGTGTTATACGAGGCTCACACAGTGGTTAAATGGCAAGCGAAAGGGTATGCTTTTTGCTGTACTAATTGTGTGGCGTGAGCCAACAAATCATGTTTTTGATTGCTACTTTTGTATGACAAATATTGCGGGATTCTCAAATAAGAACAAGTCAAATATTGTATATCCAGATTGTAATTCAGTTTTTAAACCAGTTCCCCATAATATGGAGATATCGATCCCAGTTTTACTATCAGCTAGTGCAGTTAAAGAAGATGATTCATCGCCTGAAGTGGAGCATAACAATTATGATGAAATGTATGAGGATGATTCTAAGGGAAAGATGATCCAGTTGAAAAATCAAGAAAGATTGAATGATTTGGTGAGGAATTTGTCATTGTCAAAGGAGAACGCCGACCTGTTGGGCTCCAGACTACAACAATGGACTCTTCTAGAGGACGGTGCAAAAATATCTACTTTCCGTAAACGCCATGAGGCCTTAGCTGCCTTCTATAAAGAAGAAGATGGTGCTTGTTTCTGTACTGATGTTAATAGCCTCATGAATCAGCTAAGAAACGAGCATTTACTTGATGAATTGAGACTATTCATCGATGCAAGCACTGCTAACCTCAAAGCTGTGTTGCTACTCAATGGTAACAGAAAACCTTTAATTCCTGTCGCACTTATTGTTGGGATGATAGAGACATATGACTCAAGGAAATTTATTTTGGAAGGTGTTCATTACTCGCATCATAAGTGGAATACCTGTGGTGATCTAAAGGTAATTTCTTTACTTCTTGGACTGCAGCTAGGATATACAAAGAATATTTGCTTCTTATGCCGTAACGACAGGAATCATTATACATATTGTCAAAAGGTGGCCCAAGAGAGATGAACACATAGTTGGCCGATACAATGTGAAGCACATGCCTTTGGTACATCCACAGAAGATCTACCTTCCACCACTTTATATCAAACTTGGCCTTATCAAGAATTTTTTAAAGCAATAGCTCATGATTCTGAGGGATTCCAGTATCTCAAAGAGAAATTTGGTGCAAAGAAAACTGATTCTAAACTTAAAGCTGGCATTTTTGTAGAGCCGGAGATCAGAGAATTGGTAAGTGACAGAGAGTTCAGAAATAAACTAACTCCAATTGAGTTGGCAGCATGGGATTCATTTGTGCATGTAGTGCAGAACTTCCTTGGTAATCATAGGGCTAAAAACTATGAAGGACTAGTGTACAACTAGTGTACATCATGCTATGGAGTCCTGAGAAAACAGATTGCAAATTCGAAATCAACAGGAATATCACTATAAGAATCATTTATTAGGCTGCAACGAAAGTAATGGCTCATGATTCTGATGGATTCCGATACCTCAAAGAGAAATTTGGTGCAAAGAAAACTGATTCTAAACTTGAAGCTGGCATTTTTGTAGGGCCAGAGATCCGAGAATTGATACGTGACAGGGAGTTCAGAAATAAACTAACTCCACATGAGTTGGCAGCATGGGATTCATTTGTCCATGTAGTTCAAAACCTCCTTGGTTATCATAGGGCTGAAAACTATGAAGAACTAGTGTACATCATGCTAAAGGGCTATCAACGAATGCGGTGTCGGATGTCTCTCAAGATGCATTTCTTGCATTCGCATCTAGATTGCTTTCCATCTAATATGGGTGATATTAGTGACGAGCATGGGGAAAGGTTCCACCGAAATATCGCAATAATGGAAAACAGATATCAAGGTCGCTTTAACAAAAACATGATGGGTGACTACTGCTGGTTCCTACAACGGGAGGATCCTATATCCACGTACAAGTGCAAGAGCAAGAGTCTCAAACATTTAAGAAAAGATTTATAGTTAGGGGAGTACTATCTCTTTTATATGTAATACATATCTTGTCTGGGTCTGCAAACACGCGTACATAATGCTAAATAGAGTGCCATAATTCAAAACCTTTGCCCAGAAACGTCTCATTCTTGTCAAACTTTTAATAAGTATATCATTAATTGATCCAAGAAGACAAAGTCAGCCATATAGCCTAGTTGCATAACTCAGGAACCTTACGTGGTAGGACAAATCTTAGCACAGATATGGAATCAGCGCGCTAAAATTAGTTAGGTATAACAACATTTACTCAACTAGCAGAGACAAAGTTAAAATTTGTTGTCTACTGCTATGAACCAATATAACTATATGTATAAAAGGGAAAAAACTCATTATAATAAATGTGAAACAATTTCCGAATATAGTTTATGGAATCCTGTAAAAACAGATTGTAAATTCGAAATCAACAGGAATATCACTATAAGAATCATTTATTAGGTTGAAACGAAAGTAATGTCCAATTTTAAGGTATATATTTAAAAAGAAAAAACTTATGACTGTGGAAATATTTTAACATAAACTTAACCGAAGTTGCTTTCTAGAACTTCATTCCATCTTTCAAAAATTCTTTGAAGAATTCTAGAACAATTCTTTAGGTTTTGATGCAAAATATAAACCAAACTCGTTTTTAACCTCTTCTCTTGATGTCAACCTAGGATATCCAAATGGTTCTGTGATCCAATATATGTAAAGGGTCTTTCAATAATGTTGCTCAATTTTTAAATGTAAATGAAACAAGTTGTGTGTGATATATGCACTCAATTTGTTTTAAATTTGAAAATAGATTTTATGGCATTAAGTGTGGAATATGACCTAGTTCAAATATCCGCCGCGGCTTCGCTTGGTGGAACGTATTCGAGAGGCCCATTTTTCGATGACTTTGTCGCATAAACCTGGCTGAATTTGCTGGATGGTGTTCGTTGTATTGACTTTGAGGACATCACCTGTTTGCGGATTATTTGCATAGACCTACGATTTGAGGTAGCCCCAAGGAAAGTAGTCTAATGGCGTTAAATCGCATGATCTCGGTGGCCAGTTGACGTTGCCGCCGGGCGAGATGACCCTACCCTGAAATCACTGGTGCAAAATGTCTATCGTGACGTGCGAGTGTGGCACGTAGCGCGGTCCTTTTGGAACCACATGTCATCAGTATTCATATCAGCCATATGAACCATTTGAGGCCACAAGAAGTTGCTTATCATCGATCTGTAAGTCTCGCCGTTGACGGTTATGGCAATCCCATCTTCGTTCTCAAAAAAATACGGATCGATGATTCCATTAGACGAAAATCTGCACCAAACATTGACTTTGTTGGGATGCAATTGTGCTGTTGTATCTCATGTGGATTGTTTTCGTCCCAAATCCGACAATTTTGCTTTTTCACAAATCCATTCATCCAAAAATGGGCCTCATCACTGAAGATGATTTTTTTGGGGGAAATTTGGGGCAACTTCCAACTGCTCTAGAGCCCAATCAGCGAACACGCTGCGTTGTCTATGGTCGTTTACCTTAACTTCCTAGGTTAAGTTGAATTTTGTATGGGTGCATACCCAAGTTCCTATGCATAATTCGCCAAACTGAAGTCGCAGAAAGGCCAAGTTCTCGTGAACGACGAAAAATTAACGGCCTCGGATTTTCCCGTACACTTTCATTTACGGCAGCGATGTTTTCAACAGACCTTGCGTTTCGGAGACGTACCGGTGTTGGGTGATTGTTGATCGACCCTATTGCCTCGAATTTGGCCACCAAGCGTCGAACAGTGGACTCGGCAGGACGATTGTGGCGATGATAGAAATCACGTAATGCGCGGAACGTTTGTCGAACGGAGCACTGATTTTGATAATGACATTTGATGATTTGCATACGCTGTTCAACGCTATAACCTTCCATCGTGACTTACCAAGTACTACTGAACAGTTCACAGTGCACAGTGAGGTTGCCACATGTCGCTTTAACAACATGGCCACCATCGCCTGACCAAGCTCCAGCGTCCTTTTTGAAAGATCCTATACAAGGAATAATTAGAGAAGCAAAATCAGGAGAATATGGAGAATGAAGCAATATCTTCCTACCAAGCCTCTCCTAGAGATCGTTGATCATTCGAGCTGTGTGAGGATGGGCATTATCGTGATTGAGAATCACACCCTTTCTGTTATTCTAAACTGTGTTTCAAACGACAACGTTGACAAAATAGAGATTAGCATTAATAGTTCGTAATGGACAATTACTTCCATTTCTTACTATACACTCAACATGATCGTTTTGGATAAAGTCCTCTCCTGGTTGTTGTTGAGAATTTCTGTTTCCTCGATCGATCCACAAATGGCGGCGTTTAACGTTATGATATAAGATCCATTTCTCATAAGCAGTAACGAGCCTACCCCAAAATGGTGCCTGGAGGTGTCGTAAAGCAATGACATGCAGCAAGAAAATCACTGGTCAGAATCTCGGTCGAAAATTCGTGCGGCATCCATTTTCCAATCACTGGAACCCTTTCAATCCTTTCCATTTGGTGTTGTAAAGTTGTATAGGTTATGTTTAATTGTTCTGCGAGTTCTCTGGAAGTTGTAGTAGGATTTCCTTTTTACTGTAATAACAGCTTCTAACTCTGGAGAATCGTGCTCTTATGGACCATCTTTGTTGATCTGTCTTTTAGACTAAAACTATATTTTAGAAACAAAAAATGCACCTTCTGCAACTTTTGTAATTCATTGAAACCTTTATGAAATTCATAGATTAAAACACGTCCAATGTGTGATATTTAGATAGGAAGATATAGGGGTGAATACCAAAGAAGATTATTAACACTATTTTTATAATCTGAAAGAAAAAGGTACGAATAACTCATTGTAGTATTCCTAAACGATAACAAAAGGAACTACCTTAATAAATACTATCTAAAGGGTTATTCTAGAAAATTTGAAATTACTCTTCTTCCAACCTGATATACATCCCGTGAGAGCAAAAATAACTCAGACTTGTGTATAATATTCCCTGAAATTTTGTGTTATAGCAAACGCTACCTTTTACTTACAAACGGTAATACAAAACTCGAATATAAATTGTTTGGAACCCAACAGATTTTTTCAGAAAAATTCACAGGGTACAATGGTTTACTTAACTTACCATACCGACGTGCCACATCCACCTGAACTTCGGCAACCATGGTTTACTTACACATAGGAAAAGTTATAATTATGTAATATTTATATTTCACTGCTATTGGTATTAATTACAGCTTTCAAACATTATTTTGGAAACTTTAGAGCTTCTCTTTACTACAGGGACCGCATATTTTGGATTGCTGGGCTGGTAAAAGTTAATTTGCTTACCCATCATGTTTTATTGCTATTGTAACTTTTATTAAATAATAGACAAATAAATATATAAAGATAGCTATAAAAAACCACAAATTCTTTTAAACTACCCTGGGAAGAGATTTGGAGGACGAAGTTGAATTTCAATTATTTGTGTTTTGGAAATTTAGTTGGGAATGTAACTTTGACTCAACGTATCTATTTATATGAATTTGCTAATGCCGATACATATATGTATTTAATGAAAGTAAGTAGATAAGGACAGGTTAGATCACGTATTGTATAATTAATACATTAACCCTTTTGCATTGAATTTGTCTGATGAGAAATGCATACGATGAATAAATTGGATAAAAGTACTCGGGGTACTTACAATTATAACTATGATTCTTGCTGTATATAGTCTGATTAGTTAAAATAGGAGATATAGTTTAAAAGAGACAGTAAAAATAGTTTAAAGAAAGTAGTTAAGTTTTTTATTATTATATCAGTTTTTGGTACGAGTTTTACAGTATTTGAATCATTTGATGCTTATTTAATTGAGAACTTACAGCTTGAAGTGAATTGATAACCAGTGATGTCTACACGAAAGAAACGATAAGGTTTATATCATCATTTGAACTCTCTTCGATGTCTAAACATTTTAGTATATAGGCTTTATCCTCCTTTAAAATTTTCTCTAATATCACCATTAAATTTATTTTGAGGGATCAAATACGAAAACTATTGATATATTTCTTAATTATCTTGAAGTGCCAATATAGGCAAACTGTGTAAATATCGTATTAATTTACTCTTTTATGTGCACAATATTATTTATTGAATAGGGAAAATGGGCAATTCCCAAAGCCGGCAGCAATTTTTGTGTCTCATAAGGAAGAGTTAGCAATTCTCCCGCCTCATAAGGAGCCAAAAGGGATTTATTATATCAGGCTATGTATTGTGTTCTCCTTTTCCTTTGCCCTAGCCAGGGCAAGGGAAGCAGCAAGAAGGAGGTATGGTTCCCCTTTGTTCTCAACCTGTTATAAGTGGGATAGGTATCAGCAAGCAGATTTATTGACCAATTTAGCCCTCCTTATTCCGCTTTCTTCTCTTGATATCTATCATTTCATTGATATTTGGAAAGTATTGAGATGATTAAAAGATGAACTACAAAATTAATACTAGCATCAACTAAAAGCTAGCTTGCGAAAGAATAGAGAAAAGTCTAATAGGCACAATACATCAATAGAAGAACAAAATAGTACAGGGTGTCCCAAATGTTACTATACAGTGGAAAAAGATTAAAGTTTTAATAAAGATACAATAGGGCAGATTATCCTACAGTAAATGCTGAAAATTCCTCCCCCCCCCCTCCCAAATGCCTGAAGACAAGTCTGAAAATCCCATATGAAGAATAGAAGAATAGCATTGCGTTACGTAATCCTTACACGAGAGCCTAAAAACATTTCTGTTTCAGACGCTGCATATTTTCTGCCTAGATTAACCAAAGGTTAAAGCAGAGTTCGATATTGGCCTTCTAAAAATGGTGTTAATGATTGTGCAGCAAATATTCCTGGTTGAGCATATGTTCCGTAACGATGGAAAATTCACAGATACTGTGCAACAAAAATTTCTTGGGCAATTGCCCTGCGAAAGTTGATAGCAAAATTTTGCCAAACGAACAGTGTTGCAGGCGCTCCTCGAACAGGGAAGCCGTCAACCTCAGAATACCAGGCTGATGAGATCCAGGAAATGATGCTGGAGCGTCCAAAGAACACTGTAAAAAGGTTATCTTAGCAGGTCCACTTATCAAAGAGTAAAGCGTATGACCTTCCGCGAAAGAAGTTGAAGTTATTTCCATATAAGGTTTCAGTAGTGCACGAGTTGAAAGAGCAACTTCTCCAGTCACACATTGATTACTGTAATTGATTTCAGAACTCTCTTAGTGAGAATGGTGAGGACATCATTGATGTAACCTTCTTCACTGATGAGGCATGGTTTCATCTTTCCGGATACATAATCAGCCAAAACACTGGTCTATGAAGCACTAAAATCACTTCTGAACTCAAAGAAATTTCTCTACCCGATCAGAATTTAGGGGTATGGTATGTTTTAAAGCGTACGTGTATCATTGCTCCCTTTTTCTTAGACGACACTATAATCGCAGAACGTTACCACACTCACATTCTAGAACCATTCATTGACCGGCTTGGCCCGTGCATCACACAATTTTTGAAAGACTTCTTTGCTGATCACATAATCTCGCCCGAAATCTGGCCTGTTAGGTCTCCGGAACTCAAACCGCTGAATTTTAATCTCTGGAGGACCCTTGAAAAGACAGGTCTAAGAGAAAAATCCGCACAATGAGAAAGAGTTAAAAACAGCAATTAACCAACACACCAAACAGATCACTCTGGCCACTCTCGAGAATATGTTCGATAATATGCAGCGACGTAGGCAGACCTGTCTTCAGGCTTTTTGGAGATATTGACAACAACTATTGAGGGAAAAACTGTCATATAAAATAAAACATCACTTGTATTAAAACTTTACTTAATCGTTTTGCACTGCACAGTAACTTTTCGGACACCCTGTACATGTAGTTTCGGCCAGTGGCGCAGAATCTGACAACTATTCAAGGATACGATGAATATCTAACACCCTCCCATTCCGGGGCATTGCTTGCTCAGAGGTCAGCAACTTGGATGGGGGGGGATGGCGTCGGCTTATATTTTTATAAATTTGTCACACAAGAAGAATATGAGTCACAGTATTGGCCGGAGAATTGCTCTAATCTTTATTACTTTCCATCTTGCCATGATAGAGCCCGTAGTAATTAGAAACAACACAAGAGTCCACAACAATGATGTCACAGTCTACGAGGCCTGTATGACTGGAAGTGACAGGACTAGAGGGGGCTTTTTAATATCAGGGGCGTAAGAGTAACTAACTTGACCATAATTCAAACAGCGAAAGATTTGTTAAAGAAACGACTGCATTGACGTAGTAGTAATGCCAGACAGCTCGCCTCGCCTCTGGAAAACAATCTGGGTCGAACGTCACAAAGAAAGTGCTGGTCTAGAGACCAATCACTCCCCGTAAACACTTACTAAACATTGACCTATATCTGGATGGCTAGCTTTATAGAACTAATATTAAAGTAGGCTACCAGTTCCGTATTAACAATACTCCTTTTAGTTCTGAGTTCATATTAGGTTGTGGGCTCAACAATAAATGTGCACCATTGATTTTTAGGAAAAAATCACTTTGGAACTCTGCGCAGGGATATCCATATTTAATAAAAATGTTGCGTCTGATAAAAAGAGAGACCCTTTGTCGTAGAATGGACTCTCGACGATATACCATATATAACTATTCGTTGAGGGAACTTATTTAATTATCTTTAGAGTGCGTGGATGTCTGGGTTGACCGATATTATGTATCTTCAATATGCTTAAGAAGTGGAACTGAGCTCAAGGATAATAATATAGCTATCATTAATAAAATAGAGTTTTATTAATAAAAACTATCAACAACACACAAAACGGGAAATATTGACATAAACAGAGAATTAGAAAGGGTCGTGGGAAACCTAGCTAATCCGAGGATTAAGAGATTTAAAAAGGTAAAACAAATAAAAAATAAAGGGATGAGATGGTTCGCTAAACCATTTAAAGCACAGGATAGAGTTGACAAAAGGGTTAAATACTCAAAGGTAACATTCGGCTTACGTAATTACACTTGTTGTGCAGAGGAAGGTGACGTGAAGAAATTTTCGCTCCGATGGCGAGTTCCAGCCGAAGGGGGGGGGGGAAATTAAATGATCCTGACGTGGCGTTTTGAAAATGAGAACCGTTTCTTGACAAACGGGCTTGAAGAACAATGGCTGTTCTACGTTGTTCTCTTCTGAACAACAGGGGGGGGGGTGAGAACCGTCTATGGCCAACATGCTAGAGAACAATGGCTGTTCTAATGTTGTTCTCTTCTGAACAACAATGGGGATAGGTGAGAACCGTTTCTTGGCGAATGAGCTGGAAGAACAATGGTTGTTCTACGTTGTTCTCTTCTGAACAACATGGGAGGGGAGTAAGAACCGTTTCTTGTCAAAGGGCGCAAAAAAACAATGGCTGTTCTAACGTTGTTCTCTTTCTGAATAACAGGGGAAGCCTAGTGGACTTGGCGTCACGAAGGCTCGAACCTTGGCACTCAAGGAATATTGTCCTTCTTCTGGACAAGTGATGGTGGATCTCGAGGTCGAGGGCCCTTTGTTGCACCGGGTGAGACTGGACCGTAGTGATGTCTCGCGAAGAAAATCTGGATCTCTAATCTGATCTTAGTGGTAAAGTTTCCAAATAAATAGTCGAGCCATCCCCTTGGCGTGGAGGACAATATGGTGGGGGCTTCGAGGGAATGCACAGCCGAGCCTGAGAACAATACCTTATCTGCCCATAAGCCTAACTCAATCTGGCGAGGTCGGTGCATGGGGCGAACGGAGGAAGATAAACCTCCTTGTTTAAACATTGACTAAGGTGGCTGCGATAAGGCGCCCGGCTTCAAAGCGAAGATGCACGTGGGTAGCATCGTGGTTTTAAATAACATGTAATAATGGTTAAAATTAAGCGGCCTTAACCCGTTCTATCACACCCCTCCATTCCAGGGGAAGTTGACACTTCGAAAAAAAAGAGAGAAGGGACAACGATAGAGCTCCGTTTTGGGGAACTCGTTTTCTTGTACCAACCGTACCTTCATGCACCTAACTAGTATTACCTCAATACATATGATTATTTTGATCTTTTGATTATAGGGGAAAATAACCTTTAATACAAACTTAATAAAAAAAAGGGGCATGGAACAATGAAATGATATAAAATTAGTACATATGGGACAAAATAATTTAAACGTAATTTAATGGGTACAAATATATATACATACAAAAAAAATAGACATTGAGCGTTACAAAATTCAGACCTATACATTAACTAATTATATTACAAAAGAATCTAATTTAAGTCGTACAAGACGGTATATACATACATGGAGATCCTAATCCTACGAATACAATTACTCTACGCTATTCGGTAACGCATTCCTGCTGAGTGCATCAGCGACCTGGTTATCGGAACCTTTTATATAATTTATTTTAAATTGATACTCTTGCAAGAGTAAACTCCAGCGCATGATTCGGCCGTTGGAGTGTCGCACATTCCTAATATAGGCTAACGGACGGTGTTCGGTTCCTATCTGAAATTCTTTTCCTATCAAGTACATTTTGAATTTGTCTATAACCCAGATAATTGATAGAGCTTCCTTCTCTATAGTGGCATATCTCTTTTCGCGTGGTAATAATTGGCGACTAGCATATGCAACTGGATGACTCGTTCCGTCATCCTCGTTTTGAAGGAGTACACTTCCAATGCCCTCGTTGCTCGCGTCGGTCTTAATCCCGAAGGATTTTTCCGGGTTGGGCAACTTTAAAATGGAGGCAGAAATGAGCTTAATATTGAGCTGATAAAAATGGGAAACAGCGACATCGTTCCAACGTAGAGGTTTGGGGGAATTCTTTTTTAAAAGGGAGCTGAGGGGCGCCGAAATTGCAGCGAAATTTGACACAAATCACCGATAGTAAGAAGCTGATCCTAGGAACGATCTTAATTGCTTTCTTGTAATCGGAAGGGGCATGTCGGCGATTGCCTTAATCTTGTCCTCTTGGGGACACAACTGGATTTGTCTTTTTTTGAAACCCAAGTATTTTATGGTTTCGTGGGCAAAATGGCATTTGCTGGGGCCAATGGAGAGGCCATTTTCGCGCAGTCGCTCAAAGAGAGCTAATAGAGTGGTTAAATGGTGACTTCATTCAAATAGTTCTTGTAGCTGACTCTTTTGATGTGGTTTCAGCTGCGCGTCAATATCCAGGTCAGAGGGTTCAAAAGACTCGCCTGGTAGGGAAGGAGGAGGGTAATTGGCATGGGGTTGGATGCACACTGCCAGTACTACATTAAGGGACTCCGCGGGGTAATCTTCTTCAAGCGCCGATGTTTCGTCCAGTGCTACGAACGTATCTCCATGGGCGCGATGAGGGTACTTTTTTTCTTTGGGTACACGGACAGTCTCCGTGTCCTTGTCTTGGGCCTTATCAACTAAGGGTGTTAGTAATTCACACTCCTTTTGTGACGACCTAAGGTCCTGGTTAAGGGTCTCCGAGAAATCAGACGGTATCGGGGTTCTGATGGGGACGGGCTCCTGGGCTTCTTTCTTAGCTCGGCCTCGAGGAAGGGCGGCCTGGGACTCAGGGTCGAAACTCACTTGGGGGCTCTGTCCTATAAGCACGGAACAGAATTGTATGTGTGTTGAAATGACTTCAGCCCCGCTATCATAATATTGACAGTGCAGGTAACATCTAACGACGGGGAATTGGTTTGCCCGCCCAAGGTAGTCATGTACCACCGCAAATTTTTCGTGGTTAGGGTCCACTGGGAGAAGGAGTTCGTCGGACACAATGAAACACGTGCATCCTGTGTCCCTGACGAGAGTCGACACTCGGCAGCCGTTCACGCTGCCCTCCTCAAATTTCAAAGTTCCCGAGGAACTTTTATCAAAAATAAAATTTACCTGGTGGCCTGACGGAGGGGGAGAAGTTGCTGCTTGGATCTGCACCACTGGGGGAGCCGGGGTGGCATTAATCTGGTGAACTTGGTGGGCTGGTCCGCTTTTAAGCCTAGAATTTTGGGGGCAATTCCAGCTAATGTGGTTTTCTACACCACAGGTGAAGCATATGATTGGTCGCTTCGGGAAGAGAGATGGAGGAGAAATCTTAACGGGAGGTTTGGAGTCCCGTTGTTGGTTTTGGGGAAAGAAGTTTTGGGGTTTTACGGGACTCGGAAACTTCGTCGGCTTTACTGTGAAGGGGCGCGAATCCTTCCTTCGTTCCTTGTAGGGGGATTGGTGAGAAGCTAGATTCTCCTTTGGGTATAAATTATGGCTTGCGGCATAGACATCCGCTTCTTCGGTGCATTTTTTAAAGGTCTGGTACCGACGATCCTTGACGAACGCGTGGATCTCCGTCGGGAGAGACGCCAAAAATTGATCCCGCAAAATGAAGTCTGTTAGGGACTCGTAGTTAGGATCAACCTTTGAGGATTCTAACCAAAATTTAAAATTCCTCTGAAGAATGTATCCGAATTGACGGAACGTCTGTGCGGGTTTAATACGACCTCCTCGAAATTCTTGGCAGTAGAAATCGGGAGTCATATTATGAGCGGCCAATAACTCAGCTTTTAAGGTGCTGTAGTTAATTTTACATTCAGATAGTAAAGATATAAAAATTTTGCGCAATTTACAATTTAACAAGGAGAGTAATCTGGCTACACCTTCTGCCTCCAGATCCATGTTATTGATTTCGAGGATCTCTTCGAAGTGTGCTAAAAATGCTCCGAAATCCTCTCCATCCCTGAAATTGGGGAGCTTTAGTGAGAGATTGGGGGGGGGGGCTTCTGAACGTGAACTGGCTGACTGTATTTTTGCTTCAACACGAGCTAATTCAATCTGATGGTGAAGCTTAGCTTGTCTTTTCCGTTCCTCTCTTTCTTCTCGTTGGATTTCTCTTTCTCTTTCTTTTTCTTTTCTTTCTCTTTCTCTTTCTCTTTCTTTTTCTGTTCTTTGCTCCACTTGAACGTACTCAATTAGTTCTTTTCCGGAAAGTCCCAAGCATTCTCCTTACGCTTTAAAGATTTCGAACGAGTCATCTTTGCACTTGGGGGCGCAATAGACAACCAACTAAAATTCCTTGCAACAAGAATTATGCCTCCTAGAGAATTAGCCAACTAAATATGGGCACTGACCTATTCGTACTTGGTTTCTCGATCTAAATAACCACGGACTAAAATCACACAAAAAATAACACAAACAAATTATTATAACAGTTCCTTGAGCTACTCCAGCTTCTTAAGTTTCAAAAAAAGGGGATAGCAATCGTTAAAACAAAAGGGAACTACTATACTCTATTATTATAACGAAAACCACTATGCTTTACTCGACTGAGACCAGTGTTTGCAAAGATATAGCGTTAAACCTTACACACTTGATACCAAATTTAAATAGTATATATATATATATATATATATATATATATATATATATATATATATATATATATATGTCGTAGAATGGACTCTCGACGATACACCATATATGACTATTCGTTGAGGGAACTTATTTAATTATCTTTAGAGTGCGTGGATGTCTGGGTTGACCGATATTATGTATCTTCGATATGCTTAAGAAGTGGAACTGAGCTCAAGGATAATAATATGGCTATCAGTTATAAAATAGAGTTTTATTTATAAAAACTATCAACTACACACAAAACAGAAAATATTGACATAAACATTGAATTGAAAAGGGTCGTGGAAAATCTAGCTAATCCGAGGATTAAGAGATTTAAAAAGGTAAAACAAATATAAATTAAAGGGATGAGATGGTTCGCTAAACCATTTACAGCACAGGATAGAGTTGACAAAAGGGTTAAATACTCAAAGGTAACGTTCGGCTTACGTAATTACACTTGTTGTGCAAAGGAAGGCGACGTGAAGGAACTTTCGGTCTGCTGGCGAGTTCCAGCTGAAGGGGGGGGGAATTAAATGATCCTGACGTGGCGTTTTGGGAATGAGAACCGTTTCTTGACAAACGGGCTTGAAGAACAATGGCTGTTCTACGTTGTTCTCTTCTGAACAACAGGCGGGGGTGAGAACCGTCTCTTGTCTTCGGGCTCGAGAACAATGGCTGTTCTGATGTTGTTCTCTTCTGAACAACAAGAGGGATGGGTGAGAACCGTTTCTTGGCAAATGGGTTGGAAGAACAATGGTTGTTCTGAACAATAGGGGGGGGGAGGGTGAGAACCGTTTCTTGTCAACGGGCATAAAAGAACAATGGCTGTTCTACCGTTGTTCTCTTTCTGAACAACAGGGGAAGCCTAGTGGACTTGGCGTCACGAAGGCTCGAACCTTGGCACTCAAGGGATATTGTCCTTTTTATGCACAAGTGATGGTGGATCTCGAGGTCAAGGGCCCTTTGGTGCACAAGGTGAGACTGGACCGTAGTGATGTCTCGCGAAGAAAATCTGGATCTCTAATCGGATCTCAGTTGTAAAGTTTCCAAATAAATAGTCGGGACATCCCCTTTGCGTGGGGGATAATGGAGTGGGGGCTTTGAGGGAATGCACAGCCCAGCCTGAGAACAATACCTTATCTGCCCATAAGCCTAACTCAATCTGGCGAGGTCGGTGCATGGGGCGAACGGAGGAAGATAAACCTCCTTGTTTAAACATTGACTAAGGTGGCTGCGATAAGGCGCCCGGCTTTAAAGCGAAGATGCACGTGGGTAGCATCGTGGTTTGAAATAACATGTGATAGTGGTTGAAATTAAGCGGCCTTAACCCGTTCTATCACACCCTTAGTTCCTTACAGAGAAACTCAGCTATGCCTTTGCACTGACTGAAGCTGTGTCTTGTTAAATTGGTCTCACGGATGACTAGGTAACCTTTGAAGCCTGCGTTATCGAACACACTTGGTAGTCTCGATATCAACTATTCAGAGGACTTCTCTCGACAAAATGACGAAGGAACCAGGTGCATTCTTAACAGAAATCAAAGAAAGAGGTATTTTTATGTTTAATCTTTCTTTTTATTTTTAAAGATCTTAGGTGGTAAGGTTCAAGCTATGATCCACCCAAGTTTTGAACCTGCTCTAGCATGTGAGCCTCCCACTCCTGCTATTGTGGAGAGGCCCCGGAAAAGGAAACGATTTGGCCACCTCACTGGAACCAGAACGGCTTAGAGGAGGCTACCAAATGAAATATGTTAAAGTGGAAGCCCATTTACCTAGATATGTAAGTAAGAGAGAGACTCACTAAACCACAAAGAAAATTTGGGATGGATTCTTTGAATAGCGCAAGAGAGACTGCCCCATCAATAGAAATCGAGCTACTTTGGAAATTTGCCAAAAGGAGGTGTAAAAGAGCAAGCAACATTAATGGATGACAGTATATTGAGAAATCCCCTTTCACTGAGGTAACTTCCTAGTCGTCATCTTCACCCACCTTTTATCTGCCCTGAGGTTCAAGGAGTTTTCCCTTAAAATTGAATTTTATATTTTAAATATTAAATGAAAAAAGAAATACATAAATAACACTAACTCACTCTCTAATCAGGATAGTTTTTGACCACAGAGAAAGATTGAAAGGAAGGTGGTAAGCTGTGGTGAGCTATGTAAAACTCTCGAATTTTCATGGATTATTACCCTGGAGGCATTAATAATGATATCCGCACCTCCTAACTTCAATCTCGTCCATAAATTGACCAGCGGTAGTTTAAGTTCCCCAAAAGGTCAGCTCCATACTGAGCAAAATGAGAAGCAGGCGTGACAAGCGAAGAACCATGTACTAACTCATATTAGTAGTCTACAGAATGACCAGAATCTGAAGATCTCTGAGTTAACAGATAGAGAGAGGATCATAGACCTTAATTGTCCTAGTAGCCCACCTACGAGAGGTGGTACTGCCATATCCCCTCCAAAATGGTCACAGTGGGGATAGTCAGCAGATTACATGGAGGGAAGCATGAGTTTACTGGGTCGCAAAACACTCTATTAACTAAACTTTCCCAATAGCGATGGATGCTGCCTTGTTTCTTCCAAATTTGTTAATGACTTCCTAAAAGTTGTCAAAAACCTGACAAAAGTAGAATTCGGCGGAATCAATATTTTCTATCTAGTAACAAATGCTGAAGAGGCAGAGCTTATTCAGGTAGAGATTTTTTAAATAATAGGCATCTTAACACTCCTCAGGTAAATCCTAATTTCGTTACACTCCAGGTAACCTGGGGTCTGACAGACCATAATAGTAAAACATAGAAAAGATATACTTCCAGTCCATGTATCGAAAAAAAAAATAAAACATAAGTACTTCAACATATCTTCTTACATTTAAAGTAATTTTCAAGTGATTAAAATTGAAACAAGTAATTATTTTTTCTTTGACCAACATTACACAAAAGGTTATAAATGGATATATCTGGAATCTTTAAGGAAGGTTGATTCTGGACCCAGCAACAGATTTCTAGTTTTTGGTGGTAATTCCTTAGATCCTGACTCAGCAACACCCCATCCTCCCTTGAAATATATGCTCTGGGAGGGTTTTGAGTATTCTCGAAAGGACATGTATCAAGTAATTTGTGCAGGATGTTTATATACATTCAGGCCTCCCAATGCATGTAAATGAATATCATTGGATATAGTGAAAGTCGAATTAGTGATAATGAAAAACAAATGCTAATTTTCCTGTATCTAATTGCAGTCATTACAGACGGTGGCTGCGTGCTCTTGGCACACGGGTCGCTGGCATTGCAGGGAACAGAACTTCGTCTTTCTATCAGATTTCTGCTTACACAAGAAACATCAATTTTTCACAGCAGAGGTTCCTGGTTGCTGATGGTGTATGTTTGATACAAATACTGTTTTGATGGTCATGAAGGTACTTCTCTGCATTCCCTTGATGGAGATACTCTCTCCTGCCCATGGTCGTATTATTTGTTCTGCCAGCTGAATCAAATATTTCCGGCGTGAAAGCTCAGTCTGTCCATTATGTTTCCTCATAGCGTTGCATGTGACATAGGAGTTGACACCAGCAGCGTTAACCAGTCCATATAATAAGCACAAAGGCCACTGTTTTGTGATTCGATTGCACGTATATCTGGCACAAATTCGATCAAATGTGTCAACCCCTTCCTTTCTGCTGTTGTAATATAAGATAATCCCTGGCTTCCCACCTTCATCAATCACGGGTCGTTGGTGCATGGAGGAGATCAATTTCTTCTTTTTTATCAGGTAAATGTGACAAAGTTGTCATGTCTCTGTCAAACAGGAAAGCCATTCATCCTCTCGTGATTATCTGCTTGTCTGTCATTAGAGATGGTACTTGTGGCTTTTTTCTTAGTGTGCCTACATACGTGAACCCGTAATTGTGTAAGAGGTATTGTACAAGTGGGACAGATGAGAACCTATTGTCCCCCGTAATATTCTTGTTTGTGTGTTTGTAGTCTTACATTAAGTGTGTGGTGACGTGGTGCCCCGAGTTCTTACCAGCAGGCGGTTGCGTTTGTTTGCCTAGATAGGGAAAGGAATTTAGCATATACTTAGTTTCACTGTCACATACCATTATTAATTTCATTCCATATTTGGCAGGTTTATTTGGAATATACGCGCGGAAAAGAGATCTACCTCTGAACCCAAGAAACTGCTCGTCAATGGTGATGTGTGTGCCGAGTACAGAACCAGACTTGCACTTGCTAATAAAATCAGCAAACTTATCACTCTTTTGCCTCTCTGCCCTGGTGGTACTGGTGTTATCAAAGCGAAGGAAGCACCCTAGAAAAAAAAATTGACGCTCCGACATTGCTGCCCGATACAGCGCAGGACCATAGCTTAGACTGAACATCTCTTCAGTGGCCACATTGTTGTCTTCTTTGACGCCTGAAAAGATCATGCAACCAAGTAGTGCCATTATTTCAGGAATTGTTGTTTTATCAACTGTGTCAGTTTTCCGGGTATATTGGTTGGCTTTCAACTCAATGTATATGTTTGTGTATTTTTGTATTAAGAATATGAAAACAGTATCCATAATCTAGTCAAAACAGTTGATTGGTGTTAGCTGAAACGTGTGACGTCTGGAGCATGCCATCTGCATGGTTGGGAGAATATTACAAATTGGTGGTCTGACAGATTGTCTGCTGACTGGGTCTGTATGCCACACATGCCAATTGCGGCCATTCATGGTTCGTGCCCGCAGTTTCACGCGCAAGTCTTCTGGGGACCTTCCGGTAGCAGAAGTAGAGTCTGAAGCTGATTTCAGGGTGGCTTGATCAGTTGCTGTGAGACGAGTGACACGTCTGCGTACTAATGGAGACTGACTTGCAGAATCATCTTATGAGGTTTCTGTGTCGCTTTAACTTTCATCAGTCCCATGACAAAGACTTCTTCAACGTCATCAATCTCACCTTCATCACCAGAGTCACTCATTATCACATCATTTGTATCTTCCATTTTCGAACGTCTCTGAATAGTTTTTTATCTAATTTATCCTGAATATTATGGACTCTCGAAAGAAAAATAACAAAATAATTTATATATTTACCAAAAAGGAAACATCATCTCTGTACACACTCAAACATCATTTGTTTTTTCCTATCGTTAGTTATTGTCATTAGTCACTATTGTCATTTTCAAGTTTCATTTTCAAATTAATTTTTATTCCGCTAAAACAGATTTTTATTAGTCCCTATTTTCATCTTTATGTTTCATTTTCAAATCAGTGTTTACTTCAGTGGCTATTTTAGTGGCTAGAACACTTTTTAGATTATTTTCGGCCAATCTGTCAGCTATTGATTTATTTTAGAAATAAAAAGGAATATAATATTAATTGCACATGGTTATAGAGGTTAAAGCATATATATGACAAAGATATTCGCACCATGAAAGCCGTTACACCTCAGGAAACGTGGGGTCTGTGAGATCACGCGCAACTGACACTTCAGGTAAGGTGGGGTCTGCCAGGCCCAAAGTCTCTATCTCTTTAACGTTAGAAATCATTCAGTCTATATTAGCAACAAATTCACGAATATATCCTCAAATTCTATTTAGTCACTCATCTTTACATTTTAAATGAAGCATTATCAGCTTTCCTACTTTGAGTGGGACTGCAGCTCTTTTCATATATTAATAGGCTTCAGCAGGATGAAGATAATCTTTTCCATGTTAAATGAAATCTATCAGGAAAGATATGAAATATTGAGCTATTGTCGAACGATTTGCACACTTCATTTCTTATGAGATCAACAAATATTCTTTGGGTGTAATACCATGTTGCATACAAGCAACAATAAGGTTTCTTACTCTTTTTACAACAGTACCTAGGCCACCAAACATACGGCAATGATTAGAAACAACGTTGACATGTGTAAAATAATGAATGGACATAGGTTATGATAATCTCAGAATAGAGTAAAATATAGGTATTTGTGCGAGGATGCCCCTCAAAAGAGCAGCGCGAGAGCAAGCGCCCCGGAATATCCCTTTAGCCCCTTCGCTCCAAACCACGTGCTCATTGGCGTGGAAATTTTAGAATAATCGAGAAGGAAGCAGTCCCGTGCTGAGTCGCTTGACCCGGGTGTATTTACTTATGTGGAATACACCTCACTCTCCTTCCCCACGTGATAATGCCGAATTTTCGCCCCCATGCCTCACAGGCATGTCCTTCCACCGCGAGCGCGGCCGTACAAACCCAACCCCATATCATGAGGCAAACTTCTCTGACTGATCCAACTCGTTATCTCGAAGTAAGTTTGCATAGACTAACGTCGAGAATCTTTTGAGGACGGCCATGCTCTGGGACTATCTATAGAAGCAGCAACTTGGCTATTTAACACTTCGTCGGCCAGTCTACGAGGGGATTGAGAGTCTGCCAGTCCCTCCTTCCAGACTGTTTTGTCTGTTCCCTCGCGAAGTCTCACAACCCATGTTCAAGTCGTACCTCGTCGTTAAGATCTCACCAGCAAATCGTCCTTCGTGAAGCTTTGGCCCCTGTTCAGAGGAAAGCTTATCGAGCCACCCTCTTCCAGGAGAACTGTGCGGCCACCCTCATCTCGCACCCCCTTTCAAAACTCCCGTTCCCCGTGTCTGAGACTCCCTGCCGTGCCCCAGAACCGTCTTCTGTTTGAGATTTCATCTGTCTAGAGCAGAGAAAAACTCGTTTTTCAACAAGAAGTACTCAAAACCCCCATCTACGAGTTCTGCTCGCTAGGGCTCACAGAAGTATCTCCTCGAAGACCTATGCAGTTGGTCTTTCCCCTCTGAACACCACTAAGCTTTAAGGTAAGGCAATTTTGCGTTTTGATCCCCTGATTGCAACCCCATGAATCGTGACCTGCATCCCCTTTTAAATTGACTTCCCGCACAAACTTAAATAATATCCATTGGTCAAATTAACGATAATTTTCCACTCCTCATCTAGCTCTGTCATATTGTAAACTGTCACGATCCAATTAACTATCCTTGTTGACCAATTTGTTCCCCTTTTTGTATATACATATATATTGCCCCGTTTATTATTTATATTAAAATTATATTTTGGGGTTTTGATCTTTATATATCCTCTGAACTACAAATTGGCAAAGCATTAGATAAATCACGGTCAATCGTAAACGCACTCTACAAATAAAGGAGTGGCCTTCCTCTCGATTAATTGCTCCAAAGCATATAGCAAACGGCCTCGGGTCGGCTATCTGCCCGTTTTTGTGTATGCGCCCTTACTCCGAGTGAGCCTTCACAGTCATACCTCGACAGTGTTAAAAATTTAAACAAGGTCAACACGGAAGGTGATGTAGGTATCTTAATCTCGAATAAGAAATGCACAGAAGTGTTACAAAAGAAAAATAGGATGCTGGGATACATCGCTACACATTTTGCCTTCATATTGAAAGATATTATTTTTCTCTTATTTAAAACGCTTGTGTTAGGTTATTTATTAAATTTTACCTATTATTGTTCTTAAGAAAATGATATTTTATGAAGGTGAAACATAAAGCTTAGAAGTTGGATTTTTTAAAGGTGAACCTGAATTTCGCGTGCCGACAAAAAGTGCGTGGCACAGTTTCCTAACCCCAATTCTAGTGAAGCTTAGGGTCTTTTCTGTTTCCTAATCCTGTACTAGGAGGAATTTACAAAATCCTTCCAAAATCAGCCTCACTGTCTACTTAGGCATAAGTTTAATTCTCTATAAATTTATTGAGGTTTTCATCTCTTAATTTCCATAAGGGAATTTTGCATCAACAAAAGATTTACTAAGTTCAAAGTTAAATTCATGTCTGTTATTTGAAGAATCTGCAGAAATGTGTGTTGTAAATTTTTGCTTCTGAGCCTCCGAACGCTTTTCTGATGTATTGTAGACTTAAGTTGTTGTTGCGTGTAATATTTCTTCTTACAAAACACGTTTTACGCATTAAAAAATACAATTTCACCATCATTAAAATTTAATTCACTGCCAAATTAGCTAAATAATTAATTCAATTTCAATTAAGAAAGTTGTCTAGATCTCGACATAAGTGTTCCTATTTCTAAGTTGAATACGATCCGCCTTCAAATATGGAAAACGAGTATAAGTTTGAATGTTGGTAGATCTCGTCTGTAATGGTTGTCTCCTATGCAAATGTCAGATCTTAAGCTTTCCAAAACATAGTGAAACCTTTTTACAAGCAATTTAACTTGGCATATATAAAATATAAATAGTGTGATAATATTTTCCCAATTACAGAAAACGAAATTCCTTCAAAAATAGTTTATTTTTAAATATCTCAAAGCCGAAGGACTAAGATTGCAAATAACAGCGCATCCAATCCCCAAATCTTTTAGGAATTGAATAGACTTTTAAGGGCTTTAAAAATATTTAAAGGTTTCATTACAACTTACACATTTGTGTCATTTCAGGAATTTTAGTCATTTTTATTGCCCTATTACTACTTCAAATAATACGAGCAAATCTTAGTAAATTTTGGTGAGTTGATTGGCTACTTATCCCGCAATCTATTTCCAGGTTCGACACCTTAAGTGCTGGTGAGAGGTGACTTTAACCCCCTCCTACCATGTTTGGTGTCATATTTCTTCTCCTTCGCGATCAAAATGAGGACGAAGCCTTTCTATTAATATTTCATGCTGTCTGTTTTCTTGGCCTTTCATTATTGAGGGACACAACAATTTGGATTGGAGAGGTTCTTAGTTTCTCTATAATAATAATAATTATGGAGAAATACATAGGTTTTTCAGCAACTTCTAAATCTTCCTCTTTTTTCCCGCTTAAATTCTCTTTTTGTTTTTCGAGTCTTAGTTTAAAATTAATAATAAAATGTCAATCACATTTTTGTAATCTCGTTGCCTGGACTAACCATGTCTTATATGGGTGGCAAATCAAAGCCCTATAAAAATAGAGTCATGACCCATTAACAGGAAATGACTGGTCATTAAAACCGGCTTTCCCATTTTTTGGACGTCGAAATGCTTAGAAAAGTTTAACCGGTTGTTATACAAAGAATTATTGCCTTAATCACGACTCAGAAGTTCTGAAATACATTACTGGGGCCTCAGCGAGATTGTTTAGGGGCTAAACTGGCACAATGAAACTAAGCAGGAGGAAAACCCGTGAGAAATCTCGCCAAGAACTTCCCGTGGGAAACAAATATGGCGGTATTAGAGCGGCGAACTTCCTCGTCTTCCAAAGTTTAGAAAATTTTGTTTTATAGGATTTGCGTTACCTTAAATCAATTTGAGGTTCATTGAAGTTTGGATGTTTCAGCAAGTTTAACATAACACAGTATATTTTCATTATTTTATGAGAAATCTTTCGAAACATTCATCATGAAGTGAAACATCACAACGAGTGCAAATTATTTTTGTCTTATTCTCAAAGAGTATACAACCTCGGTGAGTCTGATTAGGTCTCAGTAGATGATTACCTTAATCAAATCTGATATCTTAACTGATTCATGAATAAAACGTGTAAACGTGCATAAAAACTTTTAAAGACACGGTTATAGACTCTCCAAGCATTCTCTACAGATACATCGAGCATTTGAGTAAATATTGGAAACCACCATTTCCACGAATTCGGATTAGATAATATCAACTCCAAGATCGATTTGTCTTGTATTCTGAGAAAGTCTCTTGAATCTGAACTATTGTTTTTTGAGTTTTAGGGAATAACGGGAGTGCATTACAGTTTGAATACACTATGCTGTAATTTGTCGCAATAGATAGTAAACTATTGTCATTTCATTTTGTGATTAGAACTTATTGACATTATCAAAACTATAATTTATAAATATTTTTTCATTTTTTTCAGGACTTTACTGGCATAACGACATGTTGAGTCAATCGGCATCTGCACGATTGTTTGCTCTGATTTTCCATTTAAAGTGCGGCAATATAAGCTCCACATTTTTGTAGGAAATGTTAGATGATGTCTACCATTTTCTCGACGACATATAATTGTCTTCAAACCAATTAATTATTTGTTTCAAATTCTATTTCTAGGTTAATTTTAGTGGCCAAATAAGTAAAATATTGCTAAATGTGAGATATTAGCACAAAAACCAAGGCAGGCGTGATATTTGCCCCTCCAGACTTCACGATGTTTACGAAGTGGGCATAAATTACACACATTACTAAATCTGTTTTCATTGAGTTTGAGGATTTTCTTTCCTTTTGGGGGGACCTTGCCGCTTACGCGTATGTCGTATTTGTCTCTCTGTTCTTCTACTCTGTAATTTTCCTTTTTTTTTCATTTACTAAGTTCTTCTTGATGGGACATGACATTGATGGTGTGCGGTAAAGGTTTCTGCAGTTAAGACATTTTTTGTTGTTCCCGTTTCTCCACTCTCTACCGATGTGTCCTGAAGTGGCACATTCTGAACATATTTTCCTTTTAAATTTGTAGTCTTTCGTTGCCTGTTGTTCTAAAACATAACATGAAAAACCTATTTATATTGTCACGAACGTTTCCCTTTTCATACACGCTGCTGAAACCTTGGTGCAAAATATAAGTGCTGATTACGATGCTTAGGAAACAATCTCTATTGTCTGAAAAGTAGCTTAAAATATGTAGATGAATGTAATTGTTACCATCTGTGTTCTTAAACTTGTAAATTATATCTACATTGACTCAAATCAGCTTTGCTTCACTTTCCTTTCTAATTTCTTCCGTTGTGTAAGAGCCTACCCATGGGTCCAAGTGCTTGCATATTTATGAACTTTGTGCTAAGTTTATATATATATATATATATATATATATATATATATATATATATATATATATATATATATTACTTTAAAGCGGGATTTCTTGCGAGAAGCTTATCTGAATCTTGGTAGCTGTCTGGTCCACTTGGTGTCAAGAGTCGAAAAAAACAATTCGAAAACACTTTCTCTCTGGATGGTTTTGGTCATCGCTCCTTGACCCAGAGTGAGATCTGCTTTTTTTCTTTTGGGTCGTCAATGACGGCCCGCTAGGAATGATTTTTGTTCTTCAGAACTCCGATGCAGAGTCGAAAAAAATAAGAGATTTCAAGGCAGATGGAAATTGAATTTCGCGCCTTCTTAAGTAAAATAAGGAGGAGTTCGTTGAAAATTCTAAAATGTGTGATAAACCTTTTTTCAAAGTGATGCTACTTAGAAAAATAAAAGGATTGATAAATCTCAATAAATAAAAACGATCTTCTTTTCATCTAAAGTACTATGTGCGGGTATATATGTACTTATAGCCGATTATAGGGATAGGTTTACAGTTGTATTTTTTTAATGAAAACGAACGTTAGGTTTTGTGGTCACTTTGAAACAGAGAAGTATCTTAATATGATTTTGTACAGATGATCCCAGTTAATAAAGTTCGGTATTCCATCAAATTTGTCATTGTGACGCATTTTACCCTTTGTAATCAAAAGTTTCGATGAAGTTTATGGGGTTTCAAAAGAATAAGTGTCTAAAAAATTACAAATTAAGTAAAGAACAGAATTTATTACGAGGGATCACCTGAATAGGATCATATTTTTGGTAATTAACAGAGAATCTGAATTGAGCACAAACTAAAACGTTCGTTGTCATTACAAGCTCCACTCGTAAACCTGTCCCTACACTTTGCTCTATACACTCGCACTTGGGTCTGTAGAAAATTTATACATTGTGAAGATGTTATGAGTGAATAATGAATGTTTATATTTAATAGAAAACCAGTTGTTTCGAAGCCTCAAAATCTTTAACTTAAATAATAAGCTATATAAAAACTTTCTTATAAATACATAAATGTCTATATACTTCTTATATGTAATATATATATATATATATATATATATATATATATATATATATATATATATATATATATATATATATATATATATATATATATATATATATATATATTAGATTTACGGTCTTGCCGATTGGTAATGTCTGAATTGAGTGTTCTCAGAGACTTGTTCGATTCCGTGAATCTGTAGATTGTGTCGATGTCGCGTGTTTCGGGAGTGTTGTATGTGTTAAGGAGTTTCGGGTTCATGGATGAATCGTAAGACAATAATCTGGAGCAATTCAAACCTGGTAAAGTTAATATTTATCCAAGTTGATTAAAGCCACCTCACTCCAAATTTAGAGGCAATGAATTAAACAATAATTCGATTAGCCTAAATAATTATTTATTTTAATGAACTTTACGAAAAATATAATAAAAGGAAAAATTGAATCCCCCTAAATTAATGAATACTCGCCTATTCAAGGAAAATAATAACGGGTATTAATTAATTATTTTTAATCATTCAACAACATATTCATATTATTTAACATTAGTATATCCTCCGTAATGAATCCAGACTGTAGCGAATAGCAGCCTCTAGCGGGCAAGGAGATTCGGTGGGGGAAGTGTGAAAGGAAAACAAGTATACGAAGAAGAAAGAAACAGGAATTAGAAGATTAAAAAAAGGCGTGAAAATAACTTGAGAATTACTAACCGCCAATTAGGGGAGGTAATCTCACAAACCTCAGGAAAATTATAATGTAGGACAGTTTACAAGTTTTTTAAAGTTATAACCACTCATGGACAAGGTGAAGAAGAGAAAAGAAAAGGAAAGTTTCTTCTTTCATCTTCGACCACATCAAAGAAATTCATATTCACATGAAGATCACCATTACAACCTTTGGCATGTCAATGGGGACATGGGACCGGACGTATTTGTATGGGAAGCTCACCGAATTAAGTGCCGGGGAAAATTGAATTGGACATCAGGAGACTTGGCGCCTTTTAAGTACCTAGAATCTAAACTAGTCTGCTATTTTAGCTATCCTAAGTATGTCTTAAATTACACAAGTAAATTACAAAATCATTGTTAAATACCCTTCCTTTCCTCGATAAAAGCTTTTTCGCTTCTTTACATTTTTGTTATTTCTCACATACCAAAGTTCCTCCAAACTTACACAATTCACCTCTTACAAAACCAAACATATCTGATGGAAGAAAAAGTAAATAATTATCACAGTCACCACAAATGAATTCTTCAGGCCATTATTATCTAAGGCGGACTTAAAAAAGAAACTCCTTTACTCATGAGAAATAAAAGCCCTTTCTTATGAAAAATAAAAGACTTTTCTCATGGAAAAATATCAGCCTTTTATCATAGGAAAAACAAAAGACTTTTCTCATAGGAAAATAAAAACCGTTTTTCATGTAAAAATCAAAGCCTTTTCTCATAGATAAATTAGTTCTTTTAGGAAAATAGTAAACCTTTACTTATGGGAAAATAAAACACTTTCATCATAGAAAAACGAAGCTTTTCTAAAGGGAAAATGAAAGCCTTTTTCTTTAGAAAATCTAAACTCTTTTCATCTGCAAAACATATCCTTCTCTCAGGAAAAATCAGAGCATGTTCTCGTTGGAAAAATAAAACTTTTCTCACTGGAAAATAACTGCCTCTCTCAAAGGCAAACAAAAGTCTTTTTTCATAGGAAATGAAAAACTTTTTATTTTCAGAGAAAACAACGGTCTGAAGAAACAAGTCCTTGACAAAATATCCGGGACAATTTAATAGACGTTTAAATATCAATAAACTTTACTTTGATTAACTTTCTCAATTTACCTTTGTTTTCATGGTTCTAAAATGTCCTTTTGTTAAGAAAAAGACGCTCTTTTTATGATATTCTTATTAAACGAACAAGACTTATTTTGGAATTATCTTGCTTCCATCACCAAGACTAATGATAGAACCAGGCCCTTCCCATACTACTCTCGTTCGTTTAATCAATATCTCTCTAAAATGAGGCTTAATTTCTGTTAATTCAAAATTGTGATGCAATTAACGTTACATTTCTAATTATGGCTAGAAATAATTTTCCTTTGTTTTCATACTTCTGAACTATTTCGTAAGGATGGACATTTTTTGCCATCAAATTATAATCTTCGCCTTCATCATGGGATTTTGAAGCAGAAAATTGATTAATATTATTTATAAATATTTTAAAAAATTATTTGCCGATTTCTTTATATGTGACATTTGACGTTATTTTTATAAGGTCATATTTTATTTGCTTATAGTAGCATATTATTTTCGTATTACATCATTTCATTGATATATTATATTATTTGCATGTGTCATTGTGATAGAACGGTCTAAGGCCACTTTAATTCAGCCTCTATCACATGTTAACCCTGCTTACCCAAATGCTTACCCACGTGTATCTTTCGAGAGGAAGCAGAAGCGCGTTATCTCCCATCATAGCCAATGTTTAATCAAGAAAGTTCACTTCCCCGTTTCGCCTGAAAACGTCGATCTGCCAGATTGAATTAGGCTTTTGGGCAGATAAGGTATTTTCCCAGGCGCCACCGGGACATTCCCACGAAGTCCCCCACTCAATTATCCCCCACGCCATGACGATGGCTTCCGCTATTTATACCATAACTATTCCCAATTGAAGCAGATCCAGATTATCTTCGCGAGGCATCAAGCCGATCCTGTCTTCCTTGTGCACCTAAGAACTCTGCCGAGAAACTCCTTATTGTCCAAATGAGGACAATATCTCTTGAGTGCCAAGGTTTGTGCCCTTCGAGGTGCCAAGTCAACAAGGCCCCCCTGTTGTTCAGACTGAGAACAATGTTAGAACAGCCATTGTTCTTTGAGCCTGTTTGACAAGAAACGCTTCCCCCCGCCCCTGTTGTTCAGAAAAAGAACAATGTTAGAACAGCCATTGTTCTTTACGCCCGTTCGTCAAGAAACGGTTCTCGTTCCCAAGACATCACGTCCGGATAATTTAATTCCCCCCTTTTTCTTCAAGAGAATGCTTGGTTTCAACAATAACCTCCATTGTTCATCTTGAACATCTCCGATTTGCTGACACTAGGATCGCTCGTACTTCCGAGCCCCACTTTGCTCTCACTCCTCGAAGACAGTCCTTCCTCCCTCATTAAGGACAACCCCCCCGAAGAACCCTTCTGCTGGAAATCGCCAGTTGGACCGAAGATCCCTTCGCATCGTCTTCCTCTGCACAACAACTTTGTAATTACGTAAGCTGAGCATTACCTTCAATCATTTAACCTTTTGTCAACGCAACCCTGTGCTTTAAATGGTTTAGCGAACCATTCCCCCTTTTTTTTGTTTGTTTACCGTTTTAAATCTCTCCAAATCTTAATCCTCAGATACGTCAGATATTTCCACGACCATTTTCATTCCCCGTTTATGTAAACATTTTTTTTGTGTGTTGTTGATAGTTTAATTAATAAAACTCGATTTTATTAATGGTAGCCATATTATTTATCCTTGTGCCCCGTTCCACTTCTTAAGCATATTGAAGATAAATAAGCCTCTCCAGGCCCCCTCCTTCTTTTTGAACTAACCTCAGTCAATCAGATTACCACGCACTCGAAATATAGAAAATTTCCTTAACGAATAATTTTATATGGTATATCGTCGGGAGCCTATTCTACGAAAGTCATATAAATTTCACATTACAAATTAATTGCTGAACATTATTATTTGCTCGTTGACTATTACTTTAAAGTTACATTATTTACTTTTCTATTTATTTTCATATTACAAAGATGCATTTGGTTTATATGATCTAATTCTTAAAGAAAGGTCAGACTAAGCATTTTTATCAAAATTTCATGATGACATTAGGAGTTTTCGCAATTGTTTTACAAAAGTTAATTAATCGTACACAAGTTGTTATTATCAATAGTATCACTAAATACGAGCCACTTGGCTTCATTTTCATCATGTTTTTCTCTTTTTTTGCGCATTAAATTTAGAGTCTTTTAATCGGCCTTTATAAATTTAGCTTAAATCATGGCGGCTGGAAATGGAAGGATCGGGGTATTTTTGAATATCTACACTTTGTACACATCCACAATTTTAAGCATCTCTACATCATTAAATTTCTACTCCGTTTGTTCTATTTTCTTTCTTCGTCTGTTTGTTGTCCCACATTTTTTCTTATTATAGATTAATACTGGGCAGAACAATTACTATCAGTGTCTTTTGTCTAAGTTTCCTATGAAGTGTTATTTTTTTGTAAAAACTCCTTTGCCTAATTTATGGGAAAGTAGTAAAAGTGCCTGGTGTGCATTTTCCTTTTCCTTTACTTTATCTACGTTCTTTTCTTCCTTCGCATCTAGGTATAAAGCGAATTATTCCTGGTTGAATGTTTAATTACCCAATAATGAAGTCGTAATATAGACAGCTTGAGAGCATTAATACAATTTATGACGGCTCTGCTTATTTAATATACAAAATATTTATTCAGAAGCCATAACTTCCTATTTATATTTCCCAGTATTATTTATCATTTATATTATTAATTACTGCCTCATCTTGAATAAGTCTGCTTCGTTAGAACATGTACTGACATAAAAATATTTGAAAAATTGGCGATTTAATTGTTTATCCCCTACTTGTTTTAGACTTACTCTTCTCCCATGACAGCTAAAAGAGTCTCCATCTTTGGTTTAGACGCATTGCAAACCTTGCGATTTATGCAGGTTAGAATGTGTGTGTTAAGAATCACCCTGACATGGTGAGTGGTCATGTGTGGAAATACAACTGACCTAATTTCAGCACAAGGCAACGGGATAAAATTTCTTGAACACCTGGAATAAATTTGCACAAAATCCATCTAGAGCAGTCCGGGGTAACAAACTCACACACCCCAGCCCCACGAAGTGTCTCAATAAGGTCCGGGACTGGTCTCATCCTAGGAAAATTATTTCCTCAAAATATAATTGTATTTTTAATTTTATCGTAGAATTACTGAATTTAAACGATGGAAAATGATTTCGAACTATTTATTATATTCGCTTGCTTCATTGTTTTGGATAAAATGCCAAATATCAACCAGGGATAAATCATTGAATTTCAGAGCGACCCAAGACGTTTAGAACATAGAATCGACCGATACTGAATTATATTTTTGGTCCTGCTCAAAATTATTTTGTGAGCCAACCTTTTCCCCAATAAGGCCTAATTAATCAAACCTTTGAAGTCCAATTAGTGCTAGTAAATCTGCTTTAGTTCAGAAATTTAAATATCTAGAAAATGAGATTTTAGTGTTTTTGTTAATTCTAATATAAAATTGTATACATTAAATATTTCAGTATCTATGACATGGGAGATAAATCGCTTTCTATTCCTTTTTAGGGACAAAAGATGAGTACTACACATGCTTCTTTCGCCGCAGCAGAGTTCCTATGCTACAACTCGCATCCTCCGTGACAAGAAGCGTATCCACTTGGCCGATTTGATGAAAAGTGAATGAACGACAGATGGTATGACTCGCACTGTCAAGTAGACATAGTCTCGGTATACAATATTAGAATTTTTGAATTTATTTTAAACAAATAAGCATGTTTATTAGAATAATCTACAAACGAAAAGTGACATTTCGAACCAAAACACTAAAACTTCCTCGTCATCGATTTTCAGTAAGTTTTCTGACGAGAAGTTTGTCATTTGGTAAGAAAGCCCAGTTTCTCCACCAATTATGGCTTAATCTAATATATCTTAGATAAAAATTATTATTGTATTTTAATTTATTTATTAATGTATTTTTTAGTAATTGCTTCCGCTGTTTTTTTTTCAGTTGATGCAAATGATTTAAATAAAATTCAAACAAATTTTGGGTCGAGTAAAATTCAATGAGTTTTAGGCATCCTGCGAGAAGTTAAAAGAAAGATATAAGTAATCAAAAGGAAGGGTGAAAATAAGAAGGATAAGATAGGAAGAAGGAGGATAGAAAAGATCGAGAAAATAGTAAAATATTAAGAAGGAAATAAGAAAAAGGTGGATGGAAAAACCCCAAATAAAACAAAGTAAAACAAGTGGAAAATAAATAAATTAAAGAATGATCATTTCGAGATAGGAAGAAATTCTCGAAATTCCAGCTTTGAAAAAACTGCCTTTACGATGGTAAACAAGAATTTAGGACAAAACAAAAAAAAAATAAGCTTTTTTTAATGTTTTGGATATGATAAATCAAACCTGGAAGAGAAAGGAACCAAAAAGTAGTAAGGATAGAAATAAACCATTTCAATTAGAATTTTTTGCACAAAATATTTGGACATTCGAAAAAATCTTTTGAATTCAAATGTAAAAAAAACTCCAAAAGAGATCTACAAGAAAATTAAAGTTTATTGCTCGTATAAAAATTCTTCATTTTAATCATTACGGTGTGAAAATTCTAATTATGTACATTGTCGTAGGGTCGAACGTAAATACTAGCCGATGATTGACTCTGCGGTGACGCGGGAGCACGCCAGAAATTGGGATTTATATTCTAATGCGAGGGTTAAATAACCCTAAATAATCAATTGTTACAGGTTCTGGGCTTAAAGAAACTGATTGTAGAAAAATAACTCTACTATATACAAAGTAAAAGTAAATAAATCACAATAAATAAGATGAGACTCTGGGTACCAAACGAGGTGGGGGATACAAATGAATCAAGGGGGATGAGAGTCCGAGAGAGGATGTACGATGATTGCTTCGAGGGAAAAGGGGACAGTTCAAAATTCTTTCTTCTTTAACCTCGCTGAGAAATGAACGAGGTAGTACCCCAGACAAAAACGAAGTCAATACCCGAGTTATAGATGCCTGTCCGTGTCTATCGTCTGTCGGGCGGGAACTCTGGCCTTAGGTACCAGCGAGGTCGGATAGACAAGTAACGCGTCGCGTTCGAAGCTGGAAGCTGTTGGGAGGCGGGGCAGGGCGTACGAGACTGTACGTGGCTACTAACCAGGACGGGGCTGTATGATACTAATTTCTCAAAGCTTTTCTCGCTAGAGTCTTAAAGGGGGACGTGGATCTCATTACACTTTGCGCGCCAGGGGGTTGAAGGGGATATTCTCGGCGAGTATCACAGGCTCGCGCGAAAGTCCCCGATGCCGTAGGTCTGGCGCTGATCATCAGGCAATGCGACGGCGGAGGGTCGAAGGGTACCCAACATGGACCACGTGGCCACGCGAAATTCTTGAGGTGGCTCCTTGGGTTCGACTGACCCGACCACTCTTGATAAAAGCGCTGGGATCATCTGACCACCCGAAGTTCTCGCTGCTCTCTTAGGGCCGTCTGGGCGGGCAGGTGCATCTTTCTCAGGCGCCACGGGTAGACGTTGGGTTCTAGGAGGGAGGGAGGGGGGGTAACCTTCTTTCTCTGACATACATTTTTCGTCTTTACTGTAAAGGCTGGATCCCATTAAATATAGACATGATTAAGGAAGAGTTGTGTAAGCGTTGATTGAATTTAAATTCGTAAAGTCGTCGCAATGCTCCTCAAACTATCTGTAATATTAAATACCATGAAGTGAGATGGTGAAGAGAAGTTCCATATAAGAGTTCTGATGAACATGTTTTCAATGAAAACATACATATAAACAAAAACACTTCTTGAGAAATTTTACTTTAACAACCTATGTATTTGTGATGGCGATTACAATGTTAATACTTGGTATCAATAGCATTTACCGAACGCTTGGCTTGTGTTTTGTTTATATAGCATTTTCATTTGTTCGTTTTTAATTGAAGTTGAACAATAAGGTTCCATATCTACTTAAAAAATGCTCAAAAAACATTCCTCTACTATCTGAACTAGTTCCGTCATTCTGCATTGGTCCATGCGAGAATTAGTTTGATAGACATTTTATGACCAAGTTTAGGATCACATAAATAATAATTGGTGTTCTTTTTCCATCTTTTCCGCTCGGGGGTTAAATAAAGTTGCAAACAAACTTTATCTCTATTGTTAAGACCCAACGAAGTGGCGGGAGCAGTTTACTTTCGTGAGCCTCCTCACTTATAGTCATTTTTACGTGTTTGTCTTTTAAATAGTTTAGGTTATGTCACTATGATTCAAAACCTCGAAGAATTCAACACTTCAAACCGGAAAAAACTAATTACTTTCTAAAAAGCAAACTCATAAATTTCGCAATATGCGAGAAGATAAAAGAAAAAGAGTCCAATGTAGGCATTTCAAATTGCTAATTTTTCGAACGAGTTCATCATTTATACTGCGACTTTTACTCAACATTTTTAGCACTTTGTTTTAATCTTGTGAGGATTGAAGCTACCCGAGAGCTGTAAGGTTCCGACCTTTATTGACTTATCCACGAAAATAATGGCGGAAGGAATGTGTCCCGTCTCAAATTGATTTTCCGTTGGAAAGGTGACCTTTGACGCTTATCACAAATTCGCTTTTACGACACTACTATTAACGATTCATGAGGATTTCAAGCGTTTTCACCTTTATTTGGTAAAACCTCCATTAAGATTAGACCTAGCACCTGAAGACTTCATCTGACGCTTATTTCACTGCCATATTATCTCACAGACCATCTCAGACTTTCATGCATTAGTTTATGTAAATAGTCGGACGTACACCGAATTTGCAGTATCTTTTCTTGTTTTACTACCATTACTACTATTAAGAATAGTGGGCAATCCAGTTTTATTTATATTTTCCTCTACGTTCTTCTATTACATTAGATGGTTCATTTTAAAAAAAATACTATCATCATTATCCTATACAATTTTTTTTAGAAGTGGTGGATGCTCTGTGAATGATATTGAACTACCATCTCAATACACTAATTTATACTCTATTAACCAGAGGGTGAGGAAGATTTTATCATCGTCCTCCATAGTGTCGATTTTCAACCAGAAAGGTTCATTCTCAAGGGCAAATCACACCCCAACGAACTTGAGCTCACTCACTCTTATACATTCATTTTACAACTTATTTCTTATCTACCCTTCTTACATTCTTGTAGTGTCTGAGAACATTTTCAGTCCTCTATACATCTAACTTTCACATACCAAACACACCTTGCAGACACCAAAACTTGCAAAACCAATCCTTCACAATTCTTCATTGTAAAATTTATTTCTCTCAGTCCTCCGTTCATAAATATGTTATATTTAACAGCCCACGCGACATTACACAGCATCTACATCTCAACACTCAATCTTATCTTTCACCCGAATGCACGCCTTACTTAAAAAATAAAATTAATTAACACTATGTAACAGATCACACCTATCATAACGCTTCCCTCTCGATACGGTTATATGGTTTTTCTAGTTTTGTCAGCCCGAAACACACTTCACTCCTCTTATCTTAATTACGATTCAAAATAATAATTGGAATTTATCTGTGACCAAGGGATAAACAGTAGGTGATGAAAGCAATTTGATGAGCTGTATAATGTGGTATACAGGAGAAAGAAAATATGAATATGATTTGGATCGATTATGGAAACCATTCTACTGCCAGCAATATTACTAAACGTAGTAGATAAGGTTTTTATCATTTTTAATACCGACAATTAAAGCCTGCTAGAGTAGATTCAAAAGAGATATTTAAAGTATAGATTTATCTGCAGATTAAATAAAGGTTTTTCAATAGCAGCATTTATTGATAGAGTCTTAATATAGATTTTACTCTTTAGAGTTATTTGATTTTGGGGGAGCAGAGGCGTGGTGAAAAATAGTAAAAAGTGGTACCGTCAGGTGTGGCATCTTAGGCAGAACCAGAGGGCTTCACGAACTCTCGAAGGAGTTTCCTAGCGCGAAACTCAAAGAGCTAGCATATGGCTGGCGCCTCTTGGTGGCCTAGGTACCATTCAAATCGGCTACGGATGCAGTAAGAGTCATTAGCGATTAGTGAAATGCATTCTGCGCATACAAGCAGCGCATAGCGCACTCCGTATAACACAAAACAAGTGTCGTCTTTCAGCTATCGACAAATAAGATCTCAATTTGTGACATACGATAGGCACTGGTCGCCAGACGGAGACCGGGGTGGTGGATCGAGTCCACCTCCCGCAATTCACGCTCGGCTTCAGATGCGTAAAAGTCGGATCCATACTCATGCTTCAAATGAATAAAGGATTAGTATAAAAGTCATGTAATAACCTTATCATCACTCCATGATCTGAACTTTACGTAACGAAGAATGTTCATTGCTCGAGGACAAGAGACATAAGGCTCCAAATATGAGCATCCCTGTTGTGGCGTCGGTCGAAAACAAAACAAAGTAAACGGTGCGGATCTACCAATTCTATGCAACCCCGTTTATAAACAGGTTTGGGTAGAAGTGGAACCGTAGATGGCGGCAGAATTGTATCATTTTAGTCATAGCCAAGGAAAACAAAAACCTTTGCGCTTCGGTATAGCTAAATATGCGTTTCAATACTTGTTGGAGTAAACCCTGAAGAGTTGGCATCTGTGAAGCACCAAAAGAAATCGAAAGGTGGTCCACCTAGTGCGTAATGAGAGCATCTAAGGCAGTACTGAGGATATAATGTTGATGCTAAGAAAAAGAGAGTATTCAAGTGAGATCACGTCTTTGTTTGATGCCCTCTTTCTGATATATGAGGAGGGAGAGCACTCACCGAAAAAGGTGCGCGTAATCGACCATCTCGCGGAAATAAAGGTGGTAGTCGTACCTTCGCCTCTATCGTGTTGAGAGCTTGCATGATACCCTATCGTCATGCGGTATCATAGGCTTTCTTCAGTTCATACAACTCCTGGGAGTAGTGTATTTTTTGAAAGAAGGCCTGCATACATCAATTTCCAGGCGGAACATGGCTTCTACGTGTAGTGGATCCTTCGGAAGATACACTGTGCATAAGACAGGTGGACGCTGCAGTCAAGGCAAAAGGTTACTATACATATACTAATATTTTCATCAACTTGCACATGCAAGATGTAAGCGAAGTTGGGCGGAAACCAGCCGAAAAATGAACACAGCAGTCATTCCCCAAGAGTGGACGAGGGTCCCCTCTGTTTTATCCTGATGAAATAATCTTGGAAAAATGTAATGCTTTGTTCACCTTGGTGTCGAAGCATGACATACGGGATATCATCCGGACCAGCGGTGCTATCCGCGCACAAAGCGAAGGTGGATCGCAACTCACTCAACGTAAACCTGTTATTGAAAGCGAAGTCAGCTGACGGTGGAATGTACGCCAAAATTATAATACACCTCCTATCCAGGTGTAGTTTCACTGCCACTGCTGGAAAAGATGTAGTTATAGCAAATAGAAGAACCGAAACATATGCTGGGTGTAACCCCCGCATCCTCTCGCTCGGCCCCAAACCTATAGTAGTAAATGGTGGGTAGAGAGGACGCACCAAGCATGGTCTCTTACCTCCAAAACGCTACCAGGGAACGGGAGATGACGAGTAAACGGAACTTTTTTCAGTTGCTCCGGAGTTCACGCAATACCATTGAAGAAAAATGCCACCGGGCATAGCTCAGAAGAAATGCGTGATCTCTCTTTGAAGTGAGGTCCCTTAATGCAATTTCCGTACGCTTCCAGGAGACACGGGGCAGAAATCAGGTCTTTGTTGACCGAACAAGGCGCTGAAGGCGCTGAAGGCGCTATAGCCTTTGAGAACTTATTAGAAGAGGTTTTGCTTGCTATGCGAGTCTTTTCCTTCCTCTGTTTTGAAAGATTTAGCGGGCAGGTGGCTTCAGAAACGGGGTGCCGTCCTTTGGATGGTTTAATGTCTCAGAAAGCCCCTCTATCATATAGTTGGAGCGTAGGAGCCGAGGCTCCTTTCGTGCTGTATTCTTTACGGGGGACAGCTTTTGGAATCCACGAAGACGGCCTTACGAACACCTTTGAGGGCCTGCCTTCTGTGAGTCTAACGACTCGGTCTTGGTCTGGACATCCTCGCCCTAGGGCAGTTCTGAGCTGAAAGGGCCAGTCTTGGCCTAGCTGTTTGCAGAGAGATATAAGGGATCCCTTTTCTTTAATTTGTTCTTATTATGCTTTCTAATCTTTGAAGAGCACTGCACGGAGTGAATCTTGTTCTTCCCTCCCCCAAAGGGCCCCAAGGCTGGATCTATCAGCATCGGCCAGATCTTTCTCTGAGATGGAAAAGTCTTAGCCATTAATGGGGCACAATGCTAGCAAGTGGATCCATCATCTCCTTGTGAGTTTTCGCGCCCGGTGCCTTCAGAGAAGGGCCTTGCACTGGGGCTGAATCATGTTTGATGTCTGGCACCAAGCCATGCTTCCTGCCCTTAGGAAGACCCTGTCATCTTTGGTTTGTTCATCTCTGACATCATTTTTTCGTTAGGAGGGGCCTCTAAATTGTCAGCCCTTCCACAAGTTTCTGGCATCCCCACCAATGACTAAAATGTCGTATGGTTCATCAGGAACGTCACGCGGTAGAGACTGGTGAACAGCATGGAAAGAAATATGAATAGGCATACTGGATCCTATCAACTTGACAAAACTCGGGTTGACGCGGTGCGTGGGCAAGGCCCAGGAGATGATTTTGCCAGACCAGAGACGGTACCTGAGGCTTTTAGTTTATCTGGTGCCCAGTAAGGCACTAAGGTCAGCCTGCTACAAAAGTATATCCTTATGCACCCAAAAACGGTCACGACAGGGTCGTCAGCCAATTACCTGCAGGGAAATGGTTATTATTCGCGCCCCAATGCCCATGTTGCCTCAAGGCCTGGTCTCTTGCACCCTGAAGGAGTTAAAAATCGTTACTTATATATTATCGCAAGCATATCTACTGACACAGCATTAGGTAGTTGGTCCGGTCATTAACCTTAATCAGAGGATTGAGAGAATAGTCGTAGAGAAAAAGGAATGCTGAAATAGAACGATGAGGAAGTATACCAACAACTTCCCCAGGCCCCGTCAAAGAGGTCGATTTAATCTTATGACGGAGCGTCTCTAATTTGCACTTTGTTCGCCCAGAACAGTTCTTCTTGGCACCGAATGCAGGTAGCCAAGAGTTTGAGGGGATAGTTGTAGAGTAAATATATAGTAGCGTTAAAAGAGAGAGAGTGAGAAGCGAACCAACAACTTCCCAAGACCCATCAGAGAGTTCATGTCAATCCAGTGACAGGGTTTAACTAATTTACAATTTTAGGCGACAGGACACGTGCAGCTCTTTCAAGGAGCAAATATGAAAGGGGGTTTATTTAAATTAGACTTCTTAATTAATAAAACTTGCTCACCATAAATATTTAATTTATCTGACTAATTCCTTATAAAAATAATAATGATTACACAGGGAAACAATTCTAATAACTTTTTCTGGTGACTTAGATTTATCTGTCAATACTAATTCGTTTTTTCATGCTGATTTCAAATATATAAGCTATTTTTACCTACATGTTATAGTTATTATGTAATTTCTATTTTCTCGTTCCCCCTAAAACTGACCTCCAAACGGACAGAGAGGGTACTTGTGGAAATCAAATACTTTACAGTATATAGTAGTAAGATAGTAATAACTGTTATTGTGCAAAATATTGACATTATTTTTATTTTTTCAAGTCTAATGTTAGACTGATGGCTTTGTCAAGATGAAATTGCGTTAATGATTCAGACACCTTCCGCTAAATATGTGGCTGTTATATGCTAGTTCGTCAAAGGCGCAATATATCAAACTTTGTGATCCGCACTTATAAGGCATATTTTGATGTTCCTCTTGGCGATCAAGATAAGAAGTGGGCCCCGAATGCTATTTGCCATAGTTTTCTGTAACATCTTCGTGAGTAACTCAAGGTAAGAGAAATGATCTTCCTTTTGGAATCCCCATAGTGTAGCGAGAGGCAAAGGATCATGTATCAGACTGTTATTTCTGTCTAGTAAATATAAAAGGGATTAGCAAGGAAAATGGGCACAAGATCGACTACCCCAACATTCCCTCGGCGTTCCGGCCAGTACCTCATTCTGAGTCTTTACCAGTTCCGATTTTCAGGGGATATGCTTGCTCCGAAAATGAAAATGATTTACCTGATATGGACGTCCACAGAATGGATTCAGAGTCAAAAGATTCATCATCAGATGATGAATAGTCATTAGCTAATCATTGTTTCAATCAAGACAGTTTGAATGACTGATACGTGTTTTGGCTCTCTCCAATAAAGCTGCAGAACTTTTTGCCTCTGGATTGAGTGAAAAACATATGGTTGACAGGTCGGTACGGGTATCATATTACCGAACAAGTGAGAGCAGATTTGTTAAGTACTTCTCTGAAGACAAACAATTTGTATACTGCCACGATGTTCCGAGACTGTTTACCGAGTTAGGACTTGGCACCTATAGCTCAGTAAGTGGAGACTGTTTTTGGATAGCTCCAATTGTAGCCTCAAGTGTATCCTTTTGCATAATGGCAATGACCTTGGTGCAGTTTCTCTCGGTCACTCTGTCCATCTGCGAGAAACTCACGATTTCATAAGAATGGTAATGGATTTACTTAAGTACCATGGACACAATTGGATTATATGTGTAGACCTTAAGATGGTTAACTTCTTCCTTGACCAGCAGAAGGGATATACAAAGTTTCCATGCTATGTATATCTGTATGTGGGACCGTCGAGCCCGTGACAAACACTGGTCCGAAAAAGGATTGGACAGTTCGGGAAACTTTGGAAGCAGGAATGCCAAAAATTGTTAATGAGCCAATCGTAAGTCGAGAGAAGATCGTTTTCCCTCCACTTCATCTAAAATTTGGGCTGATGGAGCAGTATGTCAAGGCATTGAACACTGACAATGATTGTTTTCAGTACATAGTTTGGCATTTTCTGCTTTGTCATATGGAAAAAATAAAATCAGGAGTATTTGATGGTCCTCAAATCCAAAGACTTCTGAGTGATTCTATATTCGTGAACACCATGAATGAAAAAGAGAAGGCAGCCTGTCTCTCATTTTCTGCAGTTTTTCGTAACTTCTTGGGAAACAAAAAGTGCATAATTACATGGATCTGGTTACTAATATACTTTTACCATATCTTGATCCGGATGCAACATGAGTGTGAATTTGCATTTTCTAAACAGTCACCTCGACCGATTCCCAGAGAATCTGGGGGCCGTGAGCGACGAACAAGGGGAACACTTCCATCAGGATTTGATGACAATGGAAGAGCGCTACCAAGGTCACTGGGATAGACAAATGATGCCGGATTACTGCTGGATAATTAGAAGAGATCAGCCAGAGAAGAGTTACAAGAGAAAGAGTTACAAACGCAAATATTTGCCCAATTAAAATCAAGAATAGGTCCTCTAGCCTGATGTACGGTCATTAATAAATTAGCATCTATTTGATTACAGTATTTGTAATCCTAATGTGTAATCCAAGTTTCTTCTCATATGCAATAAAGTGTTTGTGGAAAAAACCCTGTTTTACTATAAATAACGAAAAGGGATGATTCAAAATTACTTGAGGGCATGATGATATGCGTGATAAAAGGAAAATTATTGTTTTAATATTAATTATTGATATTACGAAAAGTCTGTAGCATTTAGAGAGAATCTGATTTCAGATTTGAATTCAGTATGCTCGAATTAGGTAGGAAAATGTACTTTTGTTACTTCACCAAATTCATTTTCCCCAGTGTTATTTTTTTATTTTTATATATTTGTGTTGACCTTATTTGCTGGTTTGTTCTCTACTTTGTTTCGGCTGAAAGAGTAGAGCGTGAGTCATAATTATAAAAATTATCCAACAAGGAAAAAGGGAAATTGACCAGATTTCTTTTGGTTAATTACTGATTATCAGGTATATCAAAAAATTTCCTAGCAAAATTTAATGAAAAATATTATTAAAAACTATTATTTATTTCTAAACATATCCTTCCTCTATGTCAGTTCACGTTATGTGCGATGTTTCCCTTTTTCTAATCCTACTGGAAAAAACACTGAAGACTGCGAATTTCTGCACATGGAAGATTTTATTTTTCATTAGCGAGCGACAAAAATCATTGTCATTTGAGGTTTTCTTTCATTTTGTTGAACAAACAAAAATCTGATTGGTAAAGTTGAGGGCTGAAGCCTATAAAGAGAAAGTGTTCGCAGAGAAGTTAGCGCAAGGTTGCCAAACTCGCCATCGAAAAATGAACTGCTGAGTTATCTTGGAGAAAGTAAGCTCCTCCATATAAGTTTCCTTGACTTTTTATAATAATAGTGATTCAAACTTTCTAAATTCCTGGTCATAATAAGCAAGTGTGAACATTTGTTGCACTTGGAAAAGATTGAGCGAAATTAGCTATTCAGAATTCTCCAAAATTGACGCCATATCCTTATTGTGTTGAGATATATGCTTTGAATATGACGAGAAGCTGATTCATTTGATAACTAGTAATGCTTGTATTTTGCCCTCTTAGTAGTAATTGCGAAAAAATGCCTCAATATACCTTAAAACTATCAAAACAAGAAATGTCGACTCGTTGAGCAAGGTTAATCTGAAGGCAACGATTTTGACAGGCATCGAGCAAAAAGCTCGCTGAGGTTATTATGTGCGAAAAATTCAAGGAAAATAGTCGAGACCGCAGCTTCCTAAAATACTGAATATAACTATTGTAGTTATACTGCTTTTTGCGCCATTTTTCTGAATACAGGCAGATTTTTTTCTTTGCCTAATATCATAAGAAAACCTATTTAGACATGGGGAAAACGAATAGAGGGTTCCCTCTATCAAATGTCAGTTATTATATCCTTAACACCCTAAGGAGAAGAGAACGAATGGAAATTATTGCAAGAAGTCACCACTTCGAATTGCGAAATGAGAATTAGTAAATAGAAATAACAAAGCAAGGAAACAAATACATACCTTTCAAGGTTTAGGATTTTTATAGAAAAAAAAACAGGTATATGCTCACTGGATGTGGACGAAAGGGAAGTGAAAATAGGCTTAATGTCTTTATCCTTGGAGTTAAGTGGTAATATTAATACCGTCCATTCACTATCTAAAGTGCCGATATCTGTCATAATGTTGCGCACAAACACACAGGGCCCGTATGACCCAACGTTATCGTTGAATGTGTTTGGTTAATGTCAGGTGCCTGTCTGGCTGTATGAGCATGGTAGCAAGCAACTGTATTTTATCACTAAACTCTGTCTGGTACCAGCAATCTTTTATATTTTCTAGAGAAATTGGTTGTCCTTTTTAGGCTCGTGTTTTTTTAATAGGACCACAAGTATGATGTCTCACTTTTGGCCTCCTTGATGCATCGGTTGTTTGGTGGTGATGGGAGTCACAAACTCCTGCTGAATTTCATCAATGTTATGAGTAATAAGAGAAACGGAGTTAATGGATTGAACGTTCACCGAAGCTTAAGAAATTTGTTTATTTGCAGTTGCGTTCAGGTACGAAATGCATGACTGACATAGCTGCGTTTGAAAATGTTCAGTCCTGCTGCCTCTCGGAGTCAGCACAAAAGACTGGATCGTTTTTGTACCGCTAATGTTTTATTTATTATTATATTCTCCTGTTTTCGCAAAGAATGGAGATGGTTTCTATTCTAGCCATTCGAACACCAGATCAACTACGTCTATTAGTTTAAACATATGGAACTTGTTTACGGGAACGATCTCCGACTAATAAAGATTTGCATCATTTTATGACAGCGAACGTGTGTGGTTCTGAAGAAGATTGCATAATCAATAGTCTGATTAAAATTAGTTGTAACCAACTCTGAGCAAATCCTTCTTTTCAGCGATAGTGTGGGAAACAAGCTGGAGCACTGTTAATTCTAAACTGGTGTAGTTTATTTGCAACATGAACACAGAAGAATACATTTCCATGCGTCTGAAAGGACTTCTCTAAATTTTCTTTAATGGTCAGATTGTAAAAAATTACCTTATTTACACCCTGAACCAAACTAATAGCTTGATAGGAGAAGTTAGAATTTCTCGGTTGTCTGTAAAACTATGAGGAGGGAAATTTTCCAGGCTGTTCTACACATTATAGCAACATTAATTTGTTTTTATTATGGCATGTTATATTCTTCAATTTTTATTTACGATTTGTCGTGTTTTGGGTAAACCACGCTAATAGAATTTATCTTCTTTAAAAGCAATGGAACGTCTCAGATACATAAACGATGAAGAAGAGTCTTTCAACATCAGGGAAAATCGTAAAGGTACCTCAGCCCATGTTATGGCGGAGAAGTTAGTTGACCATGCGGAGACGTTAAACAATTACTGAAAATCCTTTGCTTAGGAAAAATCGCTCTAATTGTGGGACATCCAAGACTGTGACAACTAAGGATTTGAGGAATATTGGCCACTAGTTACGTGGGAACACCGAAAAAATAAGATAAGTCCTTCTCACCGCCGCTAGTTGTCAACATGTACCGAAGACCGCAGGAACCATATCCTAGCGCTCGTTGATTCCGCGTGAGCTCAACTGGAACTGCCTCCTTTAACGCCACGTCACAAGCCTTTGAAGTTTCAATGGGCTCGGAAGTACATGACGTTGGACAGAAATGGCATTCTCTTCACTGACGAAACCAAAGCAAACCTTGACTGATTTGACGGTTGGGCAAATGGTTGGATCTATTTCGGAGAAGAGCGTCACCAACGTTTGCAACGTCAAGAGCAGGGAGAAGGAGTCACATTGTGGGAAGTTATAGACTTGTTGGTCCAGTCACTGTGCCTCGAGGGTTTAAAGTGACCTCAGACACACGCTGCAATCTCTTGAAGGAAGTCTTGGATCCATGGCTAGATGACATACAGTTGTAGCTTCTAAGGACTCTAGTTTTCATGCATGACAACGCTCCATTCCACTCTGCAGAGGCACCCAAAGCGATCCTAGGCTCGCTTTGATGGTGTAGCTGCCAACCTCTCCGGATCTCAACACAATCGAAAATTTGTGGTCGATCATTAAACAAGATGTTTATTCCGATTACGTCAATATTTGTCTAAAAAAGTCTTATAAGCGATCTTTTAAGCTGCAAGTGAGGCAGTCCAACCTGCTAATATTAAGAAATTAACGAATTCAATGTATAATAGGGTTTTTAAGGTCATCCGTCTAAATGGCGCTCATGTTGCCCAAATACTTATGTCCATCAATTGTGTATTAAAGGGGTGGCCAAGTTCTTTGATAAAAAAGCCATTTAAGTTACTTTTCATACATATTTGAAAGTTCAAGAGCCGCAGAAATCATTTCTTTAAAATTGCATTTAAAAGAGTTAAAAAATACCAGTACCTCATATAAACTCTACTCACCATTACCAAAACTTGTTTACTCTTTGCTAGCAATACATCGCGTAATGTTCAAAAACAAAAATTCTGTTTATAAAGTTTTAATAATGCAAAATTAAAATTTATTGAAGTCCTACTCACTGATGTAAAACATTTAAACTTTGCTGGTAGAAGGCTTTGGTTGAGATTTCCTTTTTCTAGTTAAAAGTTTAAAATCTGGCTGGAATGAAGTTAATGCTGTTCTTAGAAGCTCAGTAAGGTGGCTGTTAGTGAGGATAGAATGATTTTTTGACTTAAAAAAATTCATAACAGAGAAGAGAGATTCACAGCTGTAAGTTGTTTTAAAAAACGAAACAAGCCGGAAGCCAAATTTCTGAAGATTAGGATAGTTTACTCCAGGATTAGTTTCCAGAAGTGAGTTAAAGATGATGAGCTTTTGTGTCCTAATTTCAAAGCCAAATCTTCTTGCTGATCAATAAACTCTGTTTCTATTGAAGTAGCATCCAAGACAAAAGGTGGAGCAACAGGAGAGCATCACTGATTACATCGATTGCAAACGGATTCAAAAGTAATTCAAATCATGGTTTCAGCCATTTAAGTTTCTCAAACCTGTTATCAAAATCATGATAACGTGTTTAGGATTCCTTTGTGTTGTGTTAATTTACTCTCTTGAATTTTACTGTTCGGATATGCTGCTAATCCTGATTTAAGTTAGGGAAAGTAGTCAAATTTTGAAAAACTCATTGGGCTAGTTCTGTAATAACTTTATTCATCCCTTTAAGTGCAAGATTTGAATATTGGACGTGTTGCATTACGCCTCTAAAGAACATCAATCTTGTATCCATTCGTGATTTTCTAATTGTGGGTAAATCTTTCTTTTTTCTTGCATGAAGGCAATAATTGGCTCAAAAAAGGCAACAAAATTATTCAAAATATTGGTAGTTCATAGCCATCATGCAATAATAGGGTAGAATAAAAGGTCATTTAGATTTTCTTCAAACTCCGCCTCCCCAATAAAATGTCTGAATTTACAGTAAGTATTGGCACTTGTTCGAATGAAATTCACAATTTCTAAAACGAAATTTATAACATTTTCGAACTTAAAGTGTTTACTTACTAACTGCTCACGATAGATGATAGTGTCTACAAAGAGACATTCAAGATATTTGAGATCTTGTGTGAATTGCCCAACTAGGCCAGTCTTGTGACCTACCATGGCTGGTACTCCATCTATTACAATGCTCATAATATTATGCAGTGGTATTTGAGCATCTGACAAAGCATTTTCAAGTGCTTTTTTAATGCCTGTTGAAGGGATGCCACATTTTTTCATTAGTGACTTTTCAAATATTTTCGTTCAAAATTCGCATTGTTTGGTTTTGTACCTTTTTTATGGTATAATTATTTTTTTAGCAGCATGAGTAGAACATAGTGAAAATTAAGTAATGCAAAATTGTATTGATTAGTGGAAAGTTTTTCTTAGATATTTAAACTTAATTTGTGAAAAAAACAAACAAAACTGCACCATTTATTTTTCTATCATTTTATTGCAAATTTTATGCACTTTTTATAGTATATATTTTGTTTTAGCAACATGACTAGAAGATAATGAAAATTATGATAATGCAAAATTGTATACATTCTTGGAAATTCTCCGTAGATTTTTAAATTTGATTTGTAAACAAACCGCAAAACTATACCATGCGATTTTAAATATTTGCTAAAAGAAAATGGCACCTAGGAACTGGTTTATATTTTTAGCATCATTCGAATATAGATTGAACTAAACTACAGGGCATTCAAAACACCCCTACTATTTACTTAAAACCCCCCAGCTTCCAACCTAGAACAAAGCCTATAGTTGACCTTGTCCGAAAAATATATATTTTAGTCCTCTATTAACATAGATTTTAATGGAACTAAAGAAAACTGATTTCAAATGATAAGTAAATCATATGTGCATATCTTGGTCATGAATTGAGTCCGAATGCTTAATTTTTAGTGATTTTATAGCCATTTATATGATATTAGGTTTTGAAGGGGGGCTCTGAAAGAACCCCTGTATCTCAAAAGGATGGAGAAGAAGAAGACTAGCGAATTCAGCGCCATTAGAAAAATAAAGAGTCAGCCGTAGCACATTACCTATAACTTGGTAACTATTTAATAGGCCATACCTAATACCACCATCAAACATCCTATAACTGGTGACATCTTCGCTCGAAAAAGAAGAGAGATCGAAAAAAACAATGGACTCTCATATTGAACAACTTTAGTGAAAAAAAAGTGGCCAACGCAAGTATCATCAAGCCTAATGCCAACTCAAGAGGAAGTAGACCTGGCGAACTTCATCCCTTTTGGATTCCCCCTTTCAACAAAGCAGCCGTTAGAATGGTAAGGATCAATTTTATTTCTAAGAACAGGACTACTGCAAGTAAACTTAATAGGCTAAGATGAACCGTTACAGGTAGACGTAGGTTGAGATCTAACCAGGCAAATGTTTGTCCAGTCTCCACATACAAACACAGCGCCCATCATCGCAGCTCAAAAGGACGACACGGGATCAAGGTTAAATCAATGGATGAACACACGCAATACGTTTAGGTAAAGTTTTAAAATAAATAATAACAATCGTATAACGTATTCCGGATAATAATAATGTGTATAAAAACAAGGTCTGCTGACCGAAATTCGCATGCTCTCACTTATTCTGATTTATGAAATTATGACCTTCAAAACTTTAAATAATTTCCGGACTAACAATGGGAAGACCTTGGCAGTTATATCATTTAAAAGAGAATTGTAAAACAACAAAAGAGATTCAAATTTCGTTGAATCGGCCGACTAGTTATGATGTTATTACTAAATAACCACCCAGCTAACCTTGGGAGGATTTTGGCAATTTTATCATTGGAAAGATAATGTGAAACAACATAAGGGTTTCCAATTTCGCTAGAATCGCTCGAATAGTTATGAGATTTTTTCTCTACCCCCCAAAAAATAATCCAGGGATAACCTTTGGAGGACCTTTGCAATTATATAAATCAAAAGATAATGTAAAACAACATAAGGGTTTCATATTTAGTTAGAATTGGCCGAATAGATATGATGTTATTGACAAATAATTCCCGTGCTTACCTTGGAAGGACCTTAACAATTATATTATTCAAAACAGAATGGAAAACAACATAAGGCTTTTAAATTTTATTAGAATCGGCCAAATAGTTACAATGTTATTACCCAAAAAACAAAAGAAGCAAAACGGGGACCCACCGACCGTCCGACATAGGGAGATGTAGATTCGCCCGCGACTGAAAATCTAATGCAGAGCAATTTAACAGCCTAAATTCAGTGCTTTTTGAGTTTAAAAATGTTAAAATGATGACAAATCGAGTGTCCGGTGGTAAAAAAATAACATTCCTTTTATTAAATAAAGTTGAGTGTACAAAGTCAGTAAAATGATTAATTTAGAGTTAACTCCCTATTAAGTGCAAAAAGTCCTTGTAAATATTATCATCGATTTAACCCCGCATTCTTACGTCCCGTCTGGTTCAAAGAAATGTATTGTAGTCATACATACAAATTTATGAATATGTTAAAATAGGCTTTTGTTCGCAGACCCGGACCTGCAGCTCGGTAATCCAAAGCTTACATGTTAAAACGCTTGGCATTACCTGGTTTAAACAAAAAATCACAGGATTACTACCACTTTAAAATTCATCTTTTGCAACCAAGCATTAAAAAACGAAAAAAGAAAGTAAATTTAATCTTGTGTTGGGCATGCACAAAGCTGTTAGCATAAATACTACATAAAATACTGAGCGTCTAAGAATTGAATTTTATGCTGCAGCATATAAATAAAAAGGGAAGGAATCTTAATTTAAAGTTAACAATAATAGAGCTTTAGGGCGTACACACACAAATACATAAATTTTGTTCAAATTAAAAAGCTGCAGCTCTTTAATTGTAAGACTTCGAAAGTCAAATGAACCCCAAAACAATGTAAAGATGTACATAAAACATAATTTACCTCTAATTCCTAAATAATTAGAGATAAAGTAAAAGGAAGCCAAATTCCATGTAAAAATGTACATTTGTTAAAAGTATGTAAATTTTTTTAGATTCATTATATCCTGTTAGACTTCGTGTCTCTGAGGGTAGCTTTGTAGTGCCACTGTGCAAGGTGGAATAGGTTTCACAATGAGGCCTCACACATGAGCAGGATTTTAATCCTATGAAGGTTTGTAACAGGCAAGCTCACAACTATGCACATGCAAATAATCTAAAATATGTATAGCACTTTTCATAAATAATAATAACTCTTTGTGTAAATAATATGCAACATCTATAAAATAATAATGTATAGCTTTTGTAACAAAAAACCTATAACAATAGTCCATGTAAATAATATATATGTTGCTTGCAAAGGCCAAGGCCAGAAGAATGAAATCGACACGTTCACACGTTAGCAAACTTGTGAGCATGTTCACACACATACAAAGTATAATGAAGTAAAGCGATTTCCACAGTCAGGTTAAAAGTTTAACCTTTCAAACAAGCATGGTGGCAGGTGCGGAGCAGAAAACACCATAGTAGGGACTATTATTTGCTGGCGGGAAATCGCGAAACGCAAAGACGCATCTTTTGGAGTTCTGTAAAAACGAATCTCTATCTACATGGGCACAAATTAACACGCAGTGTGAGGAAGCTCTTTCGCTCCCCCAAAAATCATTGGTTAATGGTAAGCCAAGCCCACGGAGTGTCCAACCATATACACCATCTTGGGTAGAACGAGAGAGTAGAGTCTTGCAGTAATCCAGTCAATTAGAGCCATGGGCACATTCACAATTACAGTCACAGACACTCGTAGTCAGAGTCTCAGAGAGTAAAAATACCAACCGAAAACAAGGAAGAGGCTCACTCTAATACACCACACGCCGGCCGAAGCAACCCAAGTTCTACGCCTAAAGTAAAGAGTCTGAAAATCCGCCGTTTGGGATTTGCTTTCCTAATGGTAATCCCAATCGATCCTCTTAACCAGCCTATGTAACCTTAACCTGAGGGAAAGTATTATCTCCCCTCAACTAATTGGAGTCAGCCTCAGATCAACGCTAGATTGGCGTGTGGCCTGGTAACGATATCGTCACTGTTAAGCAACATTGGGTCGGATTAATACTCGGATGGTTCTCTGCTGATGAGAACCTCATAACTGCATTCCCTCAGAGAGCAACCCCAATAACTGGTGAATTACGATAATAAAGCCAGCACAACCTCACGCTACCGTCCTTGCCTATCTAATAATAATAATATAATCTACCACACCTAACACCTATACATTATACCCACAGTCATTACAGACTTACATAAGGACCGCACAATATTCCCCTGACACATTCAAAGAAGTCCGTAAGATGGAATTTGCAATCTAGCTCAATTTATTATATCCAATCGAGATATCGAAACTATGACGTCGAATGAATATTAACCTTCACTCTTTATTGTCTTGTCGCGAGCGAATTTAGTTGAAATAATTAAACAGTTTATCTTTATAATATAATATAAAAATCTACAAGTCTACATTATCAAGCTTTTTCGAGAGACGACCATCAACTAGGCCTCAGAAGAAGCAGCACACTTCCGAGAACATCTCATCTATAGACATCGAGAATTCTTTATGTAATTGAGCAATTACCATTATACAATTAAAATGGTAATATGGCAACTAACTCCACCCATTTCAAGGTCTCGGAAGAAGTTCATCTTATATAAAGAGAAAATAACTCGTTAGCCAGCGTTTCTACCGCAAAGACAAGTTACATTTCACATCGCACTTTTATCTAATAATAATAATATAATCTACCACACCTAACACCTATACATTATACCCACAGTCATTACAGACTTACATAAGGACCGCACAATATTCCCCTGACATATTGAAAGAAGTCCGTAAGTTGGAATTTGCAATCTAGCTCAATTTATTATATCCAATCGAGATATCGAAACTATGACGTCGAATGAATATTAACCTTCACTCTTTATTGTCTTGTCGCGAGCGAATTTAGTTGAAATAATTAAACAGTTTATCTTTATAATATAATATAAAAATCTACAAGTCTACATTATCAAGCTTTTTCGAGAGACGACCATCAACTAGGCCTCAGAAGAAGCAGCACACTTCCGAGAACATCTCATCTATAGACATCGAGAATTCTTTATGTAATTGAGCAATTACCATTATACAATTAAAATGGTAATATGGCATTTCAAGGTCTCGGAAGAAGTTCATCTTATATAAAGAGAAAATAACTCGTTAGCCAGCGTTTCTACCACAAACACAAGTTACATGTCACATCGCACTTTTAATCGTTACCCCTGATAGCAAGCACGTTACATGCACTGCACTAATCATGTGCTTCAACGCATGCTTGCCAGAAGGCACCTCCTTTCCCATGAGTCAATTATCAATATCTAAATCATAATTGCCCAAAACAATATTTTGTACTAAATTACATTTCAGGCAAATAACATACAACCAAAGGTAAAACTAAAAAGCTGACTGTAACGATCATTTGTTAATCATTCCTAATTTTATCATTAGATTCATCTCAGTTCATTTCCGTCTTCTCTCCAGTTAGATTTATTTCAAGGGGTAACTAAACTTTGCTCTTGTTAACTGTAAGCCTCTTAACTCTTTGTTAATTTGCTATCAACCAAAGGCTACATTAATTAAACTCTTATTAAGTTGTTATTAGCCCAAGAGATATATTTTTATATTAAAGAACCACATTAAAGTCTGAAGTGTTTTGATTTCTTGCGTTGGAAAGGGGCGAACCGATTGTTGATGAAGGGTGCAACATTAAAATTTTTGGTGACCCTAATCGGAACAACAATTCTCATGCAGGATCAAGTTTGATGGAATACAATTCCCAGCGGCACTCTAATGACTAGAGAAACAAAATTATTTTTTTAAAGATGACTGGAAAACAAACAACTAGGCAATTTTTAGAAGCAAATTATATTCAACAGAATGATCACAGAAGAATAAAGCTCTACACACGACGACGTGGCGAACAATAGAGTCAACAAGCCACTACAATACTCACGGTAATCCCTATAAATGCAACCTCTATATCCCAGTTCCAGCCTCCCTCAAATACACTTAAATTCCAATTATTGACACGATATCATGAGATTTACCTTTATGAGCATAATTTGCAATAAAAGATATATAGGATATAGTTCCCGGTAGATCTACATACAAAAGCCTTCTGGAATATTATAAAGAAAAATCATGATGATGTCAGCTCCAATTTTTATGATAATGCATCGACACAGAAAACCCTATGATAGAATTAATTATCGACATGGTGCTACAGAATTATTTTTAAAATTCTTTTATCGAGAATTTTCGATCAAATGTAACCTTCATCATCCTAATGGAAATTCTTGTCTTTCAGCAACTCAGGAGAAAAGTCATTTATTGTTTGGCAGCGATAATTACACCATCAACATAGGAAGCAGTTGCTGCCAATAAAAAGGCAATGAATAGTTTTTTTCTTCGTGTCAACTCTCGAAGAACTGTGCGGCGATCGGCAGAAGCATTTATAATTTAGAAGATGGCACTGTTGCTAACCATCATGGACAAGGAGGGACGCGGATTTTTTAAAAACGTGATGAAATTCTAGTTACCAGAATTGCCCCAAAAAACGCTAGAATTACAACCAAATCATTATGGTATCTCCAAGTAAAGTTAATGGAACTTTACGGAGAGGGACTCTCAAAGCCTAGACCCAAGGAAGCTTCGTCTTCTGAAGTCTCCAGTTGTGTATCTAAGGTTAGGATGGGCTATAAGATCATCTCGAGAAAAATAATAAATTTTCTCAAAAGGCTTTATTGACGGTTATCTGACCAAAATGATTTGCGCTCTGTATGAAGACAATCTAGCGAAGCCTACCGTCAACGAAAACACAGTGGCCACAATTTTCTTTACTCTTGAAAAGTTGAAGCTTAGTCAGTGATGGACCTTTGTTCAAGACAATGACTTCACGCATACCTATCACTTGGTCACGAACTAATTGATTTCTGAAAAAATTAATGTTTTGTAGTGTTCATCACAGAGCACTGACCCGAATCTTATCAAATAGTTGAAGAGGAATTTTGAAATATAGGCTCAGAAATCAAAAGCCAAGGATCTAACTGAATTGGACACTGTTTTTTACAAAGAATGGACAAATATTACCCAAGAGGAATGCCTTAGACTGATTTTGAACTATAATGGTAGATTTGAGCAAGTATGAAGTTGAAAAGGCAGAACTATCAATCATTAGATGAATATTTACTCTTATGTGGAAAGAATTTTGCTTTGTTGCATATATTTGGTGACATTTTGCTATTTGTGCATTATCTTGTTTAATATTGCTTTGGTATGGAATAAAGTAAATGTATTGCATCTTGTTCAGACTTTAAATTCCTAAAATTTAAAAAAAAAATTACAATAAAAGCAAACTAATTATGTCATGCCTATAATTCTTACGATAATTACACCTGTTTTACCTACGAAAAGTGTTTTTCCACATGGAAATGGTGAGCAGCGACGAACAGTAATTAAAATCACTTACCCCTGAATTTCTTACTCAATTAGTTCAATATCTCTTCCCATGTGAGCCACTCCAGCAACATCTCTAACTACCCAAATCTTAGGGTTGAAATAATAGTCTTCATCTCGCAATAAAATGATCTTTCAGCTTGTTAAAGGACATTTGTATAAATACAGTTAGAGGAAGCTCCTCAGAAAATACTTCCGACGACAATTTTTCTCAGTGCTGGAAATTTCGTCTTTCAAAATCCACAAGACTAAGTTAGCATCAGGGCAATTAGTGCACTCGTAGTATGAACGAGACAGAGATATCCCATCTCCAAACTCTCCAAGCGGTTACGATCAACCCTGGACGCAATCAACAAGAATTAACTGTCCCTTTCTAAAAGACCAGTGAAACTTGATGCGATCGAATTCCTTGGGAGCAATGGTAGATCCACGATAAAAATTTGGTGGCAGTGCTAAACTAAATTCTTCCTTCTGAGTAGTCAGATAAAAGGTCATTGTTAATAATTAATCATGGTTATCTTAAGAAATCATTGATAATGAATAAGAGAATATCACATGGGAGTGAGCTATAACTATCTCATCTCCGAATTTTTTTCACGTATTAAAAATTATGAATTGTAGTTTTTGGACGTCAACTAAGGAATAATACTAAATTTAATAATCCTATTTGAGAATTTTTTGTATTTTATATATGCATCATATAATATTCATTCGATTGCAAAGGTTAAAAAAAGTTTTATATATATTTTATATTATTAAATACTCTTTTTGAATAGCAGAATACAAGTATAGCTAGAAAAAAAAATAGAAAACATAGACGTGGTCTGAAATTTGGAGGGAGCTTTAGCCCTCTAGCACTTCCCCTGGATCCGCATTGGCTTGAAGGACGATCTCCCTTTGTTCAATGGAATCTCTTAGCCTTCACAACGGTATTATTTGGTATCATAAGGAAATTAGAGACCATGCGCGGCGATGCTTACCAAGATGTAAACACACCAAAGGCGACCAGGAACACAACCGGAAGGGGCGGCAGAAGAAAACATCCGACTTTAGACAATGCATAAAAATATATAAAATAACTCTCAAGAGATTAGATTTAGTTTTATCGACGTTTGTTGATAGCAAATAAAGAATATGAGCACTGTCGAGGGATTTTCTCCCTACTTTTGTGGGGAGATTACTGTTGGTCGTTTAACATTTACTCCGCTACAATACCTCTTTGACAAAGTATTTATATATTTAATGACTTTTAGCGAGCCAGTCTGACACCACTTAGGAAGGGAAATAATTCCTTAATTGGCTGAGTGGACTCCGCATCCGTCTAAAGGAGTCTGAATATTGAATAAAGAGAGTACTACAGCGTTTAATCAGTTTTAAGGAAAGAGCCGGTAAACACGTAAGGATCCAGTAAAACACCAAGAATTAACCGAAATATATATCTTTTAATTTATCAATTTACTCAAATATTTACACGAAATTCTCTAAGTTTAACATGGTTCGCACAAATCTAATCTTGGCCTACTCCTGACGAGAGCCCTGATCAAAACAAAGTATGCCTCACGTAAACAAACCAATTGCCAAATAGCTAATTTCTGGCGGCCTCTAAGTTACAGAGTTAAGCTGCCTTTTACTCTCCACTAATCTAAATAAAAATATGACAGAAGTCACGAAATACCATATCTCCTTTAGTTAGCTTGGGACAGTTAAAAATCATACTTAATCAAAACAAATATATATAGTCATTCCGGCTTACATGACCTTGATCGGACCAGGGGTTGACGGTTGTCACTATACTAGATTTTTCAGCAAGTCTGCAGAGACAACAGGCAGAGTTCTCGACGAAGCAGGAATAAGGGGGGAGTTGTCACGGTGACAGTGGAAACCGATTTCGATCTCTTCTTATGACTTTATCAATCCGGTAATAAGTCTAAAAGACAGAAAGAGGGCTTGTGCTCTCTGGCTCAAGGAGTACTCTTCTTTGTAGCTCTTGAGTTCTTCTTGTACCCTCGTCTACTTCGTAGGGTTACCAAACTGGGTTTTGGTATACAGAGTGATCCCAAAAGTAATTAAAGGGAACTTACTTGGAGATTAATTCTTCTTCTCTCAACCTTACTGAAATTGAGATTTGAGAGTGCCTCAAGGGGTGAGTGGATCTTCTTTTATCTTGCTACCAAAATTCATGTTTGGCAGTTAGGAATTTTATCCAGCCAGACAGCTTGCTAATTCTGCGAAGATAAATCGGTATGGCACCGAAAAGAAAATGAGACAAATTTCTAAATCTTAGAAGTCGAGTCCGAAACAGGGCGAGGGACTTATCACAAAAATCTAGCCCTCTATCGTCTCTAACAGAATAATCTCTTTCTTTCCTTACGGGGCTTATTTATAGACCGGGGACTGCTCCAACTAAGGAGGACGGGGTAATGCCACTGAGGGGAGCACGAAGGGGGGGATGTGACACCACGGAGTGCAGGTCTGCTTCTTAATGAGAGGCACAGACAACCATCACACTATTTCTTCTCGGTGGTCTTTTGATTTTACCTCTCTTTTTAGCGCTCTAACCGCGGGCCTCCTAACCTCGTAGGTAATCGGATCTTTTGAGTCCAGTGATTAACTAGGTGTTTTACATAGTGAGTTGTTCAAACCGTCAGTTATATGGATTTGTTCCTCAATTTCGCTGGGACCAGTTTCTTATTAGAGCTGCTTAATGGCCTTTTGCGGCTTCCTTGCGACGTGCAGCTCGAGTCGACTACCCACTCAGCGGTGAGATCAGAGTTCTTCTTACGCTACTCAATTTCTTGTTCTTTCTCTTGATCTTTCCGAAGAGGGATTTTGATATATATGTCCGCTTGGCCCTCTGGGTGGCGTTACGTTTTAATTCTTTTACAAGCACCATATGCAAGACATTACTCATCGCTTTGCCCGTTTGAAATTACACTGGGCACAAGTTAATCTGCCAAATCTTTTTTCTGGAATATATTCAAAAGAAGTATTAGGTTATAAATTCAACTTTCCAGGTATCTCCATTGATGAGTATTAATAGTTGTGATTACAGGATTCTCACAGCATAACCCATTGCAAGGATTACAACAATTTCTTGAATTCATAATTTTTTTCAGGAGATTTCTGAAAATAAATAATACAGCACTTTCATTCCTCTGACTAGATTCTTGAAGAAAACATATAAATATAGCTGCATAGAACGGAGAGATATAAAGTGCCTTCAATAAAATTAAATTCTATTTAGATGAAGCCATTATTTGACAGAAATATCCAAAAAGGGACATTTCTCTTCGTCTGATCAAGCATCCGTCAAATGTAGGGGGGGGGGGGGGGGGGAGTTAGGAGTCTTACACGCTTGAAGTTACCCAGTTTCATGTACTTCCAAAATATAAGGCCATAATAAAGAGATTCCGTTTTTATTACCCAATGTCATTCATCAGAGAAGAATGTGTGCTTGAAATCATCCGTCAATATACAAACGACATCGGACATAAATCTGGTGCAAATTTCCATAACGATGCTCTCTGATGCGCACCCATAGTCATGAAACACGCGCAGCTCTCCTCACACAGATCTCTCATAGTACTCAATTTAAAGTAAATCTTTTAATATCCCGTTAGTTAATTTCTTCTAATATACCTTTATAATCGACAATCGACTCTAAACCGTTAGCAAATGATTAAAAAATAAATCGTTGAATGGGGACTTTTCAAGTTCCACAAGATCACTCTAACATCTAAATTATTTGCAATCTGTCAAAAGATCTAATTCTTTCTTACCTATCTTTAACCTTTTGCCCGTCTGTATTTGATTAAAATCATAATCTATCTAATTTTGGGACAATTACCGAATTGAAATTAACTGGAAAAGTTTTCCATGGAAGGATATGCGAAAGAACATACGATATAAGCTTAAACCAAAGTCACATATGGGCAAAGAGCCACCTTGCACACAAACTACTAAGTCAGCCGATCAGGAACCCACCCATACACACATTTTTAGATTTAAAACTAACATTTGACGGTTATCTACTGCTTTAAATATGGTTATAACCTTACTCTTAAAAGACCAGATAAAGTAAACAGTAATTGATTAAAACAATAAAAACGTGCCTAACTCAGTCAAAACTATTATTGTGTCCTTTGTTGAAAATGTCGTAACGAGTATAACGGGACGTTTGCAATACACGGGATTTCTTATATGTACATAACTTGAAGTAAGTTCTTGTTTTGTAATGTTGTGTCTCAAGTATTTTTGAAGAGATTTTGGAAAAGAGGAAACTAGTTTAATTCTCTCAGGAATTATTTTTATGTTATCTCTCGAAAGGTGTCCTGTTAATTTATGATAATTATCCTTCCCTTTGTTTTCGTTAATTAATCAAATTTTATTAAAATTTGACCTTGTTGCTTATAAGTTTAATATTTACCGTCGCTCTCATATATTTATATGCCTCCCAAGATACATAAGGAAAACATTTGTATCAGGCCAATTATCTCAAATGTAGAAAGCTGAACTAAACCTTTATCCAAATCATTGGCTAGTGTTCTTTCCCATATTGCTATAAGTGTCTCATATAAAACATTCTAAAGAATCTGTACGCCAAACTAAGAAGAGTGATATATCTTACAAAATTATGCCTACTTTTATTTAGTTTCATTGCTCACAAATGTCCCTATTGATTTTACATTGTTGAAATTAGAATATTGGTTAGAAAGTCATCCTAATTATTCTCTAATCTAACTCCAAACTCTTATTAACCTTGTTTGGCGGTGGGTGGAAACGAAATAACAATTTTAGGTTTAATGGTAATTTTTACAAACAATATAATGACCAACTCATTTCTTCAGTTATTGCTAAAACATTCATAAATGTGTTTAAAGAAGATTTTCTCCTGATTTCTTTGTTCCTGAAGTAAATTGTTTTAGATATCAATGACACCATTACATGGGTTGGTTCATCTGTACACAGAGAATTTAAAACAATTGTTGCATTGATTTTTGTCCTCCATTAAATTTACTATAAAATTCGAGAGAGAGAAAGCTTCTATTTTGTGATTTTTTTTAGTTAATAGAGATCAACGAAATTCCCTTAATTTATCATGTATCGAAAAAGACATCCATTGAAATCATTAGGTCAATCTATTTTCCTACCATCCGTTTTGTACTAATAAAAGCAATAATTTTGAAAATTCTTCTACGCCCCTTTTGGATTTGTGATCGTTCTTTTTTATTACTGATGAAATTTGTTTTATTTGGGGTTTTAAACCCTTAGGCTATAATAACAATTTTATCTTTGATGTTCACTGGAAGGATAGAAAGAGTTTTATAACAAATGTGCCACAGATAAGAGAAAGTCAATTATTTTAAATTTCTCGGAGAACTTCTAAAGATAACATAAAAATCATTTCTTATGGAATTAAAGTAGTTCCCACATTTTTTAAATCTCTTAAATATTCCTTGAGGCACAGTATTGCAAACGCCAAACATTCTTCAAGTCGTGTATATGAAAAATGTTGTTCCAATTACAGAAAAATAATATTGAAGATACTATAGATTTGGAAAGACGTGTCAAACAACCCCAAAAGAACTCCTGTTAAGAAATTTTAACAGCTCGTTAGTAAAAGTTAGAGAGAGCGAAATCATGAGATTTATTTCAACAGGGCAAACTCCCTAATTCTAAAGACGTAGAGATTAAGCAAATTTCAAAGCGTTTGTCGTCATAAAGGAAAAATATTTAGAAAACAGCGATTCCTATTATATTGATCAAATTATTTTAAATTTGATTAATAATAATAATATGTTTTTGTACGTACAGCGGGTATGATGTTAGTATGACGTCAGTTGATTAGACTGTACCATATATATATATATATATATGAATGGTTTCTGTGAGAGAACAAACCATAAGGTTAACCTTGATCTCCCGCCCCGCTTCAAGCAGAGACAACGTGGACCTAAGCTAGATCTCTAAACTTGATCAGTCGGCCTATTTCCCGCTGAGATGCATTTTCCCGACCCTCCTCCGCCTGGAGGCCAGGGTCGACCCGGGAAGCTTCCTCGGTCTTCTTATCTCGTCTGGGACTAAAGAGACTGGCGCCAATAGTTACTCCTAAGAGACTGCTATGACTGGAGGTTTTCTAGCGAGGAAGCCAGCAGGGTATGTAACCTAAGGTTAACCCTTACTCGTCAGAGAGTACCGCCCGCCCCTTCGCGAAGATACAGCCCCTCGTCTCGAGTTGAACCTCGGAGTTCGGTCTCGTCGGCTAGACAAATTGTCGTGAGTTTGGCCACAGTCAATCGGCAAATTAGTGAAACAACTTTTTGAATGGAGAGTTGCGCGAACCACTCTTCTCTTCCCATCAGGGAAACTTCGCTCCTCGTCTGAGATTACTTATCCCAATTTGATAGTGTCTCACCCAACCAGGAAATTACCTTATTCGTGCTTCAGGTAATTCGGACTCACCCCGTCAAGAGTACAACACCCCTCGAGCCGCAATACTAGCTGGCCTCGTAAGAATCGCTCCTATGCTAAGAATCAAGCTGTCAATGAAAAACCCTTTTACCCCTTTTCGAGGATAATCCCCCCTTTTGTACACTCCACCTGATTTGTTCCTCCCGACCCTCTAACTTGAACTCCTTAGTGTTTACCAACATTTTTCATGTCTGACTGACTCACATAATTTTGGTCCCCGTTAAATTGATTAGTATTTAATTTATTATTTCATTGGGAGCAACATTATTCTCCCATTCTCCTTTGTAGACATTTCTATAATTAGCGTCATTAGTGTAATTAAAGTTTACTTTTGTTTTTAATCTTTAAATAAACTTGAGTTAAACTTGGTATTTAAATCTTCCATTTGGCAAATCAGTAATCTCCTCATGCACTCACCTCTTATTAGCCCTGTGCAGCTGGTCTATCTATCTGTCCACTGGAAACGTAAGTAGATTGCATTCTCTGCAGCTAACGTATCCGCTCACGAATACAACGATTGTTTCCAACTAGTAAGTGGCCTCATTGGTTTTGTGGTACCTTAGACGTATGTAAACTTTTCTCAACTCGTCGTCTTTTCGTACCGTTTCAAGCTTTTCCAAGATCTTGCAAGCTCTTTTGTAGAGCATGACGTTGATGCACAATTATTGATATATTTCCCATTTTCTTCTTTCATCTCTTTACTACGTTTGTTGTTTCTTGATGTCTACTTTATGTATGGTGTTTAAAGTTTTTTCGCTATAGCAGTGTCGATTTAATTAGAGTGTTGTAGTCACTCAGCTTGTTATTCCTATTCAACCGTATTCGCTGAAGTAAAATTGTCAGGTTGATTTTTGCAAGGTTTACTTGTTTATTTATATGTTTGCAATAGACATATTTTGTCACCTTAATGCCGAGTACTTTCCCTTCATCGGAGTAGCGGCAAACTTTAAAGCAATTATCACTTTGAAGTGGTCTGTAACTCTATTGGTCTAATTTTAATATTTTCAGCATTACTACGGATCTTCCATAGACGTTCATAGTTGTTAATCCTTTCGATTTCTGTTGCTTTTATTCGTGCCATCGGTGGTGCGTCCACTTTTTCGATGTACTTTGTCGTTTCTTAGAGTGTGGCATTTCTCTGGTATATATATATTGTATCTTGTGACACTCAAACAGCCTTCCTGTGGCACGTATTGTATGATTTGAAATCTTGGTCCGTCGGAACCCTCTAGAAAGTGAAAAACTGTGCGATCTGTCACGGAATCGCAAAAGCATCTAATTAATGCCGGTAGGAGGTTATGTATTTTGATTTAGAGTTTGACCCCCGTTCGCCAGACCTTTTGGACGACCTTCTGAAGATCACATATCGCCACATCAGTATACTTCTTCTAATGTTTTTTTTGCCATTGATTCCTTAAGGAAGGGGAGCGCGGTTTCCATGCTCCTACTTTGCTAAATCCATCCTAATGTAGTGAAATATGTTATTGGCCTCAAGATGTTGGGTCCATCTGCGTTGATGACTTATTCAAGAATATTTTCCATCAGTTCCAGTAGCCTGATTGGCCTGAAGTGCCGTTAAGAGTTTGTGGGCTTACCCTGTCTAAGTAGAAAGATAAATTTGCTGTTTGTAAGCACGTCTGAAAAGTAACCCCCACTAGGCGCCGCGTTGTACACTCGTACTATTGCTTTTAAGAAACTATCCAGTGCTCGAACTAGATACTCACACGTTAGGCCTAATACACCAGGTGCCTTTTCTTTGGTTTTGTTATCGAGTCTTTTACTTCTTGGAAGGTCAGTGTCTCAATAACTTGATTTCGAGAACCACCTATCAGGATAAATGTTATGTGGTTATTTCTCTAGATGTTCATTTAACTGCGTTACTATTCTCTCATCGTGTTATCTGTCGAATTCCTCGTTTGGTTCGGTGAAATAGCTAACACACTATTTCAGTGGTTGTAAAAGATAGCCTCTATCAAGTGCCGTTCTTCTTTAGCAACCTCGTTTGTTTTAATGTTGAATTTGGTTTTAGCTAGCGTTTTGTTTCTTGCCACGTTTATATTTTCAAAAACTTCAAGGAATTGTTTTTTTTGTCGATGGAGTCCAGTAAGTGATCCCACCATGCATTGTGCTCTCTTGCTATTGCTGCTATTAGTTCGTGCTTATATGCTGTAGTCAAGCTCTGTGTTCTCTCTGGGGTATAATGGTCTCGATGAACGTTCTTAGGTTTTTATGCTCGTATACTCGAGCCACTATCTCTTCTCTACGGTGGGGATGTTGGAGCGTTCTGTATGTTTTTCTCGAGATATGATTTATATCTGACTCGGTTAGCGCTGAAGTACTTTTATTCAAGGCCCTATATATTTTCTCGATTGTTGGTTGCGGGAGGTATGTCTACTGGGAGACCGCCAATACCATGGCGTACCTATCCAAGTCTGCTTGCCTGTAGCTCCTGCGAATCAGGCAAGCGACTTGGATCGGGTGCAATGAGACCGTCAACACGACCATTTCATTGTGAGTGGTGGAGGGCGGTCCTTTTTCAATTTTGTAGTGTAGATTTAGTCCTAGAGTAGCAGGCATAATGTCCAGATTTGTTGTCTGTCTTTGCCTATAAAAGATGGGGAAGTATGGGTCGATGCGTTCCACTATTATTATTTTCAGAAGTGTCTCCAGGTTGTTCCTGTTAGTGAAATTGCAATATAACCTGCTACTCTAGTGGGGGCGTTCAGGTAACCCAGAATCATTCCCTGATCTTTACGGCTAAAACACCCTTGAATTTGTGTATCAGCAAGTACCCTCTCTTGGTTCTATGATGCTAATTGATTGCATGTTTTCATCAGGACGAGAGACGTTTTTTGTATCGGAAGAATAAACTCCCAACTTCTATCAACATGTTGTTATAAGTTTAAAGCTATCTATCCATAAATTGCATACCAGAACACGAAGAAATGAAGTTATATTTCAACAGGATAATGCTCCTGCCATACATCCAACCACACTAACAATTGGTTTAGAGAAATGGGGATCACCTTTAAGGATTAGCCACCACGGAGCACAGACTTAAATCCTATAGAACACTTGTGGGAAGTGAGTGGAAAAGGAATAAGAAGTACCAAAAGTTTACCTAAAACAGAACTTTATGAAAAATTAAAAGCTGAGTAGGAAAAGATTGCCTAAGATATTTGTGAAAATTTGCTGAAATCCTTGCCACAAAGAATTATGGCTCTAATTAAACCAAAATAAGGTCTAACTATTTTAAATAATTAAAAATAAATAAATATATAATATACATACTAAATTCATTTATTTATACGTATATTTACATTAGATGAATGATTCCCTACGGGGCTCTATAAATTTGGCCAATGGTATAGCTACAATGTGAGGTTTAGTTCTTTCTTTTAAATTTGTTATATTTATGTGTGATATCGTTCTGGCCATGGTGAAAGTTTGCCCTTTCAGCGCCTTTAGTATACCAGTTAGCGAGCATTCGCTATCTTAGTACTGATTATTATTTCCCCCTCTCTTTGCTTGTTATCTATCTCCGTGAGTTATCATAGCATCATTAAATGTGCCACTTTACTCTTTATTTCAGTCGAATGAGGGATTCATGACTCGGGGGATTTTAAATACCCCTTCCTGACCAAAGAATTTCTAGGGATTAGAACTCTTTCGAGATCTCTTAATAACATAAACCATTGAGGGCATCACTACCACAATTGCAAACACTTGCCTTAGCCCAAACTTATGGCGTTTCAGACCATATGTTGATATACATGCACGGGATATATTCGTTCTTCCCGTACATGTAAGCAGCCTGAAATGTCTAGAAGACGTTGGATAACAATGCGGGAGTGAGGAGCGTTTCATACCACTATTTAATATTGTTTTAAATGGAAGATGTAAGGTATGTTGTCTCTTCCGTGCATTTTTACATTACATTATACCATCATAAACCCAATTAGTCAGTTACCTAAATGCCTCATATGAAATTAGCCAAATATATCATACAAAATTACCCAAATGGCCAATATACCACAATTATACTAATTCTAAAATGGCAGTTTAGCTCACATTACCTAAATATTAAATTCACAGTCTTGTAATTACTTTAATATCCCATTTGGTAAAATTCACAATTGACCATTTGCCAAAATTATCCAATTATCTGAATTGACCAAACTATATGATTACTAACCTAGAATGCCCAATTTAGCACAAAGTACCCAGAGTTACACAATCACACACCATCTCTTCATTAAATAAATTAGTCAATTACCTAAGCTTCCAATTAATAAACTGCCAAGGTTTCCAATTTACTGAATTATATGCTTAATAAATTGCCCAGTTTAACTAAAATCACCTTTTTCTACATATCATATAAATTTTCTATTAAGCCTATTTTCAAATTACCAAATATGCCAATTATCCAACTACATAATTAATCAAAATTATAAAATCACTAACTTTTAATTAAATTACTCAATTTGGCTAATCACATAACTACCCTAATAAACCAACTAGTTAATTACTCAGATGTCATTGTACAATAATTATCGAACTAACCAATTTACCTCATTAACTCAGTATGTTAATTAACCAAGTTGCCACATTCTATTAACAAAACGATATGATTAGTACATTCACTATTTTAATCTAAATAACACAAAATGCCTATCAGTCGGAAACTTCATTATCATAATGAGTTAAATTCCCACTGATCCATTTAACAAAATTAGCCATGTATCCAATTTTTCAAAACTAAACGATTGCTTATGTATCAGGTTTAAGCCAACTGACCCGATCATCCAATTTTACAAATTACACAATTACTTAACGTCTTTTATTAACGTTGCCCTTATGGTGTATGTTAGTGAAAGAGGTAAAGGGTATATTCTTATTTCTGGACGCTGGGTAGGTTTGAAAAGAGTTTGAATGTCTTTGTACCCTCCATAAAATTTCACCGAACCTAATTTTACCATATTATATGCAAGTTTCCTCCAGTGCCAAGCTAGTTCACGACTGGACAGAGGCGCGTGTGAACGATTTTGCACGCACAGTGTGGCATAGACTTTCCAACAAAGGCCTCAATCTAGAACGGCTGCGAATTAGCTTTATCTCACTAAGAAGAAACTTACAGATAGGCTCCACTTTTGAACGACATATAATAAAGAATGAAGAAAAGTAATATTTTGCTGATGATGCTCTCTCCTGCTTGTTTAGATCTTCTAGAAGATCCTTTTCTAACAGTTAATGACCAATTTGGGGATTAAACTATATTAATCGGAATAATGGCATACCTTGTCAGAGATGAGGCTGAGTTCTTGGATTAAAGTAGTATCGAACATTTTTGGAGAATGTGGACCGGTAGTTCGTCATATCTGAAGCCAATACAGAATTTGTGTACGATAACACTGGCCAACACACATTTTTCATTAGAGACCTTACTATACTTTTCTAAATGCATTTTCCATGCTAAATCCGAATCTGCCTTCGGTTTGCTCTAGCATGTACCGTTTTTAAGCTATGCCAAAAATTCAAAATGGCCGCCTGCGATTATAAAATGTAGTATATTACTGGTATTGCTCCATTGCATGCATGATTATTGTACTGCTAAGATGAGCAAACTAGATGTTTTGTGAGTTCTTGCTGGTTCAAGGAGAAAGAGAAGAATTCATTTACATTTGTAACCCGCATGCATATTTTGCGCAATTATATATATTTCTGTTTTATGCTTTCAGGTTCCTCATGTGATACGCATCTTCTAAGTTGCTCCTTCTGCGTTGATCATAAGAGGCTTCCAAATATTTCCACCAAGATTTAACAATGCCTTGAGAGTGCAGAAATCATCCAGATAAATTCTGTTATGTATGTGGGCATTTTACAAAAAAATCTCAGTAGCATGCTATCACAAATGATATAATGAAAATGTACAAACTCTACTTCGGTTGCCCTCTGGGTGACAAAGATAAAGCATGGGCATCACAACAAATGTTTACTTCCTGCTCTAATGGATTACGTGACTAAATTAACAAAATGAAAGCTTTAATGCCCTTCACTGTTCCTATGATATGGAGAGAGCCCAGAGATCATCTCGACGATTGTTATTTCTGCAGTGTGACCACAAAAGGATTTTCTGCAAAGAACAAGCACCAAATTGTTTATCCAACCATGGATTCGGCGTGAAGACCAGTTCCACATGATATATCTTTGCCAATTCCAGTTCCACCTAATGATGACCTCGTACCTGATAATGCCCTCTTACCTGATTATTTCAGTGATGATAGCAGTATTGAAGGTCATCCTCATTAGATGCGGATGTTGAATATGAGGATGCTAACCAACTCTGAGCCAGAGTTATTTACTCAGGAAGATTTGAATGATCTTGTGAGAGATCTGTCACTGTTAAAGGAGAAAGCAGAACTTCTAGCATCTCGACTACAGGAAAATTCTTACACGAGAGAAATGTGCATGTGAGTTACTTTAGAAAGCGTAATCGTGATTTAACTTTATTCTTCACAGTTAGTGGACCTCTCTGCTACTGGCATGATATAAATGGATTGTTCGAAACCTTGTGAGAGACATATGAGGCGTCTGACTGGCGTCTCTTTATTGATGCTTCTAATACAAGTCTGAAAACTGTCCTCTTGCACAATGGTAATGTAAAGTTTACCATTCCTTTTGGCGATTCTGTCCACCTTAAGGGGACATATTACAATATGGATATTCTTTTTAAAGCCATAAACTACCAAGCCCAATTAGTGGTGATCTAAAAGTCATAGGCATGCTAATGGCTATGCAAGGAGGATTCACGAAGTATTGTTGCTTCCTCTGCCTGTGGGATAGCCGTGCAACTGCGAAACATTATGAAAAGCCTGACTGGCCACTTCGATCTACATATAAGCCTGGAATAAGCAGTGTTCAGTCTGTTTCCTTGGCAGAGCCTCAGAAAATATATCTGCCACCTCTTCATTTGAAACTAGGTGTAATGAAAAACTTCGTGAAAGCAATGGTTAAGGAAAATTCTCAGGGATTCCAATATCTGTGCAAAGCTTCTACAACTGGGCGAGGCAAAACTAAAAGAAGGCATATTTGTGGGACCACAAATCAGGGAGGTTTTAGCAGACCCTGACTTCGAGAAGACCCTCACTCCTCTTGAACCAAATGCATGGTTAGCCTTCAATTGGTTATGTGCAAACTTTCTATGCATCAACAAGTCATCTGCATACAGAGATAGCGTGAATAACCTTCTACAATCTTATAAAGAAATGGGATGCTGTATGTCTCTTAAATTCTAGTTTCCTGCAATAACACCTATACTTTTTTCTAGAAAATCTTGGAACCGTATGTGACGAGCAAGGTGAACGTTTCCACCAGGATATCAAGACCATGGAAACCTGCTATCAAGGATTTTGCAATGAGAGCATTATGGGAGATCATTGTTGGATGTTGTATCGTGATAATCCTAAAAAAAATTCAAACGCAAATCACATGGACAACGTTTATGAATGAGAGTTTTAACTTATTAGCCGTTCAATCATTGTGTACCATTCTTATACATGCAATATAAGTACCATTAACTTTATGATGCTTGTGGAATAAACAAAACATGGCTATTAATCTTTATCATATGTTTACGCCTAAAGAGAATGATAATTTTAGAGTTTCTATATGTTAAATGCATCATTTTGTGTCAGTTCAACTTCTCAAGGCACATAGGGATATACAGAAGGCAATTCTTTTCTAGCAATGGTGCTATGCAACCATATATCACCAGTTTTGGCAAAGAAATCAGAGTAAAACGCTACATTCTAACAGCGATGGCGGTCATATTGCATTTTTGAATATCTCGAAAACCTGATATGCTAAAGAAACTCTATAGTCAGATTTTAAATCAGCGAGAAAAATGCCATGAGAAAGGTTTGCTCTGGTCTCTGATGATTAAAGAAAGTTCAAATTTGTTGGTCCGTATAATCAAACTGGAAGTTGATAAACAGAAGCCATCCAATTAACGGCAGTTACGGATGCTTATTAAAAAGAACTGGAGCAATATCAGTCAAGGTACGAGTATTATTACAGATTTCATCTCTAACATGCCAAAACTAATTAAAGAAGTCGAGAAACAATAGACATCATTGTAAATATTGACTGCACGCATGAATTCACTGTATTTATTCTTAAAAATGGTTTGGGCGGGTATTTTTTTTTATTCACCCTTAAATTATGATACAAAGATAAAACAAAATTAAATGTTTGATTACTTCTATTAATATTATTATATGAAAAATATAGTATTCTCAAAACTTTGCTCCTTAATTGTTTTTGGATTTAATTTTGCCTTAATTACAGTGATGATTATTTATGACATGGATTTCACCAAATTTTCACAGATTTCTGACTCTACCTTTCTTCAAACAGGTTAAAATTTTTCAGTCTGTTTTATTTGTACTTGTAGTAATTCTTTTTGCTTTCCACGGACTCTCCACAAGTGTCCTATTGAATTTAAGTCTGGGCTCTGTTGTGACTATTCCATAGGAATGATCCCAATTCTTCCAAAACATTTCTTGGTGTAGTTGGACGTATGGCATGGTGCATGGTGTCGTGGGGTGCAATTACTGGATGGATGAGTCTAAAACATGTGTTAACATTGTGGTATTAGTTGTGGAATTCATTATTCTCTGGCTATTGAATGCCCTGATGAAAGCATGCATGCAATTAAACTCATATAACTACTTTCATGTTCTCTAGTGGGTACGGTGAAATGCCTTTCGAAATATTCGTCTCCGAAAGGTATTCCCAGAATGGCTGAAAATCTGCAAAATTGTAACAAAAAAATTGCATTTTGAATAATTTTCTTCCAAGATTTTTTAAAAATCAAATTAAATAAATTACATGAAAAACAACAATAAAGTAGTCTTTTGTACTTACTTGATAATTATTTTCACCTAACCAGCTAATTGCGAGCTTCTGGGTCTTGAACCGTAAGTCTCCTTGCAACTGTTTGAGGTTATATTTTTAAACTTTAAGCTTCATTAACTCCCTAGGAATTTCATGCATGTTTTCTGTGCTCCTATAGTAAAGCCCAAATGAGGGATGTAATTACTCTAGCTTTTGTATGATTCCATAGTTATGTGTGACATACCGTATACCATGAAGCGAAATTCATCCCTTGTGTATCATCTTTCCTTATTTTCTATTAGTTATTTATCATCTACTTTGTCACTGCCTTGTTATAAGGTCACTTCAAACATTCTTTTTGGGGGATGTGGATGGTGGTCTAGCAGTCAGCGTGGTCGACGAAAAGGAAAATCGCGCTCTATGGCATAAGCTCAAACCGCCTGTTGTAATTTCACTTTCTTTAACGGATAGAATAGTTTATATGATTTTATTCTTTTGTAAAGTCGGTAATAAAGATGTTTGTACCACTTATGTGTTCTCTTATTTTACCTCTCCATATATATATAGTGGTAGGAAACCATCGTGTAGGCGTAATTTGTGGAAATATATAGCGACGGCTGCTTGTTCAAGCTTGCGCTGCATGTCTTTAAAACTTTTCAAAGACGCCAATTTTTAGAAAGCGAAAAGTGTGAAAAGTGCTGGAAAGTGGCATTTTTTCATTGGCCAAGACGTCGTTTAGCCCATTCACCGGTCTTTTTTTCTTCAGTAGACCATAAATATTGTACTGTCCCCATGTTCTCTCCCTTTCCTCCTAGGAAGGAAGAGAACCTTCTTGGCTCTCCAACGCCCCCTTCCTTCTCCTCCCCTTCCAATCGTGTTTAGTTGGTCCGAGGCAGAAGGTACGGCAGTAACGTGGAGATAATAGAGAAGAAGAAACATGCGTGAAAATAGAAATCTGCAGGTGAGAAGAAATTGATCTAAGTTGACCTTCTTCCTGCTAGCAGGTGTATGTAAGACAAATAAAGGTGCATACCATTATTAGGACCTACTGATTAACGTGGACCCCCAACTAGGTTCCCTAAATTTTTCTATCTGTCGTTCGTCTTTCAACTGTCCAGTCGTTCTGTACAACTTCCGTAGTTTTCTGAAGAGCCACCAATCTCTGTCACTCTTTCTTATATTCATCGTCTCTCTTTATACTCTTTAATTAAGTTGACGAGTGGTCCGTCTCATCTCTATTTAGTTTTGATTTAGTCACTGTGGTAATCTACACCATCCATGCCGTTATGTTTCTGTGTTTTGGCTTTCCCATTTATTTGTTTGTATTGAGTGTTCCTTTGTTTATTTATCGTTTCAGCACTTAGGTTTGGATTTTTCTCATTTTAGGTTGTCTCTTTGTTTAGTCTAGTTGTTCTTGTTTATTTTCACTATTTAAAGTTTTCATCGGTTATCCATCCTCTTGTTCGTGTTCGGAATTCTAGCTCGGTCGAAATTGTCTTAGTTGGGATAATTGTATTAATCGAGTTCTTGTCGTGTTCGGCTCGGCATTAGTTATTCAATGTTTGGTTATTTTCGCGCTCCAGGGAGTTGGATCTAATTATGGACGCTGTCACGCTTCTTGTAAATCAAAGGATAATTATTCCCTCTCTGTTTAATAATTTTGAGGGGGAATAGTAAGGAATTGTCCACTATGGATAGTTTAAATTTATCCATATTTTCAATTTATCCTTCGGTTCTTGTCTGGTGTGGCTCTTGGTTGAGTAGACAGCACCAGATTTGTACTGTTCACTTATAAAATCTTTAAATGTATTCAGATATAAGGTGACGCAGTCGTTAGAGAAGATTCTGATTCTCTTGTTGAGGAGAAACTCCTCAATAAATTATTCATCTTCTTCTCGTATCTTCCCCTAAGTTCCATTTGCATGTGCCTTCACGTAGGCTTCGACTATGTCCTGTTACCTTTTTCCCATCGGTAAAGGGTATTTATTCATCGCTAATATACACTTTGAGGTTGAGGTCTACTGCCTCAACCCTTGTAATATTGCTTTCTACGGCCATTTTCCTTGCACTTCGTCTGTATTAGATGTTTTTCTTACGGAGACTGTTTCTTCTTCTTTTTTTCTCGCTTTAGGTTTTATTCCCTACTGTGTGCTTAGACACAGTGAGATTTAACATTGCTGAAGGAGGATAGTTTCTCAGGTAATCACATCTTTTTCATGCAATTTTTTAGCAACTTTGTATTGAGAGAATCTGAGAAAGTTCCTGGTTTACCCATGTCCAATACGTGGCGTATACATAGTATGCACATAAGAAACCCCATTGAGGACTCATTCTGTACTGTTTCATGAGTCTTTGTTCTCCTTATCTGTTGTACTGATGCCTTGGCCACTTCTGCGTGGGTCCCGTTTTTCTTATTTTCCGTTGTTCTTTTCTTCATTTTTGTATTAAATAATCATCTGCGAATTCGAATTCAAATTAATGGAAGTGTGTGAGTGCGTGTGCAGAGGAGAAAAGCATCTGTAAGATAGATAGAAAGAAATAAAAGTGGTGAAAAGAGAGAGTAGGGATGCAAGGCGCTGCTGATCAGGTTTATCGCTTCCATTTATTTTATTGTTCGTGCATATATTTTTTTGTTATTCTTGTTTTTAACGGTGTTAAAGCCATTTTTCTTAAAACATTAATGTTTCATGTTTGTGTTATTTGACTTATTTTTGGTTTTATGGTTTAAATTCTTTATTATTATTTGCAATACATAATGTTTTTTATTGGTTATATTCTTTAGTATGTGTCGTTTTTTTGTATAGTCATTTTCTTTCTTTTTTCTTCACTGTCCTTCCTCTTGAGTAAAAAACTAATGGTTATTGAGTTAAAATTGATAAGGTTGTTGAAGTATTCGGGTATTTTTCCAGTTAGGTAATGGTTCCATTTATGTGTTCATTTTTTTTTCTCTTCTCCGGTTAGAGGTTACGAGCCCCAACCTGACTGCAAAATCGCTTATAGAGCTAAGCCAATTAAGGTAAGGTTGTCAGGGAGTGTGTGCTTCCGACACGATTTCTAAAATTATGAGTATAGAGAGGACTTCTCCCATTAATGAAGCTCTGATAATAACCTCTGGATTTTTTTTCTCACAAGAATACCCCAGTTAGAGAGGAAATAGAGAGGAAAATGGACCAAACGGACCATACTAAAAAACTACCGTTATGGCTAATACCAAACGAAACAAAACGGAAACCTCAAGATGTTGCTCAAAGTATAATCAAGGACCTTCAGATCGTTTTGATCAAATGCATAGGACACTAAACGGATTCATGGTCATATGCGTAGATAATATTGACGTGGAATTCCTGCTTCCCTTATCTGGAAGCATCACCCTAAAAAAGTTAGACTTAGAAGCCATAAAAATACACAACCTTATAAAATTCAGGAAACGCCCACACGTTTTAAATATCGTGTGTGAATCGAGCATAATTGCGACCAAGGACTGCTTGCTTATATCATGAGGATACCGTCAGTCAACATACAGAGAAACAAATACATTAATATACAAATGTGTTTCCATTGCTACAGAATGAAAGACCACACTACCATCATCTGCCCAACTAAAAATGAAGAAATATGCTCAGAATAGAGTGCACCTCACACTTACAGAAACTGCACGAATAGCAAAAATATGTGCATCAACTGTGAAGGTAGCCATAGAATAATGGCTATATAATGCCCGAAAAAGAGAGAAATTATCAGGGCAAAATAAACAGAATGCCAAATAAAGGAGGAAACATATAAAATTCTCTACACAGCAGCAACAATAAACACCAGCCAGAATACACAGATGAACATCAACGGAACCCAAAATGTTAAAATACTAACGTGTATGATACTCTCACACGTTATGATTAATTATAGCACACTCATGCATATACGCAAACACAGTCTCGATCCGATAAAATTCCCGAAGGAAGTGAATTCATCTGCTATCTTTGACGTAAAGATCTCTTCAGAAACAAAGAAGACACTTTTTTAAGAAACAAAAGGAAAATAGAACCCAACCCACAAAAAAGAGGAAACTGAAAACGAGGAAGCTGAAACGGAAAATAGCATTGACGAATCAAACATCGAAGATGCTCGAGAAACCAGAGGCAAGACCCCCAAAACACAAAGGGAAGACAACCAGAAACCACCTTCCACGAGAAACAAAGCCCGCTCCATCTACCCAAAATTGCAAAACATCACGAAATCAAATTTCGCCAAGAACAGAAAGAAAGAGGAAGACGGCCAGGAAAAGATAGCGTTAAAATGACCTTGGTAAATACGAATATTACAAATTCAGAGACCAATGGATAGAATGATAAAAAAGCATATTTGGAAACAGATTTAGAGAAATCGATCCGCATCTAATACGCCTCCTTGAACACGGGCTAGACCATGTGACGGAAAACATTTAAATTCGGAACTATGATATAATAACCACTAGTCATATGAACAAAAATCATGATGGCGCAGCATTAGATAACAAAAGAGGACTGAATTACAGCACGCACTGAGAAGTAACCGATTCTTACTTCTCAATCGAGATAAGAATGTAACTATGCAACTTAATAATTGTTACTGGGTATCATCCTCCTCGAAGCTTAAATCTTCATCATCATCATCATCATCATCACTAACTCTATAATTTTGAGTATTTGAATAACAATGGTCTGCGTTGTTTTCAAGGTCAAATATATAATACTTGATTTTAGTTCAGTTTTTTCACTGAATCTGAAAATCATGTTCATTTTACCTAATCAGGTCAGGTTTTTTAAATATGAGCACATACCCAAAACTCTTATATTTCCAAATATTTGTTGTGAATGAAACACATGATAGCAAATCTTGGACCGATTTACTCACAGAAGGTTTACAGAATATTTTTAATAGATAGCATGAATAGTACAATGCACAAAATAAGCTACTCATGGATGAATGGTCTATTCAGTGACCTCCGATTGTGCGGAGCAGACACCACATCCCTCTTAAGGCACCAACAGTAGTCAGCCAGAAAGTTCACATCCCATTGGCCTTGATGGCCTTCCTTTATGACAGGGATGTCTTGGTGAAAGCGCTCACCTTGTTCTTCACTGAAGTCTCCGCAATGTACTGAAAAATATTCCAGATGGGACCGAAGAAAGTGCATTTTCACTGACAAACGCGCACCATGTTTGCGAAAATTCTCCATTAACTCATCAACCATCTTCTGGTACTGAGAACTTCTGTGGTTACCAAGGAAGTTTGCAATGAATAACTTAAGGGACAGCCAGGCAGAAAGTTCAGTAGGATTTATTGAATCATCAAAACTAGAGTCTTTTATGAGTTCTCTTATCTGAAGACCATCCAATATACGTGCCTTAAGCTTCTCCATGCTGATTCGTTTGAACTTGTGGTCGAGGAAGGCAAATCCTCCACCTTCCAGGAACAGTGCTTTTACAAAGTTCTTCATTAGGCCAAGTTTGATGTGTAGGGGTGGAAGTAACACCTTGTTCGGTTCAAACAGAGGGTAGGACAGAACATTGTGTGACCCAGGTTCTAATCCTCGTCTTGATGGCCACTCTTGTCTGACATAATGCTGGTCGTTAGCCCGACTATCCTACAAGCACAAAAAGCATGGATACCTTATGTACCCACCTTGAAGTCCTAAAATGAGTCCAACAACTTTAAGATCTCCAGAAATCAACCATTTATGTTCCTAGTAAGTGAAAGCAGACTACAGACGTTCCATGTTGTTGTGGGATTCTTTCCGTTCAGCCGAGTGTATAACAGGGATTGATGAAACTTTATTTCTGTATTCAAAAGAACTGCCTTGAGACTTCTATTAGATGAATCAATAATAAGTCTCTATTCCATGGCAACATACTTCATACACATTAAATTTCATCAGTTCAGCAATATTGTTACAGTATATCAGTGAAGACGCTTCATTGAACATAAAGAATTTTCTGAATTCGCTCTCGCGTTCCCGATACCAATAGAACGTTGTTCGTGGGGCAAGTAGATGTTTCTCTCGAAGATGAGTCCCAGCAGCTGGGCATACTCCTTAGATAGGTTCAGGTCTCGTGTCAAGTCGTTGAGTTCGGCTTCGGTGAATGGCACCGATCGGTCGTCCTCTTCTGGCTCGTATTCACCACACTCACCTGTATCAGTCATGCCAGTAGATTCAGAATCAGAACTAGATTACACGATGACATTCTGCTCAGGAATAAGAACATCTGGTCTATGGGGGATTGGCCTGATGGCAGAAGGACATCAGGGTATTGAACATGGTGCTTGTTCTTGTGATTGATGCCTTATAAATTTTTCATGCAGAAGTAGCAGTCGGTAACGTGATCTTTCCCTTCATTCCACACCATTGGGACACCAGATGGCATACTTTTTCTTTTCCTATTTTTCCATTCCCGTAAGTTCTCCACACATGTTTGCAGCAGATATGGAGAGCAAATGCCTTATCCTAGTCCCCTAGTTTGACTCCAAAATAAGCGTAATAAACCTTCTTTACAAAATCCGTGATTTTCGCTTGACGGTCTGGAAGAACCACGTGTCCGCAGATGAAACAAAATTTGTTATGGTGGTTTTTACACTTCCGATTCATCGTACTGCACAACTAGACCTGAAATGAGAGAGAATAAGTCGTTATTTAAGGTAAACCTTGACAAGCTGGGGCAAAAACAAAGCCCATATACGCTTTGATGATATCGCCATTTGGGAAAAATATGCTCTAATAAAAATCGAGTGTGTGATAGAACGGGTTGAGGCCGTGTTAATTTCAACCCCTATCACGTGTTATTTAAAACCACGATGCTCCCACGTGAATCTTCGCTTTGAAGCTTGGCGCCTTATCACAGCCACCTGAGTCAATGTTTAAAAAAGGAGGTTTATCTTTCCCCCGTTCGCCCCCATACGCCGACCTCGCCAGATTGAGTTAGGCTTATGGGCAGATAAGGCATTGTTTCCAGGCTCGGCTGTGCATTCCCTCGAAGCTCCCACTCCATGGTCTCCCACGCCAAGGGAGTGTCTCGACTATTTAGATGGAATCTTTACCACTAAGATCAGATTGAAGATCCAGATTTTCGTCGCGAAACATCACCCCGACCCTCTATCACTTTGTGCGCCAAGGGACCTCGACCTCGAGATTCACCATCACTCGTCCAGAAGGAGGACAATATCCCTTGAGTGCAAGGTTCAAGCCTTTCGTGATGCCAAGTCCACAAGGCTTCCCCCTCGTTGTTCAGAAAGAGAACAACGTTAGAACAGCCATTGTTCGTTCGAGCCCGTTAACCAGAAATGGTTCTCACCCCTTCCCCTGTTGTTCAGAAGAGAACAACGTAGAACAGCCATTGTTCTTTTGAGCCCGTTCGCCAAGAAACGGTTCTCACCCTTCCCCCTTGTTGTTCAGAAAGAGAACAACATTAGAACAGCCATTGTTCTTAAGCCCGTAGACAAGAGACGGTTCTCACCCCCCCTGTTGTTCAGAAGAGAACAACGTAGAACAGCCATTGTTCTTCAAGCCGTTCGTCGAGAAACGGTTCTCATTCCCAAGACGCCACGTCAGGATCATTTGATTCCCTCCCTCTTCAGCTGGAACTCGATAACTGACTTAAAATTTCTTCACGTCGACTTCCCTGCACCACTAGTATAAAATTACGTAAGCCGAACGTTACCTTTGAGTATTTAACCCTTTTGTCAATTCTATCCTGTGCTTTAAATGGTTTAGCGAACCATCCCATCTCTTTAACTTTATATCTGTTTTACCTTTTTAAATCCTTTAATCCTTGGATTAGCCCGAGCCCCCACGACCCTTTCCATTATCTGTTTATGTCAATATTTTCCGTTTTGTGTATTGTTGATAGTTATTATTAATAAAACTCTATTTTATTAATGATAGCAATATTATTATCCTTGAGCTCAGTTCCACTTCTTAAGCATATCGAAGATACATAATATCGGCCCGCCAGACATCCACGCACTCTAAAGTTAATTAAAGAAGTTCCCTCAACGAATAGTTATATATGGTATATTGTCGAGAGTCCATTCTAAGACAGAGTGTATCTTAGAAACAAGAGCTGTAAAGAAAATGAATGATATTTTTGAATTCAGTACGAAAAATGGATCTTAAATCAGTTGAAAAACCCTTGACCTTTGTAAAAAACTTTTAAAATGCAGGCCAGTGTAATAATTTTATCTTAGATTGGTTATAACTTATGTATTTTTATCAAAGTTATTTCTAATAATTCTTTTATAATATCAAAAAACAAAATGGTGAAGTTCAGAAATAAATATAAGTATCTAAATTTTGTGAAATTTTAAAACCCAAGGAATTACAAATGATGAAGTTCAGAAAATTATTTTTATATATCTTCTATTCTATAACTCTATATTTTAGCAACGTGATACTTTGAAAGGGAGGAAATTTAGTTTAGAGTTCGTTTTTAAAATTATTATAATTGGCGAAGTTAAGAAACTTTATAAAAATTTCACCATGGTGGCTTATTTTAGATTTTAAATTTTATTCTTATTAGCGAAGCCATTGCCTGGTCCTCCAATAAATAACTTTGCAGCACCAATTCAGATCCTCGTTAAAAAATACAAACTCGAAATATGCCCAAAGGACTCAATGATGAAATACTTGAAGAGATCGACGACAAACTTAATAGAATAAGAAAATATATAAAAAAGGCGAACAACAATGCAATACCCAGAATCGCTTATAAAACGATTAAATATCTTATTTGGATTCCCAAGATAAAAGAAAAAGATACCAAAATAGGATTATTAAATAAGGATATACTAAGAAACAGAACAAGGGAAAGATACTTTAATCTGAAACGAAAAAAGAGAACTACTACGAGATTTAACCGTTCAAAATATCGACAACGACTAAAAACAGACATGGAAATAAAATTGAATAGGAATATGAGCTGGGAAGACTATTGAGGGAGCACTGGAAAGGAATTTTCTGCATATGCAAGGAGGACAACGAGGATTTTGATATCGACCTTGAAAATCAGATAATCGATTCAATAAACAAACAAATCGAAAGAACTAAACGCATTACTACGTAGATAACGAAAGATATGCCAATGATGAAAATAACGCCCAAATTATCACTGAAGAGCTAAGAAATACCATCTCAAATTTTAAACATAAAGATTCAGATGATCGGGCCAACCAGGATGAACTACATAGAGGGCACAAATGACATACTTGAGGGGTTAAAGAATGTATTTAACGTTACCTAAACACGGGATAGTTTCCCGAAGAGTTAAAATTATCTCTTCTTGACTTTATCTGGAAAGTATTCGAAAAAAATCTTAAGCAATGACTGAATGAGTATTTAACAGAAAAATACTTAGGGAAAAAATAGTAGTTTGGCTTCAGGAAGAAAAGAACCATAGAAATAGCTCTCAGAGTTATTACAGAAAAAATAAGCAAGACAAAAGGAGAAAGAGGCGGCATAGATATAGTATGTAGATATATATCTAAAGATTTTGATAAAGTTTGGAAAATAGCAACACAAAAAAAATTGTTAGTTTTAGATTAAACAACAACTTAGACAGAATCCTTTTTGATTCCGTACTGGAAAGATACGCATACATAGACAGGGGAAATTACCGAGGTAAAAAATCAAGTTTGAACCTGACCACGCTCACGGAGGTATTTGAGTCCTACACTATATATACCTTGTGTATGCATCTGACATTCCCACAGCCAGAATCGAGGACTGCGTTAAAATACTATTCGCTGAAGATTTAAAACATCTCATTCCATGTGTTTACAAAAATTCTCAGATGCAGGCAAGAACGACGGCCACGGAAATACAGAGCCTGAACGACTGAAAAAAAATGAAAAATTTAGATCGATTGGGATACATTTAAAATAATATCTATGGATCGAACAAAACTTGTATATTCAAAGATTAAAAGCTGTAGAGATGAACAGATATAACACAGAATGCAAGAATTGAGACCTAAAGATCACAACATTTTGTTACAAGAAACACGTAACCTAGGGAATTAACAGAGAAAAGGATGGATTGAGATTACTTTACAAACTAAGAAACCTCAATCTATAACAGAAGAGAGAAATTAAGTTATGATCCAACCTACATTAGTGTACCAAAATATCATGGAATAGTGTGTACAGATCAAAGCAGTGATTTACATAACGAAGGAAAAATAGACACTGTCGTAAAATGGACTCTCGACGATATACCATATATAACTATTCGTTGAGGGAACTTCTTTAATTATCTTTAGAGTGCGTGGATGTCTGGCTGGCCGATATTATGTATCTTCGATATGCTGAAGAAGTGGAACTGAGCTCAAGGAAAATAATATTGCTATCATCAATAAAATAGAGTTTTATTAATAAGAAGTATCAACAACACACAAAACGGAAAATATTGACATAAACAGAGAATGGCAAGGGTCGTGGGGACTCGAGCTAATCCGAGGATTAAAAAATTTAAAAAGGTGAAACAAATATAAAGTTAAAGGGAGGGGATGGTTCGCTAAACCATTTAAAGCACAGGATAGAGTTGACAAAAGGGTTAAATACTCAAAGGTAACGTTCGGCTTACATAATTATACTTGTTGTGCAGAGAAAGGTGACGTGAAGTATTTTTCGGTCCGTTGGCGAGTTCCAGCCGAAGGAAGAGGGAATTAAATGATCCTGAAGTGGCGTCTTGAAATGAGAACCGTTTCTTTACGAACGGCCTGAAGAACAATGGCTGTTCTACGTTGTTCTTTTCTGAACAACAGGGGGGGGGGAACCGTCTCTTGTCTACGGGCTCGAGAACATTGGCTGTTCTAATGTTGTTCTCTTCTAAACAACAAGGGGGAAGGGTGAGAACCGTTGCTTGGCGAACGATCTCAAACGAACAATGGCTGTTCTACGTTGTTATCTTCTGAACAACAGGGGGAGGGGTGAGAACCTTTTCTTGTCAACGGGCTCGAACGAACAATGGCTGTTCTAACGTTTTTCTCTTTCTGAACAACAAGGGGGAAGCCTTGTGGACTCGGCGTCATAAAAGGCTCGAACCTTGGCACTCAAGGGATATTGTCCTCCTTCTTGACAAGTGATGGTGAATCTCGAGGTCGAGGCCCCTTGGCGCACCTGGTGAGAGTGGGTCGTAGTGATGTTTCGCGACGAAAATCTGGATCTCCAATCTGATCTTAGTGGTAAAGTTTCAAAATAAATAGTCGGGACACCCCCTTGGCGTGGGGGACACATGGAGTGGAAGCTTCGAGGGAATGCACAGCCGAGCCTGGGAACAATGCCTTATCTGCCCATAAGCCTAACTCAATCTGGCGAGGTCGGCCCATGGAGCGAACAAGGGGAAGATGAACCTCTTTGTTTAAACATTGACTCAGGTGGCTGCGATAAGGCCCCAGGCTTCAAAGTGAAGATGCACGTGGGAGCATCGTGGTTTTAAATAACATGTGATAGTGGTTGAAATTAACGCGGCCTCAACCCGTTCTATTACACCTCTCTATTCCGGGGGAAGTGGTCACTTCGAAAAAAAAGAGAGAAATGGACAACGATAGAGCTCCGTTGTGGGGAACTCGTTTTCTTGTACCAACCGTACCTTTATACACCTAACTAGTATTACCTCAATACATATGATTATTTTGATCTTTTGATTACAGGGGAAAATAACCTTTAATACAACTTAATAAAAAAAAGGGGCATGGAACAATGAAATGATATAAAATTAGTACATACGGGACAAAATAATTTATACGTAAATTAATGGGTACAAATATATATACCTACCAAAAAAATAGACATTGAGCGTTACAAAATTCAGACATATACATTAACTAATTATGTTACAAGAGAATCTAATTTAAGTCGTACAAGACGGTATACACCTACATGGAGATACTAATCCTATGAATACAATTACTCTACGCTATTCGGTAACGCATTTCTACTGAGTGCGTCAGCGACCTGGTAATCGGAACCTTTTATATAATTTATTTTAAATTGATACTCTTGCAAGATTAAACTCCAGCGCATGATTTGGCCGTTGGAGTGTCGCACATTCCTAATATAGGCTAACGGACGGTGGTCGGTTCCTATCTGAAATTCTTCTCCTATCAAGTACATTTTGAATTTGTCTATAACCCAGATAATTGATAGAGCTTCCTTCTCTATAGTGGCATATCTCTTTTTTCGTGGTAATAATTGGCGACTAGCATATGCAACTGGATGACTCGTTTCGTCATCCTCGTATTGAAGGAGTACACCTCCAATGCCCTCGTTGCTCGCGTCGGTCTTAATCTCTAAGCATTTTTCCGGGTTGGGTAACTTTAAAATGGGGGCAGAAATGAGCTTACTCGTGAGCTGACTAAAATGGGAAACAGCGACATCATTCCAACGTAAACGATCGGGGGAATTCGTTTTTAGAAGCGAGCTGAGGGGCACCGGAATTGCAGCGAATTTCAGAACAAATCGCTGATAGTGAGAAGCTGATCCTAGGAACGATCTTAATTGCTTCTTAGTATTCGGGAGGGGTATGTCGGCGATCGCCTTAATCTTGTCCTCTTGGGGACCTAACTTGCTTTGTCCTTTTTTGAAACCCAAGTATTTTATGGTTTCGTGGGCAAAATGGCATTTGCTGGGGCCAATGGTGAGGCCATTTTCGCGCAGTCGCTCGAAAAGAGCTAATAGGGTGGTTAAATGGTGACTCCACTTTCAATAGTTCTTGTAGCTGACTCTTTTGGTGTGGTGTCAGCTGCGCGTCAATATCCAGGTCAGAGGGTTCAAAAGACTCGCCTGGTAGGGAAGGAGGAGGGTAATCGGCATCAGGTTGAATGAACACTGTCTGTATTACATTAAGGGACTCCGCGGGGTAATCTTCTTCAAGCGCCGATGTTTCGTCCAGTGCTACGAAAGTATCTCCATGGGCGCGTTGAGGGTACTTTTTTTTCTTTGGGTCCACGGACAGTCTCCGTGTCCTTGTCTTGGGCCTTATCACCTAAGGGTGATAGTAATTCACACTCCTTTTGTGCCGTCCTAAAGTCCTGGTTAAGGGTCTCCGAGAAATCGGACGGTATCGGGGTTCTGATGGGGACGGGCTCCTAGGCTTCTTTCTTAGCTAGGCCTCGAGGAAGGGCGGCCTGAGACACAGGGTCGGGACTTACTTGGGGGCTCTGTACTATAAGTATGGAACAGAATTGTATGGGTGCTGAAATGACTTCAGCCCAGCCATCATAATATTGACACTGCAGGTAACATCTAACGACGGGGAATTGGTTCGCCCACCCAAGGTAGTCATGTACCACCGCAAATCTTTCGTCGTTAGGGTCCACTGGGGGGAGGAGTTCGTCGGACACGATGAAACACGTACATCCTGTGTCCCTGACGAGAGTCGATACTCGGCAGCCGTTCACGCTGCCCTCCTCAAATTTCAATGTTCCCGATGAACTTTTATAAAAAATAAAATTTACCTGGTGACTTGACGGAGGGGGAGAAGTTTCTGCTTGGGTCTGAACCACCGGGGGAGCCAAGGGGGCATTTATCTGGTGAACTTGGTGGACTGGTCCGCTTTTAAGCCTAGAATTTTGGGGGCAATTCCAGCTCATGTGGTTTTCTACACCACAGGTTTAGCATATGATGGGTCGCTTCGGGAAGAGAGATGGAGGAGAAATCTTAACGGGAGGTTTGGAGTCTCGTTGTTGGTTTTGGGGAATGAAGTTTTGGGGTTTTACGGGACTCGGAAACTTCGTCAGCTTTCCTGGGAAGGGGCGCGACTCCTCTCTTCTTTCCTGGTTCGGGGGTTGGTGAGAAGTTCGATTCTCCTTTGAGTATAAATTATGGTTTTCGGCATAGACATCCGCTTCTTCGGTACATTGTTTAAAGGTCTGGCACCGACGATCCTTGACGAACGCGCGGATCTCCGTTGATGGAAACGCCAAAAATTGATCCTTCAACACGAAGTCTGTTAAGGACTCGTAGTTCGGATCAACCTTTGAGGATTCTAACCAAAATTTAAAATTGCTCTGAAGAATGTATCCGAATTGACGGAACGTCTGTCCAGGTTTAATACGACCTCCTCGAAATTCTTGGCAGTAGAAATCGGGAGTCATATTATGAGCGGCCAATAACTCAGCTTTTAAGGTGCTGTAGTTAATTGTACACTCAGATGGTAAAGATATAAAAATTTTGCGCAATTTACAATTTAACAAGGGAAGTAATCTGACTACACCTTCAGCCTCCAGATCCATGTTATTGATTTCGAGGATCTTTTCAAAGTGGGCTAAAAATGCTCCGAAATCCTCTCCGTCCTTGAAATTGGAGAGCTTTAGTGAGAGATTGGGGGGGGGCTTCCGAACGGGAACTGGATGACTGTATCTCTGCTTCAACACGAGCTAATTCAATCTGGTGGTGAAGCTCAGCTTGTCTTATCCTTTCCTCTCTTTCTCTTTCTTCTCGTTGGATTACGCTTTCTTCCTCTTTTCTTTGCTCCTCTTGAACGTACTCAATTAGTTCTTTTCCGGAAAGTCCTAAGGAATCTCCTTGAGCTTTAAAGATTTCGAACTGAGTCATCTTTGCACTTGGGGGCGCAATAGTCAACCAACTAAAATTCCTTGCAACAAGAATTATGCCTCTATAGAATTAGCCTACCTAAATATGGGCACTGACCTATTCGTACTTGGTTTCTCGATCTAAATAAACCCCGACTAAAATCACGTCCCCAAAACACAAACAAATTATTATAACATTTCCTTGAGCTACTCCGCTTCTTAAGTTTGAAAAAAAGGGGATAGCAATCGTTAAAACAAAAGGGAACTACTATACTCTATTATTATAATGAATAACAATATGCTTTACTCGACTCAGAACCGTGTTTGCAAAGATATAGCGTTAAACCACCCCACACCTGACACTAAATTTAAATAGTATATATATATATATATGTCGTAGAATGGACTCTCGACGATATACCATATATAACTATTCGTTGAGGGAACTTCTTTAATTAACTTTAGAGTGCGTGGATGTCTGGCTGGCCGATATTATGTATCTTCGAGATGCTTAAGAAGTGAAACTGAGCTCAAGGATAATAATATTGCTATCATTAATAAAATAGAGTTTTATTAATAATAACTATCAACAACACGCAAAACGGAAAATATTGACATAAACAGAAAATGGAAAGGGTCGTGGGGACTCGAGCTAATCCGAGGATTAAAAGATTCAAAAAGGTAAAACAAATATAAAGTTAAAGGAAGGGGATGGTTCGCTAAACCATTTAAAACACAGGATAGATTTGAAAAAAGGGTGAAATACTCAAAGGTAACGTTCGGCTTACGTAATTTTACTTGCTTTGCAGAAGAAGGCGACGTGAAGGAATTTCCGGTCCGCTGGCGAGTTCCAGCCGAAGGGGAAGGGAATTAAATGATCTTGACGTGGCGTCTTGGAATGAGAACCGTTTCTTGACGAACGGCTTGAAGAACAATGGCTGTTCTACGTTGTTCTCTTCTGAACAACTAGGGGGGGGGGTGAGAACCATCTCTTGTCTACGGGCTCGAGAACAATGGCTGTTGTAATGTTGTTCTCTTCTGAACAACAAGGGGGAAGGGTGAGAACCGTTTCTTGGCGAACGGGCTCAAAAGAACAATGGCTGTTCTACGTTGTTTTCTTCTGAACAACAGGGAGGGAGAACCGTTTCTTGTCAACGTGCTCGAACGAACAATGGCTGTTCTAACGTTGTTCTCTTTCTGAACAACACGAGAAGGGTGAGAACCGTTTCTTGGCGAACGGGCTCAAACGAACAATGGCTGTTCTACGTTGTTCTCTTCTGAACAACAGAAGGGCGAGGGGGTGAGAACCGTTTCTTGTCGACGAGCTCACAAGAACAATGGCTGTTCTAATGTGCTTCTCTTTCTGAACAACAGGGAAAGCCTTGTGGACTTGGCATCACGAAAGGCTCGAACCTTGGCACTCAAGGGATATTGTCCTCCTTCTTGACAAGTGATGGCGAATCTCGAGGTCGAGGTCCCTCGGCGCACAAGGTCAGAGTGGGTCGTAGTGATGTTTCGCTACGAAAATCTGGATCTCCAATCTGATCTTAGTGGTAAAGTTTCAAAATAAATAGTCGGGACACCCCCTTGGCGTGGAAGACACATGGAGTGGAAGCTTCGAGGGAATGCACAGCCGAGCCTGGGAACAATGCCTTATCTGCCCATAAGCCTAACTCAATCTGGCGAGGTCGGCCCATGGGGCGAACAAGGGGAAGATGAACCTCCTTGTTTAAACATTGACTCAGGTGGCTACGATAAGGCCCCAGGCTTCAAAGCGAAGATGCACGTGGGTAGCATCGTGGTTTTAAATAACATGTGATAGTGGTTGAAATTAACGCGGCCTCTACCCGTTCTATCACAGACACTAAATAAACTAATTGAAAATAGAGCAAGGAAATTCTAGAAAAAAATGGAGGAGATAGGAGAAGAACTAAAAACCAAAATAGCACGAAGAGTATGTTAGAGACGACACATGGTGTTTCCAAATGCTTTAAACCAAGAAGAACAAAGGGAAGAGTAGAAACAGAAAAGGACAAAAACAGTGATGGCCCTGTGACGTTAAATACACCTCCAACGATACAGAACAGGACTGCAAAAAATAGGAAGTCTAAATCCGTCAGTAAACTTAAAGCACCATCTCCTAGAGATGAATCGTTCGAAGTACCCTTTTACGCACTAACAAAGGGAGAACGCAGGACAAACAGAGAAAGAACTAGAAGAAGAAACATCGATAACTGATCTCAATGGATGAGACACCCCGCAGTAAACGAATAAAGGAACGGAAATAGACCATTGGAATACGGAAATTAATAAATTAAAAATACTTCAAATTAACACTTACGGATGGAACGACGAAGAAACTATATCAGCAAACTTATTCAGAAATAATAAACCAGATGACATCCTAATATCAGAACATGGAAGAAGCATTAAAAACAAGAAAATAAAGACATAGAACTACAATGATATGGAAGATGCCTTTTTAGCTATAGAACTTCAAATGGAAATAAATAAAATCATTATGGCAACAGGACCCCCACCACACAATTACTGGTGCAAAACTTTACAAACGTATTTAACAATATGACGCTGACATCCGGGTACAGATCTACGTAGTCGGAAAAACAACTTAATACACTCATCAATAGACGGATACCGCAAAGACCTGGACCCAACTTTCAAACACCTACGGAGAGAATTTGATACAAAATAGGATATCTCCTTGGCTAGCTTTAATCTGACCTGTAACTATTTATTAAACCAGTTAAGGTCCCTAGACCTTACCACCCCGCAACTCTAATATATATAAACAAGCAAAGTATTATTTAAGACGTACATAGATAACAGACATGCCTCGGAAAGCCACTCTAGAGGAAATCGACGAAGTGTACAGAGGATTAAAAAAGAAATTAAAAGAGCAGAAAAGGGAGCCATCCCCATTAACTCGTTCCAACCAATCCCAAAATTCAGATAGTCACGAGAACTGGTAGCAGTGAGTGAGAAGATTAGCCGGTCAGCAGAAAATATCAGATTTACCCCATTGAGCGAGTCATAGAACGCATACAGGAGACAGAAAAGAAAATTTGTAGTATTAATTTGAGAGAAATAGAAAGAGAAATGGGATCAATACATCAATAAATTCGATGTAGATCATCAACAAGGGATTGTTAGAAACATCTTACCAGATTAAAGCCATGGACAGTAAGAGATAGAATGAAAATTAAGGACAGGGGAATAACATATTATAAGTTTAGGAAGAAAGAATGACTGTTTAGAGAGTACTGGAAAAATGTATTTAAATTCAGCGAAAAAGAGAACGAGAAGAACTATGAAATTGAATTTGAAAATCAAATCGTGGTCCAATTAAATGCATAAATCGAGAGAACATACACTTTCTACTTTGTAAGGTAAGAAAAAATCAGCGATGGAACATATGCGGTCATAACATCAGAGGAAATGAAAGATACGCCTTTAATAGCGTTCTGCCATCACCCTGTTCTTCACTGAACTCTTCACAATTCTCGGGAAGATAGTCCAGGCAGGACCAAAGTAAGTACATTTTAAAGTAAGTACATTTTAACTGACATGCGCGTATCAAGTTTGCGAACATTCTCCAGTAACACATCAACCGCCTTCTTATACTGAGGACTTCTATGGTTGACAAGGAAGCTTTCAATTACTGAATTAAGAGACAACCAGGCAGCGAGTACAGAAGGATTCAATGGTTCATCAAAACTGGTTTCCTCGATGAGCTTTCTTATTTGATGACTATCAAATATACCTGCCTTCAGTTTTTCCATGCTGATTCGTGGATACTTCTGACGGAGGAAAGAAAATCATCTACCTTCCCTGTCCATTGCCTTGGCAAAGTTCTTCATCAAAACGAGTTTGATGTGCAGAGGTAAAAGCAATATCTTGCTCGGTTAAACCAGAGGGTGGGACAGAATGATGGATTTGTGAACCGGGTTCTAATCCTTTTCTTGACGTCCATTCTTGTTAGTCATAATGCTAGTCGTCAGCCTTACTGTCCCACAAGCAAATAAATAATTGATAATTTTTGTACCAACTTTAAAAGCCTAAGATGAGTCCAACAACTTTAAGATCTCCACAAATCAGCTTGATGGTCTAGGAAGAGTGACACGTCCACAGATGTAGCAAAACCTATTCGGATAATTCTTATACGTACGATCCATTCTAAGGCAAATCTATATTTAAAAAAAAAAATAGAATGGGTTAAGTATGGTTAATCATCAGTAGATGTCACAAAACAGAAGAAATAAACGGTTGGATGATAGCGTTATTTGGAATATACGTTCTAGTATAAATCATGGATATCTGAGAAACCAGACCTGACCAAAGAAAACTAGTTTTATTCTTAAATTTGGCATGAAAAAATGATTCTAAATCACTTGGAAAACGGAAGCCAGTGTAATCGACGACGACCAAGATTAATTAGATAACTGAAGCATCACTAAAGAATAGCTTATATACAATGATAAACAGAGTATGAATAGGAAAGAGAGAACTCTACACCAGTTTTAGTAAGAATTATTTTTAATAAAGGTTTGAACGCCCTATATAAACAAACATTACATTAACACAAAGAGACAAATAGACATAGATAAAAAAACAGTAATGCTGGATTCTTACGAGAAACCAACTTGTAACTTTATCACGCTAACTATAACTACCTGAAATGGACAGAGATAGGCTTGATCTCCAGGAAAATTAGCCTCTCTTCGGAAACCTTTTACTTCCTTAATTTTTACCAACTATTCTCACAGTAGGTACGTGGGATAGGGGGCACGATAAATAGAAAGGATCTAGAGTGCATACAAAGTACACATCGGGGTTCTAATTCCACGTTAGGCTGTAGGTCTCCTGACTAACTAAGTCCACTTTTTGTCTCGTACTATATTTCCTTGCCGTACACTCTTTAAACCTTCTTATTTTCCTCCCTCACTCTCCTACTCCCTGTACCCACAGTGCCTGGATGATCTTACTTAGGCTCTGGAAAGAGTGGCTGCCTATATCGTTATTGGATTTTATTGGCAAAGTTTTTGAAAAAGTAATGAAAATACGACTAATAGAATATATATAGACACAAATAATCTATATAATAATTTCCAGTTTGTGTTTCGAAATAACATGGATACGTCCATGCCCCTGTGAGTAATAACAAGAAAAATGGCACAAGCAAAAGCGAACAAAAGGTAAATAAATAGACAGTGCCAAAAGACGTAGACAAAGCCTATGATTAAGTTTGGATCAGAAGCTTACAATATAATATCCTAAATCTCCAAATGGATAATGGTTTGTAGAGAATTACCTGCGATTATATCACAGGGAGAAAAGCAAGACTCGTGATAAACGAATACGAAGCAGAGGAAGTTTTCAAAGGTAAGCCGGATTGCCGTAAGGCGGGTGTCTATCTCCCACCCTATATTCAATATATACATACCACCATAAATAAAAGAGAAGACGCTGAAAATCAAGTTCGCTGAGGATATCATCCAATTTATAACAACCTCAAACAGATATAAAGACGGCAAGCACGATAAATGCCACTGGAAATTGATAACATCAATATATTTGAAGAACATTAGAAAATACAAAACATCCAAAAATTTACCGATATTCTTATCGCAAAATCGAAAACAGCTGATATCATATAGGAAGGAGAAATGTACAGCTATCGGTCCTAAGGTATGGCCTTGCGTTTAAAAATAACATCAAAAGGTTACATAAGTCATCAACGAGAAAGTATACAACGATCAATCCCAACCTTACAATTACTATATTCAACCCAAGGAATCTCTATAAAAAACAAGAGAAAATATATATATAGACATTGTGCACAGCAACAATAACTATGTACCTTCCAATTCCATTGCATATGATGTCAAAATCAAGAAGAAAACATATGCAAAAAATACAGAATATGGCCCTAAGATCGATAACATACACCAAGAAGAGAGAAAGAAGAAAAGTGAGGGTCCTAAACGTAGAGACCAATATAACATCGATAAATGAATTCCTCAGAAAAAAGGCAGGTGATATATGGGAGAAAATTAAAAATTTCCCACAAGTATTCGCAAAACATACAGGGATTGGACAAAATAATTGGAACACGTGTTAAATTCAATGAATATTTTTTTAATACAGAGTCGGTCCTCTTTTTGCTTTCTGAACTGCGTCGGTGCGTCTTGGAATTGATTCATACAGCTTCATGACTTCATTGAGAGGAATCTTGAGACATTCTGCTTGCAAAACCTGCTCCAGCTGTTTGAGACACAACGGTGGAGGGTAACGCCTTCTAACTTGTCGTTGCAAGATGCACCACAAATGCTCAATAATATTAAGATCTGGAGATTGTGGGGGCCACTCCATGTGTTGTAGCTCACTCTTATGCTGTTTATACCAATTCTTAACCACATGAGTGGTTTGTGTTGGGACATTATCATTTCGGAAAAAGCAATCACCATCAAGGAATAATGTTTGGACCATGGGATAGACTTGACCTTCCAAAATATTCAGATATTCGTTCCTGTTGATCCTACCATGCAGGGCAACGATTAAACCAAGAAAATTCCAAGATATGGCTGCCCAAACCATCACTGACCCTCCTCCGTTCTCCACCGTAGGAATAAAGCACTCAGGATTAAAAGCTTCCCGGGCTGCCTCCACACATAAACTCGCACTGCAGTGGGGAAAAGAGAAAAACGGGACACGTCGGAGAATAGTATTTGCGTCCATTGGACTGTTGACCAGCCTTTGTGATTTCTACACCAGTTCAGCCTTTTATGAATGTTTTGATGAGAAAGCAGAGGTTTTTTGAAAGCAGTTCTTCCATAATATCCGGCTTTATTGAGCTCATGGCGAACAGCTTTGGTCGGAACTGGGCTACTGAGTTGTTGATTCAACTCTGCAGTCATTTTAGGTGCAGTTGTCCTTGGATTTTTCATCACAATGCACTTCGACATTTGTCGGTCTCTTTCAGCCAGATTCGAAGTCCTGCTGGAGGTTTTGCCCTGCTTCTTGAATTTTGGTGACGGAAGCTCCTGCAATTCGAGCTTCAACAATTTGCCCTTTTTCGAACTCAGTGAGGTCACGCATCTTATCATCTATACTACGACTTGAAAAAGAAATACAAATAATCATTAAAGTTGATATATAAAACTATGTATCTTTTATAAAGAAAAACACTCACAATGAACTTTTGATAGATATTCATAATATAATGACTAAATGAAATATTGGTGTCTAATTTCTACTGTTCCAATTATTTTGTCCAACCCTTGTATCTATATCACAAACGATCAACGTACTCAACTTTATTTCCTAAATCTTAAGCCATCAATCAGCTGAGAAGAGAAGAAGGGCCCATATATACGTAATGAAATCAGGAAGAATAGCAAAAGGAACATAAAATTAACCGCTGAGAAAAAACGAAGGAAAACCGAAAACAGCAAAAATCATCGAACAGAGAGACTAATTATGCTACGGAAAGAATTTCATTGAATAATGTAACTGAATGAAGACAACCAAACAATCAGAACAGAACTATGAGAACCGAATATAGACTATACACAAATAGGATACATGAAATATGACAAACGTAACAAAAACTGAACATCAGAAAATTATGAATTGTGGTTTATTTTAGTTTTGGGGCGTCAGCTTATGCATAATATTGACTTTAATAATTATTTTTGAGAGTTACCTGTATCTTGGACATGTAGGTATCATATATATATATATATATATATATATATATATATATATATATATATAAGGTACATTTAATCTCAACGGTTTAATAAAATCTGTTTTTATATGTATTCTATATTATTACATAACTCCTTGTTAATAACATAATACAAGTAGGGCGTAAAAAGAAACTAACATAAACAGGTCAGAAAGGGATAATAATATCATCTAACTCACATTAATACCACACAACATTGGTCAGGTATTTCACAAGACTACTTCCTTCTGTTCCTCTGGTCAAATACATTGATTAGGCTGTCTATTCTAACTTCAATTTCGCTGTGAACGCCAATCAGCACCAAGCCATTGAGACATTTCTGAGTCAATTTGGAATAGGATTTAGTCCCTCAGTGCCTCCTGGATCCGCACCTGTCTTGGAGGTATGCTGTTAGCCGTCGAGACAGAGTTGTGATGTAATCCCAATTTACGAGGAAGTACGAAAAGCTACACTCCTGCAGGTGGCCTGTCACGGCAAGGTAGCTCGTTTTTATGAAGAGAGCGCGAGTTTTCTTTGGCTTACAATAAATTACAATTTAATTTGGCTTATTGAATTGGGGGTAGGGTGATATTAGGGTGAGTATTGGTTTTGAGAACTTTTTCGTATTTCTTATATCCTGTGTTCATGAATGCTTGTTAATAAAGGCATATTGTACCTAGTTTTTCATTTTTCTGTCTTCGGTCGTGGCAAGAGTCCATTATCTGCGTCATGGCATTGCCAATTGACATTTGTGACAGCCGTTGTTGACGATCAGCTAAGATATTCTTTTTTAATTTTGCATCAACTGCTATCTACTTAAAAGTGTTAGACTTGCCTCAGTTGATAAGTGCCTTTATTACGGAGATTTTATATTGATCAGAACACTCAGAATATCTGCTACACAGAAGCCCATATTTGCCAATTTGACGTAAAATTCAACCATAAAACGTATCTGTTATGAATGGAAAGGGGCGTCAAAAAATGGAACCTATCTTTTTTTCTGTTTCATAGATGAAGCTGAGAGGTGAATATTTCTTGAATGTTTGAATGAAAGTAAGGACTAAGTTAGATTTATCTGCATTTATAAATATTTTTTCAATAAATAGGACGAAGATTGATGGTTTCAGAGGAGGATTACCCATGAAAATGCCATCCTCCCTGGTTCCCATGTGAAAGTTGGCGAATAGAACAAGAAGTGAGGATACCATCACTAGTCCATTCACCTGTACAAACACGCGGTCATCAGGACCGTGGAGAGGTGCCTCTTTGAGGCAAACTCGAAGGAGTTATCACAGAATCTCTTCAGAAACCGGGAGAGGCGTATTATCCTCGGTGTGGTTGATATTCTGGTAAATGAGATCGATAGTTTCGTCAACATTTCTGAAAAGAGAGTATTTGAAAAGGTTAAAGCTGCAGGGCAAGCTCACCAAGGCAGCTATGGCTGTCGACTTTAACAAATCACACACACACACACACACACATATATATATATATATATATATATATATATATATATATATATATATATATATATATATATATATATATTTTTATATATATATATATATATATATATATATATATATATATATATATATATATATATATATATATATATATATATATATATATATATATATATATATATATATATATATATATATATATAGGTAATTAGGTAAAAGGCCATGTTGTATTCATGTACTATTGAAGTTCACAGCAGTGGGAGCGTTATTAATTTTATTTTGTATTTTATTAATATTTCTTACAAGTTTTTAACGGGGTCTTCGAGGCGAGAAAAAACATCCGCGAAGGACATTCTTTATCCCTAGACGTCTTTCCACTGTGGTAGGAATTATTCACAAATTGCTACACTCTATAGTCTTTCTACGTGAACATAAGTATTACAAAAATTGGCCAATCATGACGCGGGAAAATTTTAAGGGAAAACTAAGCGCTACAAGGAACATATAGAATTGGAAGGCTCAGAGAGTCTGATTATTTGACGGGTCAGTTCATCTGACTGCTCACAGTGACCTACGCACTGATAAGTTGCGACAACCATTTGTATTGAATAACTTTGTGAAAGAAGAAGCTTTTTTTCGACATACAATTTCGTAAAAAGAGAAGCTGAAAATAGAAGAGATATACGCGCGAATCAGCCTGATTGGAGAGATCTCCTGTTTCTGATTGGCGGGGTTTCACCCCCGAACGGTGATTTCCTTAAATTTTCTTCTCTCAATTTATTCCTTTTTATATATATTTAATACGCTCTCGCTTTATTTCCATCTAGCACAGTATAACCTAACAACCAGCAAGGTCTCAGAAGCAGTCAGTAGTAGGGTGTAGTAAACTTCCGAAGGAGATCTCATTAGAGGGCAAGAGAAGGACTCCGATTATCGGTGACGAGCACAAATCTGACTGCAGGACCGCTTATAGGGCTAGGTAAAAATAGGTAGGTTAGTCGGGGAGTGTGCGCTCCTGAGCAGGCAGGCAAGACAGAAATAGGAGCAGATAGGAGGTTTCTCCCACTAGTGGATCGGGGTAAATAATCTACAAACCTATTTTCCAGAGAACCTTTCCCTATTTCGATGAGATGAGAAAAATTGATCATGGACCGACAGGATTTACTAAAAGGCTCCCACTTCAGCTAATTGAGAACGGATTAAAACGGAAGTTAGAGAATGTCGCACAGAGCATTTTCAAGGATCTGCAAATCGCCCTGATCATATGCATCGAAACACCAAATGGATTCGTTCTCATTTGTTAAGAAAATAATGATGTTGAACTATTACTTTCATCAGCAGGAACCATCACCTTAAGAAAAATTGACTTATAGGCTAAAGTACCTCCCCAGATCATCGCCAACCGGAGCATTGTATGTCGGAAGGTAAAATCATGGGTGGGGAAACCTTCACCAGATGAACTAAAATAATCGTGTGTGAGTCAACCGAGATTGCCACTAAAGCACTTGAAAAGTGACTTCTCGCAAATAGTATGAGAATCCCTACTTGCGACATCCAAAGGGACCAGTATTATAATATACAAATTTGTTTTAGATGCTTTAAAATGGAAAACCATATTACAGCAAACTGCTCAAGTAAGGAAGAAATATGTTCGGAATGCAGCGGCCCCCACTCATGGAGGAGCTGCCCAAATTACACTAAAAAAATGTATTAATTGCAGAGGGAGCCACAGAACAATGGCAATGACATGCCCGAAGCGAAAATAAATAATAAATAGAAAAAAACGGAGACATATAAAAAAAGAAGCAAAAATAATTCTCATACGTGGCAGCAGCAGCGAAAAAAATAACGGACAAACTACTCAAGTGACAATTGACGGAACGTTGAAGATAAAGATACTGATGTGTAATATTCACTCACACGTCATGAATATTGCACAACTAGGAAGATATGCCAATTCGTTGAACTCCATGCTCAAGGGAAACGGGCTGAAACCAATAAAATTCCGCAAAATATTGACTCATCGGCTATATTTAACATAAAATATTATGTAAGACACAAAACTGACACTCATCGAAGAGGCAAAAAGAAATGAAAGCGAATCGGAACAAGGGGAAGAGACAGAGAGCGATGAAACACAATCTGAAAGCACCATTGACAAGACAAATAAGAAAAACGTAAAAAGAAGTAGACGCAAAAGCATAAAACAAAAGGGGATTTGACCAGGGGCAACTCGTCGCGCAAAAGGATATCAGATGTAGCAGCCGCGAAATGTTAAACTGAGAAAAGCCAGATGTCGTCACAGACATAAAGGAAGAGCAGATCGTCATAAAAAGATACAAATAAATAGTTGTAAAAGCTCCACTCTCCCATAAGAGAAACACAGCATAAAAACAAACAAATAAGATGGATAATAGAAAATTAAGAATTCTACAGACAAATACGAATGGATGGAAGAATAAAGAAAACACATACGGAAATATATTTAGAGAAATAGATCCAGACATAATTCTAATCTGAGATAACGGGATTAACCTTGAGACTGACGAACTAAAAATATGTAACTACGGCGTAATAGCAAATAACCACACAAACGAACAACACGACGGAGCAGCAATATTGTGGGAAGGAGTTCAGTCTCAAAATATTCCATGAAGAGACATGCCAATATTGGAGACTGAACTCCTTCCCACAATTTCTCTCCCTAACTTTATATGGTTAAGGTACATTGACGATATATTTTCTGTATGGCCTAATGGCCATAATTTTGATACCTTTTTAATAATTTGAATAATTTGCATGTCCCCATCAAATTTAAATATGAATGGGAATATGATAATAGATTACCCTTTTTAGATGTCCTCATTAATAAAGATCACCATGAATTAATACTTGACGTGTATAGGAAACCAACCCACTCGAATGCCTATATACATTATTTTTCGTTTTCACGATAATACTGTTAAAAAATCGGTAATTTCTAACCTTTTCCTTAGAGCATACAAAATATGTCATCTTTCCTATTTAGATGAAGAAATTGTCATTATCAGGACCATTTTTTCTAATTTGTATTACCCCGATTGGTTCATATCGTCTGCCCATTTTGCAGCTAGGAAAATATTCTATGGTAATAAGCCTTCTAAAACTAACGACTTTAAAAAATGTATAACATTGCCATTTAATAATAAATTAAATAGTTTAAAGGACATATTTGAGAAAGCGGGTTTAATCTAGCCTTTAAATATAATAATTCCCTAAACCAATTGATGATGGCCAGGAAACCCAAAGAACATCATAACATAGGAGTATATGCAGTACCATGCAACGATTGCCATAAAGTTTATATAGGGAAAATGGGGAGAAATCTAGACGAGAGATTGTACGAACACAAAAGAGATATTAGAGTGGGCAGCAAAAGTAGTGGAATATTTTGCCATGTTAGAGACAAGAATTAACGATCGATTTCAATGGAAGTAAAATGTTATTTAAATCGGCTAATTATGTTAAGAATAGAATCGTAAAATCGAGCTTGATATCATCAGTTCCTAATTAATTTATCTGAGGGTAAATTTTCTTTGAATCCTGTAATAAGATCGCAAATAAATAAAATAGTAAAATGTCAGCCCTTCAATATGTTTAGGCCTAACCCCCCCTCCTCCCAGATTAGCCACAAGTAGGGGATTGGGTGGAAAAAGAGGGGATCTTGTGTTATGCTTTTCTCTTATATTTTCTTCCCAGTGTCAGTTAAAAAAGGGTGTGAGATGCACCGAAACTGTTCTGAATTAAATTGTCTTCGGAGAATGTGGTTTAATTCCTGATATATATATATATATATATATATATATATATATATATATATATATATATATATATATATATATATATATATATATATATATATATATATATATATATATATATATATATATATATATATATATATATACACTTCGTCACAAGTACTAACACCGCTCATAGCTGTATATATTAAACATATTTTAACAAACTTTCATGAATAAATCTTATTATTCATACATATACGAAAGACGGTCAATAAGTTTTGCGAATCGGTAGAGCAAAGTTAGGACAAGTTATGACAAGTCAGGACCTGCAGCCGCACGCTCCTGCCTCATCTATTTAAGAAGCAGTAGCTGTTTGCAGATCGTCAGTCACAATTTTTTCAACAATGGAGAAGATTGAGCAGCGTGCAGTGATTAAATTTCTGACCAAGGAAGGCAAGAATGCAAAAGAGATCCGTGAACGCATGGTTGCAGTGTACACCGACACCGCCCCTTCCTATTCAACCATTGCTCGCTGGAATAGGGAGTTCCGCCATGGCCATGAGTCTCTTGAAGATGACCTCCGTCCAGGACGCCTGTCAGACGTGGCCAATGAGGACAATGTGGCCCGTGTGGAGAGGATGTTCCTCGAAAATCTACGGGTAAAGGTCGAAGAAATCGAGCGAGGACTTCGAATATCACATGGAAGTGTTATCAAAATAATCCATGACAGTTTACCCATGACCAAGGTCTCTGCCCTTGGAGTCCCTAGAAACCTCACGCCCCATGATCGACTTCAACATCGTCAAAGTCCACAAGGCAAGAGTTGCACAAGCTGCCATGCGCGAGTGTGGATTTCAGGAGCTCAACCATCCGCCCTATAGTCCAGATCTGCCCCGTAGCGATGACTTTTATCCCGCCAGTTTAAGCCTGAACTCCGTTGACGCCGGTTTCGGGACGATGAAAATGTCCAGGTCACTGTCCAGGAGTGGATTGAACAGCAGTCGGGAGATTTCTAGGTGTCGGGAATTCAAAGCCTCAGGGACAAGTGGCGCAAGTGCATTGAAGTCGAGGGTAGTTATATTGAAAAATAATAAAACACTTTTCTTCATATCTCGTTTCCTTATATCCGAATTGCAAAACTTATTGACCGCCCCTCGTAAATATTAAATTTGTTTATTTTGCTATGTTTGAATATTTTGTTAATATGCTTAAATTACATACTATTATACTAAATTGATTAATAAAATGAAAGTTTTATAAAATTAGAATTTATCGAATATTTTTATGTTTCAGCTTATATTTATAACTATTAGGTGTTTAATATCTTTCTAGATAAGTAATATGACTAGAAAACTTTAAGATGAACAGAGAGTACAATTTTAACTTCTCAATTGCCTACCGTTAGCAAAAGTAAAAATTGGTAGAATAATAAAATGTTCAATCGCGAAAAAACGTTTTTAAGAGACCTAGAGTTTTGTATCAATTAATTAAGAGAAGTTGGCTCCTCTTCTCTCATCACCTGGTGTTTAGAGGTTTGGAATGTAAAATTCGCCCGGTTTCATTTGTGTTACAGATCTGTTTTGCTAATAACTGGGGAAATTGTTAATATCTCTATGTATGTCTTTTGCCTTTTTCATGACGACTAATGGCTATAATTTGGCCTCTTGATGTTGGTCTTTCATTTTATGCTTTTTTGAGTTGATAATTGCATACTGTAAGGGTTTTATGTTTTTTACTTTCTCTACTTTCTTGATTCTAGTTTTGGCCTTATATGCAATAGTGTGGTTGGTTAATGATGCTGTTCCAAATGCCATATATATTTTTCTCTCGTTTTTAGCGTAGATTTTGTGGATTGAATATAATAGTTGTAGTAGTGGCGTTGTTCTTCTGATTTTTTCATTTTTATGACTTGTGTGTCTTTTGGATTTGATTTTTATACCTAAAAGTTTATCTTCATGTATATAATAGTACCTTTCTCCTTCGTGTAAAATGCCGACTACTTTTTTCCTTGTTATAGAAATTACGTTAACCTTTGAATTTTAGTTCCTCTTACCATTTTTTTTCGTATCAATTTATGAGGCCTATGTCCAATCGCTTAAATCTCGCCTATCTTCTTTAGTTTCTACTGGTAGAAATGATAAATGTTCTATAATCATTTGCAACTCGATGTTTAGTGTCTCTGGCCTCAATGATAAAGGTATACCCGCTGTGTATAGTAAATACAACTTTGGACCGAGACACATTCCATGAGAGACTCTGGCTTCCAACTCGAATTCTCGTCCTTAGTCTCCTAGATCACGATATTTGCTCTTCTTTCCGTGATGAAATCACAAAGATTTTTCTCCCATTTATTTTCATTAGGAGGATAAGGATTTTATAGCGTAAACCTCTGATCTAAAATTTAATTTATTCAAGACTTTATCTAGACCGCGTACAAAATTGGTATATTTTCTCTCAGCTCTTGGTTGTGCTATTCTCGGTTATTATTCCGAGGGCGGAGGCGTTATCCCTGTTCTTAAAGAATCCAAACAGGAAATTGTTATAAATATTATTTTCTTCAATGTACTCCACTAGTCTTCTGGTTACTATTTTTTCAAGGACTTTACCGGTGAAACCTAATAGCGATAAAGGCTAGTAGGTATTTAGGAGGCTTGTTGGTTTACCTGGTTTGTAGAAGAGTATTTTTGCCCGGTTTATAGAGCGTCAGCGAAGTAACTGGTGTTCAGGCTTGCATTATAAATATTGTTGGGGTGCGTGACGATGCTGTTCGTGGCATTGGTAAAGTTAAACTCTGTGTCCTGAAGCTCATGGCGCCTATTGTTTGAATGTGTGAATTGTACTCCTTATTTCCTTTTCCATAGTTATTGCTCCAGATCTTGAGTGTTCTTTATTGATGGGTTAAACTGAATGGGTAGGAGTTATTTGATTTCTGTTGTTCTGTTTGAAATCGTGCATCACTGATTCAGTTTCTTCACTGAACTCCTCATTTTCTTCCCGTGATATTGAGAAAACTGACATCTAGTGGCAGCAAAATATTTCTTTATTGTCTTGATCTTCTTGGATCATGTTGCAGTTTTCATCTTTTATTTTGATTCCTTTTCTTGCTTTGACTATCTTACCCTGTTTATTATGTCAGTTCTCATTGGACTTTTTATTGTCATCTATTTGTTTAATACCGGCATTCTATCTTTTTTTTCTTGCTGCTCACTTATTAATTATATCACTGTGTTTTTTAATATTCTTAGATTTTTTGCTTTTTCTATATTTGTTTATCCTCTCTTTCATATTTTTCATTTCTGTAGGCCACTCGTATTGTTAATGTATAGGCTAACTGGTCTTACGGAGGTTCTTCTGAATATTTCCTCCAATCAGCTCTGTGATACAGCTTACTAATAGTTCTAGGGAATTGTATCGGATTTTAATCAATTATGGTAATGTTTGAATGTGATCACTACTCCCAATTGATACTAGCCTCACATAAAGAATAACTGCCATATTACAGCTGCTTAAACAATGTTTGGCTTCGTAGCGGTGTTTGCTGTAATATAGGTGTAGTGTTCGGATCACACCTATTTAAATATATTTATTTCAAGCAGCATTTTTAGATTATGTCTATCGTTGTTTGTTGTCCTATTGTTTCTTCCTTGGCCAGGTGCGCTTAGGTCATTAATGATTATTGTCAGGTGCCCTTGTCCGAATATTTTTATGAGGTTGTGTACTGGTAAAAAATTCTTCTTGGGGGTTGGTATCCTGCTACTTCCACTTGTGATGTTATTTCTAATTCTATTTCAATGGCTATGTATGTATGCTTAGTCGATGTTTGAAATTTCTGCGTATTTGAGGCCTCTTTGTATTGATATGGCCGCATTGTCATTCTTTCTCCTGATGGATTAATTACTATGATGATATATAACATATTATAATTTTGTTGTCTTCATTTCTCACTTAATGGTCTGAGATGTTTAAAATGTATATATATATATATATATATATATATATATATATATATATATATATATATATATATATATATATATATATATATATATATATGAGGAATTAAATCACATTTGTCGAAGACAATTTAATTTAGAACAGTTTCGGTGTATCGCACACCCTTTTTCCTGGCAATCATCAATTGGTTTAAGGAATTATTATATTTAAAGGCTAGATTAATACTCGCTTTTCCAAATATGTCCTTTAAACTATTTAATTTATTATTAAATGGCAATGTTATACATTTGTTGAAGTCGTTAGTGCGGGAAGGCTTATTACCCCAGAATGTTTTCCTCGCTGAAAAATTGGCAGACGATATGAACCAATCGTGGTAATACAAATTAGAAAAAATAGTCCTGATAATGACAATTTTTTCATCTAAATAGGAAAGATGACATATTTTGTATGCTCTAAGGAAAAGGTTAGAAATTACCGATTTTTTAACAGTATTATCGTGAAACTAAAAATAATGTATATAGGCATTCAAGTGGGTTGGTTTCCTATACACGTCAAGTTTTAATTCATGGTGATATTTATTAATGAGGACATCTAAAAAGGGTTTATCTATTATCATATTCCCATTCATATTTAAATTTGATGGAGACATACAAATTATTCAAATTATTAAAAAAGGTATCAAAATCAGGGCCATTATGCCATACAGAAAATACATCGTTAATGTACCTTAACCATATAAAGTTAGGGGGAGAAATTGTGGGAAGGAGTTCAGTCTCAAAATATTCCATGAAGAGACATGCCAATATCGGAGATAAACTATTTCCCATGCTAAGGCCAAATATTTGTCTATAAAACTCATTATTTACTCGAAACACATTGTCAGAGAGACATAATTCAACTATATCGATAAATTTACTCGTAGAAATGGGAAGATCCAAATTAAGTCTAGGCATGATTTCCTGCAGAAGGCCCATGGTTTGGTCAACCAGAACTTTGGTAAACAAAGAGATTACATCAAAGCTCACAAGTTTTCCATCCGGTAATTGCAAGTGGTTGAGGTGGTCAACGAAATCTTGAGTGTTCATAATGTGTGCAGATGAGATTCTTCCAACTGCTGGAGATAAATGCTTGGCGAGCCATTTGGAGAGCTTATAAGTGGGAGAATTAATATTGGAAATGATTGGGCGTAAGGAACATCCCTCTTTGTGGGTCTTTGGGAGCCCATACATATAGGGAAGTGAAGGGTTTGTACTCCTGAATTGTTTAATTAAATCTGCGCTTTTCAATATTCTCTTCAATTCGTTGTTGAAGTAAAATGGTATTTAAATCGGCTAACTATGTTAAGAGAAGAATCGTAGAATCGAGCTTGATATCGTCAGTTCCTAATTAAATCTATCTGAGGGTCAATTTTCTTTTAATCCTGTAATAAGAAGGCAAATAAACAAAATAGTAAAATGTCAGCCCCTTCAATATTTTTAGGCTTACCCCCTCCCCCAGATTAGCCACAAGTAGGGGATTGGGGGAAAAAAGAGGAGATCTTTCACGACCAGACCTTGTGTTATGCTTATATGCACTTTTATTATATTTTCTATCCAGTGTCAGTTGAAAAAGGGTGTGAGATACACCGAAACTGTTCTGAATTATATTGTCTTCGGAGAATGTGGTTTAATTCCTCATCTTTTCTTGCGATATTGCATTAATTTTCATCCTATATCAATATATATATATATCAATCTTTCTGATGTTGTTTCAAAATCTTATTCCTTTTCTGATCCACCCATTAAAATATATTTTCACAATTTTCAGTTTTTTCTTACATTATTCCATGTTACTTCAAGAAAATTTGTTTTATAGATTTTTTTTTCTTTGGGTGTGGTATATCTTAGGGGCTTCCCTCGGTATTTTGACCTTCGGGTTAAATTTCCCGGTATTTGCTTGCTCCATTTCGAAATTGAGATCGTTATCACATCCTTTTATTAGATTCTAACACTACCCTCCATGAGTAATTTTTATATTTTTGTTCGTCATCTCCTTTAAACGCCCATTTGCATTTCTCTATATTGAGGACCTAAATTACATCCTTTTGCTTCATTTTTCGTGGGATTAGCACTCCAGAGCCTCTCTTTTGTTCAAATCGATATTTGGTCCTCATTCCTCGGTTTCGTTTCAGGATGTGTAGTTCTTTTCTTTATTCTTATTTTATAGAGTTTATTATTTTGTCTTCAGTTTCATCATTAGTTTATTTTCCTTCTTCGTTTAATATGCCCATTTTGAATATTTCTGGTGATTTTGAGTTCTCTCGGAACCACATTTCATTTATATCATTATTGACCCAAATTTGATTAAGCGTCTATGTGAATGTTCCTGGCTTGGAAAAGTTAGCCAGTGGTGCATAGGAGATGCATACGAATAGATCTGATCCTCTTCTCTGCGGTATAGTTATATTAGTCTTCGTAGTCCTCACTTAATTCATCTCGTTTAGTGTCGTTTTGTGCTCTTTGTTTCGCTAGTGGCTTTTTATTTTCTTTTACCTCTATCATTGCCTTTCCTCTGAGGGAAATTCATTGCAAGTGTTTGGTGGGCTCCTTCGCAATTGAGAAATATTATCGTTGTCCAGGTGCAATTCCTCAATCCATTATCTCCCGCATTGTTGACGAAATAAAGAAAAAGCTGGAAGAATCGCATCCCGCACATCTTTTGGAGGAACAGAGAAATGCCCTCGAGGATAATGGAGCAACGATTACCGCAGAAATATTAGAAAGCCCACTAAGGTCCTTTCGGCAGAAAGCGTCCTGTCAATCACGGCTCACACAAATTAACTTTATAAAAGCGCCAAGCAATGTGATCCAGGAAGAGAAAAACATATTTAATGCATGCCCAAATAATAGAACCTTAGACCTCTTTCACTTTTGGAGTTCGCTGGAAAATTATTAGAAAAAATATTAAATCGAAGACTGAGATGACCGAGATGAATAAAACTTACAGGTATGGGCAAAGGTTTATAGAGTGATATATATTTTTATTTTTTCCTTCGTCTTTAAACTTTACATGATAGGAATAATTATTTTAATATTTAAATTATTGCAACTTCATTAAAAAGTCAGCATTTCCAAGATAATAAGAAATAATCTGCATTCCTACCCTGAATCCAAAATTGCGTTATGATCCTGCTCCTGTAGGTGAATTACAATCCCTGGAGCTTAGTTATCCAATCAAAAGGGCAAAATGATGACACATATGGGTTAAATAAAGTCTTCTTTTTAATAGTATAATCTATTTTCTAATAATCTTTGAAAAAAATAAAAGTTTGATTTTATTTTTGTTCTAGGAATGGTTCTTTCCAAAGAAAAGTGTACAACCATTGTTGTTCTGTACCAAAGGAGATCTGAAATTCAAAGAAATAGTCATTAATTGAGGATATCACATCAATGTTCACCATATTCCGATGACTTGTCTTCTGCAGGACCAAAATCCTTAAAGCAATGGACTAGTTGTCTTTAGTGCAAAGCTTGCTTATGATTGGAAAGAACTAGGTATGAACGCTTCAGCGCGCATAGTGAGGCAGAGACTTTTCAACCCAAAGTCACAAGTTGAGAAGGGTCATTAATAGTTTCTTATTACTATGAATTACCTTACGAAATAGGCTCTACTTTTGTGAAAAATATAAAAATGGAGTGTTGATGACCCAAGCAAAGTTATAACATATGATGAAGGTCTTTTCCGCTTGTTAGAAGCACAGCTTCTGTAAGATCCCTCCTTATGAGGAGAAAATGGGAGTGCTTTCACTACTCCTGTGTCGTGCCCACGTTGAATCATCCTGACACTCCATGTTTAAGGCTGCCATTTACTTAAAGAAAATGGAGTACTTTTAATTTGGCCAAACAACACTACAAAAATGGTACCAAACCATGCTTTATCATCACTTTTTCGCAACCGTTTAGGATCATTTTGGGGATGATAACTATTGTTCATAATGATGTCGCACCTTGTCACAAAGCATAAGTAATAACAAAGTTCTTGGCTGAAAATAATATCGAACATTTGTTTTTTTTGCTTGAGAATTCGCGAGATTTGGACCAAAAAGTTAATTTGTACGTGATAATTAAACTGGTGGTTGATAACAGAAGCCATCTCATTGTGAGCAGTTGCGAATCAAGATATCATTACAAATTTGGTATCCAGCCTGCCAACATAAATTGAAACAGTGTTCAAGAACAATGGACTTAATTGTAAATATGTTTTTATGTTCAATTCACTTTCAAGTTATGATACAAACATAATAAAAGAATCTTTGATTTATTTTTATTAATTTTTTTATAGGAATTATATAGTAGGCCTAAAGTTTTGGCCATGACTGTATGTATATTAATACCAACAGTGCTGTTTACGGAAAATTCGGAGTACAAAAATGGCAATATCTACTATCACAGAAAAGATAGCACACGCAAAAAAGTACTAAGAATGAATGATACAGATGCACAGTACTATGCAGAGATGGCTTGAAAGCTTTCGACAAAGTTTGGCAAATAGGATACAAAATATGATCATGTAAATGGACCTAAATTCAAACTTATTGATATTACTATGCGACTATTGATGAAAAGAACAACATACATATGTTAGCATAGAGAATACATATTGAATAGTATTCCAAATAAGAGCAGGGTTACCACAAGGCAGATGTACAAGCAGAACCTTTTACTCAATATATATTTCGGATATCCCACCACCGATTAATCAATCTAGTATTTATATACAGTAGTGGATAATTTTCCTCACCTGGTGAAATTCCGTAGAGAACCGCCCTAATGCATACAAGAATAAGGTGTAAAAAATGAGTAATAAACAAATATGAAAGAAAATGGAAAATCTCCCAAAACATAAACATATTTAAACTAGTACCTATAAGTAGAAGCCTAATATCAGATGAAGAAATCCAAGAAACCAGATACCTTTACTCAATCGAATCAACAGTCCTAGGAATAAAAATTACTATAAATGGATACAAGACATAATTCCAAGAAAGAGCACTAGCTCTAAAATTGATGTAGATCTTTAAAGAATTAAAAAGATAGAACGAAGATAAACGATACACATCAATATTACAATCCGTAATGCTATATCCACTCGCAATAATTCACCTTATGTAAACAAATTAAAAGAGAATCCTACAGAAGGTAAACAAACAACAAAAACAGTGTACCTTATAACAAACACAAGGGGTGTGGAATGGCGGATTTTATTTGTAAGTATAACATAGCCAATGCCCCTCACCCTCCTTACCAGAATTAGATTACAATATAACTAGTTTTGCGTTTGAACGCCTTTAGACAAAGGTTAGTAAATATACATAATGGAGTAAAAATAACTAATGACAGAGATTAGCTTGTTCTCTAAGCACTAGATAGGGATAAACGGTTTTACAACTAATAGAAGAATTAAAAATTTAAGGAATAGAGATTAGACGCACTCTATTCCTCTTCTTTGATCGGAAACTATTGAATTAAGAAAACAGGAATAAGAAGAATATATAATTGATAGAACGTTCCAGGATGAACCCGTAGTTTGGGTTTCACGCTAATCAGAAGGTCCTAAGAGCCAGTCCAACTGTAAATACAGAAATTACTTAGCTGTCACAAAGCACCCTATTCTTCTTCACCCCACCTCCTGAGGTAGACTAACTATGGCACGCTTTATCACTTCTCACTCTCCGTTTTCCGGCTGTTCCCAACTTCTCAGAAGCCTCTTTGAAGTGTACGAGGAAGTGGAGTCTGGGATGCCACTAGCGAACGACGAAGATTTTCTCTATTACTATCCAAAGACACCTATACTGGCGCAGTCCAAGTACCCCAGTGGTTTCACTACATCTGTTAATGGTAAAGGAGGCAAAGGGAAGTGTGAGAGTGGCTGCTTGGCCACCATCCGACTTTTGTTGAAGAAGCCGGAATTAGTGTTCAAGCATTGAGACGTAGATAGGAACGCTGGTTCCAAAGCCTCTTTGCTGCTCCAGTTGATGCTCTGGTTTGTATCACGAAGGTGTGCTGTGAGAGCTTTATTGAATTGCCCTATCGTGGATAACCTACCTCTGCTCTATTATTCGGGTATCCACGCTAATACGTGTCTCGCTAAAATTAGCTAGGCTGCAGTCGTCATAGGGCACACCGTATACTAGGGAGGTTCTGTTGATTTCATTTGGTGGTTGGAGTGGCAGATGTCACCGATTTGGACACAAGCCTTAAAGGCGACTATGGTTGGTTGTGCTAACCTTCTCTTCACTGCGATAGAAAGAAGGTCGGTGGCGGGTGAGATGATGTTTGTACTTTGTTTCACTCCCTTTGCTTTGGCTCCTTGTTTACTTAATGAATAAAACAGGGTGCCCTAATTTCTAGAAGTTTATCCTTCGTTAGTCAAGATAGTGCACTTCTATCCCTTTAAAATTCTTGCCTTGATTTAGAATATCGGTTGAGACTTGGATGCTGTGTGACCACTAAGCGGGTCATTCCTGAGACTTTTGTCCATCCCCAAATATGATGTATTTCTTATCAAGAGGAAAAATAGTTTTTCTTTTTTGTTATTCGAACAAACCAAAATACGTAGACGAGAATAAAATCATCAGATGACGAAAAATATAATATTTATATAATTTTTCTGAACCTTTCATCCAATATATGAGGAAATGGTTTATTTCGACGACGATATACGACCTTTGCTCCTCTTTTGTTTATACAGAACCAACTTCTTTTATCTAGAAATGGATACAGTCGTTCTCTATGCGACGATTTAGGCTTCTCAATGGTAATATTAAATTACAAAAAGAGAACAAAGTAAAGAGTAGGAGGCCCTTGGAGGACATTGGCCAAAATTGATATCATAAAAATGTAACAAAACAAAGAGAAGAAGGATTAAATAGCATAGGAATATAATTTTTAAAATAGAAATAGAAGGAGGGATAGCGAAAAATGAAGACCATAAGATTAGCTAAAACAAACCCAAAAGAGGAGACGATTGGGTGCGGATCATAGTGACTAAAGAACATATATATAAATTAAATATTACTTAAACACATTTTTTAATTTTAATAGGTTTCGATGTTGAAGTAATAATTATCGAGTGTATTCTTAAAGATAATGAGTAATATGCCTCAGAGGCTTGCGAGTGTAAGATAATCCCTCCTATTTTATTGTTAAATCTTTCGTTTAAAGATAGGAATCTATTGTTTCTAGTTAAAACCCATTCATCAAACATAAAATGCAAATCAACCATAAATGAGCAAAGCCAATTGCTATTTTAAATATAGGGACAGGGCAAAAGACGATTTTCCTGTGGAAGCAAACTGTATGTGTCCTAACAAGTGCAGTATAGGATGGATAAATATTTTTTTATTTAATGAAAAATTCCTAGTTATCTACAAATATTGATTTTTGTCAACAATACAACACATTGCTTAGCAGCATTCAGCCCCAACGAAATAAAAGCACCAAAATCTTTTTCAATAGTAACCGAATGTAGATTAAAACTACTTATGTTGTACACCTGCTGGGAGATTTGGTAACATGGTGCATTCTCCTACACTTCGTTACGTTGAATCATCTGCCAGATTTTTTTCCATTTAACTACTGTATCTAAGTAATTTTGTACATTTTCGAAGGGACAACGAGAATTTGTTCTGCATATTTCACACTCCTGAACTATGCACATTAACTTTATCAAAAGTATCATCTGCGATTGGGTATCAAACGCTTTTTAAAAATCTTTATATGCTAAACCAGGAGCTTTTGGTTGGTCTAAGGTTTGGACTATTTCGTTTTAAATATTTTTATTTCATTGCTTTCGTGGTTTATTTCTTTTTTGGTTACATTCATATTCAAAATAAACTTGCAATTATAAAAAGTAATTACATCCACGATATTAAGTACATTCTTCGTTTGCAATTATTTCATTCAATTCCCTCACTAACGAGTATGAGCCTGGGTCCTACATAAGCCCAACATCAAAATCCTCAAGGAGGCAGATGCCTGCTTGAATTTTTGTGATTACTTTGGTATTATAAAATAACATAGTTTCTTGTTTTTACATCATCGATAACAACTTTACATAATTTTTAACCCTTCTAATTTTACCTTTAACAAGCAGAGGACAAAAAATGATACCTGTGCAGATTATCAACAGCTTTATTACGATTTATTCAGAATATATCTATATCAGGTACGTTCGCGTATACATTTATTTTTTAATTTTTAAATTGAGCAACGGCAGCTGACTAGATTTACTAGAAACCTTGTTTTAACTAATTAGTGTTAGTAGCAAAACGATACAGACAATTGAGGAGTGTTTGCAGCGTGTAAAATCCCATTTAAATCAACAGCTTTCACGAGATCACGTAAAAGATTAAATTAATACTTTGGAATTGAGGAATGGATTGGCAAGCTGTCGTTACTAGTCTTAGGAATACTTATGTTAATGAAAGAAATCATATGAATAAAGCAGCACTCCAATTTTTAGCTGACATGTAGCTTCTCGATCAAGATCTTGATCGGTGGTCAATATTATATCTAAAAGGTTTTAGCTCACATATCATCTCATATAATATTTGGTGCGAAAAACTGATGATACAGGTCATCACATCTTTTGCTGTCTTAGGTTTTGTGGTGGTTTTTAGATAATTTTAGGAGCGGATTTCAAATAAACCATCCAGTTTCCTCTAACACATCAGGTTTTCATATTATAGTATATCTTTGTTTTATCATATCTTGTATGAATAATTGTTTTGATGAGGATAGTTTACAAAGTCTCTTAGCTTAAAACCATAAGTTATAATGTCCATAGAATCTGAAATAATAAATGTAGTACAAGATAACATCACCTTTTATTGAATACATCCGGTTAATTTGTAAATATGACGGATAAATGAAAAACAATTGTACACAAACCAACATATTCATGGAACAAAGTCCGCTTACGAGAGCATCTAGGGTGTTTTATTTCTACACAGTCTCTTTGGATACTACAACAGTGGTCAGCCATCAAGTGTGTGCTACATCGGCCTTGATATATTTCCCCCATAGCCGTGATATCTTGATCAAAGCCCTCGCCATGTTCATCGCTCACGTCTCGAAGATTAGCAGGAAATTCAATGAGATGGCTCTTGAGGAAGTGAATATTTATGCTCATGTTGAAGCCTAAAAGATGAAAACTATCAAGCAATGTCTCCACCAAACCCTTGTATTTTCTAGCCTTTTTACTCTCCCAAAATCCTTTCACAACAGTCATAAATGCATCCCATGCTCCTTTTCCACGTCTGTCATTGTGCTCGAGAAGTTTTGGCATTTCATTAACCTTCTGATTTGTGTCTCATCAAAAACACCAGCCTTTACTTTATCATAACTTAGGCTAGGAAATGTTGTACATATGAGTTTGTGACAGTCATCCTACATATTAAGAGATTTGACAAACTGTTTCATTAGTCCTAGCTAGAATATTAAGGGATAAGAATATGATTAGTCCTAGTGGTTGTTGTATGATATTTTTCCCTCCAACTGTCGAACTTTTTCTAACTGGCCAGAGTTTTTGTTACCAATGCTTGTCACTCGCTCGGGCATCCCAAAACATAGCAAACATGGATATTTTGTAAGCCCTCCTTGCTGGCTAAGTAAAACCTGAACATTTTTAGATCCACACATATGACTCATTTGTGTTACTTATACTTGAGTAAATCTAATAGAATTTTTTGTTCATGCTTCTCTTTTAAGTGCACAGAGTGACCAATAGGAATCAAACCCAGCAAGTTTCCATTATGGTGCGATACAAATTTTAGACTCTTCTTTGAACTATTTTTAAAGAGTCTTCATTAATTAAGATTATACTGTAGAGCATCCATTACTTTTAACAGTCACGCCACATCACAATAGTAAACAAAATCTCTTTCAGTTTTAAAGAATGCTAAGAGATCTTTTCTCCTCTTCTGATAAAAAGTTACATTTGTTTTTTTCTTCAGCATATTCTTCACTTTAACTCTATAAGCTAATAGTTCGGATAACTCTTTTGACAGCACAATTCTCTAACTAAATCATTGGGTTCTGCCGTGTTGAAGTTTTCACATTCTTTGGTTGATGTGCGCTTGATTTCCCGAATGAGAGTAATGAAATATGATATTTGGGGGGGAGAAGTCAAGAGAGCGTTGCCACGTTTCATTAATTTGTTGATTTTCAGGAATAATTGGCTCTAATTCGTCATCGGATGAGTTTGAACTGTTAGTATCACTGTCTGTTAGTTCCAAATCAGAATAAAGTTCATTGTAGATATCCAAAATTTCAAAAGGGTTAGCCATTTTTTAATTAATATGAAAAAACTAATTACTACAATTTAAAAATGCGTGTGATATCTACAACTCTCTTAGAAAGACTAAACTAAAAGAAATACTTCATCTATAATTCAAAAGAGAAAGTAAATTTACCGTTACCCGAACAAAAGGAAGATTATTAGGCCTAAAAAACATGCCAGACTCAATTGAGTCGCTGGGTATTTTGACGCCCAGCCTCTTTTGAGGCTCTTGGTATCGTAAGGGTTAACTCGTGAATCCTATTTTTCAAAACTACGAAGTATGTTATAAGCTCTAATCCTAGATCTCCATGGTTCAGCTGACGAAAGATTTACAGTACATGAGAGCTTGTTCCTTCTCCGTTGAACACTGCCAAGCTCGGTACCTTACATTTAAATAGAGGAAAGCTCGCGACCTCTCATTTGAAGACTGGCGAGCTTACCAGTTATCCCCTGAAGACGGTGAGCTCAATACATTTCGTTTAAGGTCTGTAAAGCAAATAAATTCCCTATAAAGACTGTAAAGCAAGGTAACTATCATTTAAATACTGATGAATCCCCTACCTCTTAGTTGAAGAATGGAGAGCTCTCTACTACTCATTGAAAAATTGAAGCTTACTGCCGCACATTTAAGAATGGCGAACTTGCTAAATCTCTTTTTAAGACTTGATAGTTTTCTACTGATCTTTATGAAGACTGGCAAACTTGATACCTCTCCTTTAAGATTCGAAGCACTCCTTCCTTAATTTTCAAGGTTGGAGAGATCGCCACTACTGTTTTGAAGACTGAAGAGTTTATACCTCTTCTTTGAAAGGTGGCGTGCTGTCCATTGGAGAGAGAAGAACTCGCTACCTAACATTTGAAGATTATATACATTGCTATCTCTTCAGTGAAAACATGAGAGTTCGCTGCATCTTCTTGGAATATTGACGAGCTCGCTTCCTCTCATTAAAGGCTGAAACCTTGCTATTTCTCGTTTGAAGACAGAAGAACTCTCTACTTTTCAGCTAAGGCCTGGAGAGTTTGTTACCCCTCCTTGAAGTCTGGTAGAATATCGATATCTCCTATGAAGAATGGCAAGTTCAAAACTTCTGCTTTAAAGTTTGGCGTGATCTCTACCTATAATATGAATATTGAAGAAGCAGTTGCCCGCTAGTTTCTTTTAATCCGGGAGAGCTCTTTACCTTTCTTTTAATGAATGAAGACCTCACTTCCTCTCGTTTGAAGACTGAAGAGCTCGCTGCATCTCATTTAAAGGTTAGCGAGCTCACTATATCTCATTTATAGCCTGGCGATCTGGCTAACTCTCCCTAGATAACTTGCGATTTCTTTACAATAGTTTAAGATTTAAGAACTCGCTACATCTCCTTGAAGACTGTTGAGTCTGATGCCTCTGCTTTGAAGACTAGACAGCTTACTAGTTCACCTTTGATGGCGTACTCGCTTGCTACTTCTCTATTGAGACAGGCGAGCTCGGTGTTTCACATTCGACAACCGCGAGCACGTTACCCTAATTTGAAAGGGTTGCGAGCTAGCTACATCTGTATTGAAGAATATAGAGATTGTTTACTCTCCTTTGAAGCTTTATGAGATTTATGTCTCCTTTGAAAGCAAGCGATCTCGGTATATCTACTTTGAACAAGGGCTGAATCGCTATCTTTCCTTTGAAAATAGGAAAGATCGAAACCTCTTTTTTGAAGATTGGTCAGGCTTGATACTTTTCCTTAGATTAGTCTCCTATAAAGAATGCAGAGCTCGGTACTTCTCCTTCCAAGAGTGGCGAGCTCATTACCTCTCTTTTGAAAAGTAATGAACATGCTACCTCTTCTTTGATGACTGATGACCTCCCTACCTCTCCTTTGAAGAGTGGAGCGCTCGCTGCTACCTATTCTGTGACGTTGGAGTGCTCACCTACTGTCATTTGAAGACTGACGAGCTTGCTTCCTCTATTTTGAAGATTGGCGAGCTTGCTACATTTCATTTGAAGATTGGCGAGCTAGGTTCCTCTCCTTTGTCAGTGTTGAGCTTGCTACTTATCCGTTGAGGACTAAAGAGCCTACTAGCACTTCTTTGATGTCTTCTTGATTGATAATTCTTCTTTGAGGAACCGCAAGATGTCCGAACGATGTAGAGTATGCCATACTTCAATACCTAATTAAGCAAGGCATTGTTTTGTTGTTTTGGTTCAGCAGAATCTGGATAGAGGGTATTCTCTCAAGACTTCTGGCGAATAGCTACTGTGCTCGCCTTTCGTAAACCGAGGGAGAGATCAATCTACCCCGACCGGTTTCCACCCATTCTCTCCAAATAATACCATGCGTGTGCGAGTTGATGAAGAAATTGATAAATGTTAGATGACATAAATTCTTAGAGATCAGAGGACTATTTTCTTCCGCAGTGCGTGTTCAACAGGTTCAAATCTAAGTCAGATGTTCTGCTGCGCCTAAAAAATTCCATCTGCGAGGCATTCTTTCCGAGTAAGCACTACACCACAGTGTCTTTTGAACTGGAGAAGGCCTATGATACCATATATCCATACGGTATCATGGAGACCTTCCAGACGATGGGAAGGGAAAGCCTTCCATCTTTATTTCGGAGTTTTTTTCTAGATCATCGATCCTGCGTACGGATGTGGAGAGCCCTCTCTGGCCTAATGAAGCGGTAAGGAAGTGTCTCGCAGGGAAGAGTCATCGTAATCACACTCCCTATCCTTAGCATCTACGGTATCACCAGGGTACTGCCGGAAGATGTTCTCGATACTCTCAACGTGGACAAAATTTCGATCTCTTTTGGTGCACCAAGATGGCAACTTGGGAGTATTGATTCTGTAAAAGAACTACCTATGCCCGCCCCCCATTTGTCGGAGACCACGTGCTATGGTAATATGCCACGGACGACGTCATTTTCTGTTCAAACATTCTCGAATTTTAGACTCCTGATCACGTTGCGAAAACATTTACAAATCCTACAAACTGATCCCAAGCATCCCCACCCCCTGGTGACGAAGTGAGGAAGAGCCACGCTGTCTTGCACCTCGCTGCTAAATGATGAATCGACTTCGCCTCCGGATTAAGATGACTGGAGCTTGTGACTCCTTTCTCCAAACTCCCCCTTAACCTTCCAGATCGGGCATAAAAAAACTCGGGCTATTTTGTAGTTCAAAGGCCGTCCTTATCGTCTAGTCCGGTTTGCGTTCGTCAGACAGCAGACTTCTTCAGCTGTGATTTTACCGTGTGAATAGCAAACCTTTGAATTTGCGCAGCAGTCTCCCTTCGTTTAATCAAACCAAAGAAAATATCCATTCCTTACCTTTGAAGAAAAGAAGATTCCTCTTTCAGTGGAATTACGAGAATTCCCCCATTCCACGCCGAGCGTCATCTTTGAGGTTTGGCTATCTTCATCGGAAGATTGGTTCGGATCGTGCGCCACCTGTCTCATTCGGATCGTGCCCCACTTGCCTCATCCACATCGTGCCCCACTTGCCTCTTCGGATCGTTCCCCACTCGCCTCATCGCAAGACGGATTTTCTTCGAAGTCATCGACCCGTAAGACTGAAACCACCTCCCTAATTAGTATTGTCAAGTCCCCCTTCTGATTTGAGCATAGATACATTAATCCATTAATTCCATTTAAGAATCCCTCATCATAATAAATATCAAGAGATTCTTTTAATTTAAATAATCGCCCTTTGCCTATTATTATTCTTATTTTAATATGTGTAAATAATATTATATTTTTGTTGTTTCATCTTTAACTAACCTTAAACGATACTCTTGGCCTATTCAAGTATATATCGCTAACCATTTATGCACTCTGTTTAATTATTAAGGATTTGTAACACAACGCGTAAAGTGTGACCACCTAGTCGGTCGTTAATCCCTGCGAACAGTCCTTCAACGATTCGCGTGCACTAGGTGATTAAGTCACCCCACCCCACATAATATAAGGAGTAATTTATGGTATATAGACAGATTCCAACAGGAATTGTACCATATCTCTGGTCATAACAGAGAGCATGGTTTCATTTTTCCTTTACCAAGACTAAGGTGGTGCACTTCTGCCGTTTCCTTTTTGTCCCTAAACAGAATTTGCCTGTAATTACTGGATTCCCGTTTTCTTTATCTTCTTTTCGACCGCCCATCATCTAGGAGTCTGATATTAGCAGCCCTAGTGTCTCTTGTACCCATGTCATTGACATTCTTCCTTCCGTGACGTTCAGCACCTGCTGGACTTACTTGCATTTCTTTCAACCCTTTATTCGTTCAAAGCTTGAACGTACAAATTTTATGCATCCGCAGCATAGTGTGTATTGAGTAAGGGTTCCTCTTCCTATTAAGGAAAGGTTCATCTTCCTCCGTGGTAGCTCCGGAGACAGACGGGTCCGGTCCCGTTTCGGCAAGTGACCAGGCTATGAGTGGCACGTTCATCACCTTTGCGCCCTCGGGTGTTAGCACTAAACCAAGACTAGAGTCGCAAGTGTAATTAATCTAGTCTCGATTACGTCGGGGCCGCTCCTTGAAAAAATAACTGTAGTTTTCGAGTACTTTGGCTTCAAACGCTAGCTTGATTGGGAAAAAGCCGAAGGTAACCCGTTTGACGGATGTAAGCCTTCTGGCGAATGCGTTGGATCACCCCGCAGCAGACATGAACAGTGCCATTCTCTCACTTAAAGGCTGATCGGAGAGTGTGTCGGCGCACTTTACCATTAACTTCGAGAAAAAAGTTCTTTATGTGAGGGAACTCATAGACTTCTCCATAGATAGCATCACCTTATATCTGGCCAACATTTGAACGGTTGAAGTCAAAAGTATGATGAGAAAACATGGATGAGTCTCAATATTCACCCCTATACATTTTATCGCGTTTGAATTGGACAGGCTCACTGAGTTGATGCGTACTGGTTGTTACGGCCATTACTTTGTGGGTCATCTATTCAAACAGAGCCCCTTCATCTCCTACGAGCTAGGTTTGGAAGGCATATTCCTTCAATGTAATTGCTGCGGGTTATATGCCAAATGGTAGGAGCTACAGATTCCCGTCTCCTCCAGTTTTCCGTTACAAGTTTTTGCAGCAGAACATGCTGGGCGCTTGATCCCTGCCATCCTCCCGAAGTATAGTGGTTTTGCGACCCCTTCCCCCCACCGCAGCTTGGGGACGGTGTACCAGGATCTGCCATTTCCACTTTTTATTATGTCTCCGTTCTTCTCTTTGCTTTAAATACTTCCTTTGAGGTAGTAGTAGCTGTGCAGATGCACCTGTATAAAAGCTATAATGTTATTTCTGTGTACATTCCACCGTCAGTCGAATTCTATGAGGAGGACTTTCGCCGTACTGTGACATGTTTGCCGAGGTCCTTTTTACTGCTCGGGGATTTGAACGGTTTCCCAGTGGAGGAGTTTTGGTCAGAGGATGACGCCGTTGTGTTATTCTCCGGCAACGTCATCGCTCTTTATCTATCTACTCTTCCTAGATCATAGGCTGTTTTGCACGCCGACGGATTTCCTTGTGTGCAGCCGACTGTGAGACGGCCCGTAAACAGAACCTTTATGTCTACATGCGCTATAATCGTCGCCCGAACTATTTCACTGTCTATGATAAAAGTTAAGTGTATTCGAAATAAAGATGACTCCCAAACAAAAGGAAGATAAGTATATACGCAGCCATAACCAGAAAACGACATAATTATCTCATAGACAATTAACCAATATTAATAAGACGTCGCAAGCCAATCTGAACGAGTTAATCACACCTTTAGCTGCAGCACTTTACCAATTTGTTGTATGTGATCTTATTCGATTCCACTGTAAAATTTTGCCAGAGAGCTTCAAGATTCGTCGGTTTACAACCCATAACCTTCTCACTCAACATTTGTATCAGTTTTTCAATGTTTTAAAGGAACATGGTTAACTATTGGATTTAATCAGAGCTCTTTCTAGAGCAGTTCATCGCTTCAATATTTTCCGCAGAGAAAAATTGCCTCACATTGCTTTGCTGTGTGGCACGGAGAATTGCCCTGTCTATTAACATTCCCTCCTGCTATCACAAGAGATGAGACCGCTTTAGGGCACTTGTGGATGCACGCTATCATATGAATTTTTATAATATTAAAGTTCATTGCACTCACCTAGGTAATTCGGTTATATAAAAATGTTAAGGCCCATCTACACTTCATCGGGCACGCCTCGGCGACGCTTCTCAACCACTTGCTCGGCTCGGTTGACAAGTATTCTCTAAGCATGGTAGATGGTATGTAAAGGAGGCTTACCATTCAAATATAATAGTAATCTCATTCCATAAATAAAACGCACCATTGCGCCATTTTATTGCTTTCTATTCATTATTCTTTGGGAAGAGGATCCGGATCAAGAATGTCCAACGTAATCTCATTATTATACTACACCTGTGGACAACAGAAAAATACAGAGCTGAAAAAAGAGCTCATTTTCCCGGGATTTCCCCATCCTACTTTTTCTTTTTTTGTCAAAAAACATTCAATATTACTATTCACACGATATACATTATATACATTTTCACTTACCACACGCCCTGAACATGTATCAGTTTAATATGAGCAACTATTCTGGTGCTGTAGTCTACAGGATTGCGTGCCCTCCAGCCCTTAATGGCCGCAGAATGATTCACCGCTATAACTCTCACACAGTTTCCCTTTCAGTGTCTTCACCTCTTTTTTTTTACATATATCTCTGTAGAGGGATCAACTAAAATAGTAGTATTTCCCACCCTCCTAAAATATTACTTCGGGAGAGAAAGCGAGCCTTTACTCCCCCACCCTCCGACTTTACCCTTTTTGGACTTGCCGCCAGGACACTAAGAAATTCATACCGAGGCATGACGCTGAAATTGAAGGCTATCTCCCAGCCGTCTTAATCTTCCCTCTCTTTCCCCGGGTTGGGAGATTACTCATCTATTTTGTAGGTTTTCCGCGAACAACTTTTATCGCTCCAGCTGCTGCTCGTTCCGTCAAACCCACTGTACCCGACCTCTTACACTTTCCCGTAAGGACACGCTCGTTTGTCCCAGCCGATAATGAGGGCTCGAGAAGGCCCCCCCATCTCTCTCCCTGTTTTGGTGAAATCTGGGTATATATCCACCCTCCCAAGGATTACCCAGAGATTCGGTTCGACGACGCTTCCCCGAACGGAGTTCGATTCAACGACGCTCTCTCCCAAAAGTGTCTAGTGACGGTCGCAGGCCACGGAAGAGCTGGACATCACACTCGTATCTTCGGGCCAGGTAGAAGAGTCTCTTGAGGCAACGTCAGCTTTTCTCAACCGCCTTCGGATCAAGGATTAGAGAAGCCGTCCTTTGAAGTTCTTCTGGTGACCTATTGAGGACAAGAGGCCCAATAGCTCGCTCAATCCCAGTTTGGAGAAATCATCTCCTCTCCCTCCCTTCGAAGTTCGACCGGTGACCTCTTGAGGAAAAGAGGACTTCATCTCGCTAAATCAGAGTTTGGAGAAAGTAGCATCACCCTCTTCTGGTTCCCAGCTACACTCGTGAGTAGCCAAGGTCACCAAGGTTCCCCTTCCAAGTTGGCCCGGCTTTACTCTCGAGGTTCAAAGGAACTACATCGCTCACTACCCTAAATATCCCATTATAACCATTAAATAACTTTGGTTATCCAATTAGTATTCGAAACCTAATTCCGTCTTATTCATGCAACTATATACTCGTATATCTATATTTATTGTGTACCTTTTATTTACTGTGTACTAAAATCTATTTTTGTCCTTGTGTTTGGAATATTCCTTGGCAACGAAGCTGCAGCTAACTATTCAAATCGCACTGTTAGAAAAATAACAGTTGTTGCCTTGCTTAGCATACCTTAGAGCCTTTGTGCATATTTTCCCGTATACTTGGCCATACTTTGACAATTTCCATACAACCATTCCTATTTTATTAGGTGATAACTTTGTTTGAATTATTAAAACCATTTCCATCTTCTTGATGACCGTATATACCCACCATTCGTTACAACCGTTCTGTAACAATTCCATTAGCTTACAGTTGAGAAATAACTATAGAAAATTAATTGTCTATGTGCAACTGCCCGTTACTGTACATTGTAACAGATCCAGTTTTGAGCGGCAACATTGATATTTTGACTTAGAAATAGATCGCACTGTGATAGACGGAGGCACTTCCATTTATTTTCACTGGAAGATCGCCTCAACGTGGCTAACTTATTGAAGTCCTTAAAAAAATAAACTCGTTTAAAAATATTAATTATGACTCAACATAGAAATTACAGTATCAAGCAGGTAAACAAAATGCGTATCATTGCGATGCCGCCAATTTATTTTTTTTAAATAACAGAAACTTTGAATAACTGCCTTGGGTTGTCCTTAAAATCATCAGAGCAAATATATTATTTTACAATATAACTTTACAAAAGTAATAGTTTGAAAACGGACGGACCGACATAGTGAGAAATAGAGTCGCACGCGAGTAAAAATCTCTTATATTTTCGCAGACGTCACTGTTAATGACTGAACACTCAAGTAGGATATCTTGCAACACAAACAGAAAAACAAATAGTTTAAACACTATGATCGACACGAGCCGCATCTAGCCCATTTTGATGTCAAAATTTTAAACGCAGGTTTTGTCCTTCTTTCCTCGTAAGATATGTCTTTCACCAGGTCTTAAAGGGGCAATTTAGACTACTCAATATTAAAGAAAATATGATTGATATGATTCGTGGGCGGAGCTTATATGTCTGAAGTTAAGAAACACGGCATAAAACAATGGACATTAGAGCGCCTAACCACGTCTGTTAATCGCCATTGAATTTGAACCTAATTTTTGGCTTTCGATTTGTGCATACTACTAGATGATTAAAATTAACGGGGTGGGTGGAATTCCCCCCCCCCCCCACACAATTAATTCACTGCGTTTGCAAGACGTTGTTAGGCTCTCCAATTTTCATTGTGGCTGTGTATTAAAAATTTGGCCTCACTTCTCCTAACCACTATTTTTAGAAATCTTTTTAATGATAAATATTATATTTTTTTCTTGAAAGTAACTAGTTTTGGTCATTTCGGTATATTATTGTGTGTTTTTTTATTTCACCTTTGCTTTTTAGGTTTTGCCTCACTAAGATGAATATTTTTTTATAAAAAGGTTAAGATCTAGGAGAGTTGCATTTCTACTAGTCTGAGTTGACTACGTACCTTCATAACAGTTTCACTTCGTATAACTTCATCAGTTTAATCAGCAGCTTTCTTAAAAAGAACTACCCGGTTCTCTCATTAGTTTTCGCTGTATTTTTTTCTAAATTAATTCCTATAGATCGCCGCTCTCGCCCTAATCTCTCCGGCACAAATTTTATACGAATCTCGCAATGTCACCCTCGTCCGTGAATTTAAAACCTGGGGAGAGTGATTATTGGTATGTTTTGCGATGACGAAAAGTAACCTTTTATTTGTTTGGTAACTATTTCCTGCTCCTTTCTTAGTTTTATTTTTTAAGTTAAAATAGTCATTTAATGTATGTGGCGCTTTTCGACAATTTAAGAGTATGTTCCTAAGAAAATAAGTGTTAATGGATTTAAGGATGCTTATGCCGAAACACATAACCTTCTGCCTAATTAAATTAAGCCACTATAAATGTATCTCGATTTACATACACAGGAATATGTTTACATTTTATGGAGCAAATACCTCTCTCCCTAATGGCTTTACGGAGCCAATGATCTCAAAGAGGAGGATTCGGAAATTAGATTTGTGAGACTTTCTGGATTTGAACCTTGAAAATTATTGTTCCTTTAATTGAAGAATCGCGTTAATAATTAACTGAGGATATAAATTTGGAACATTTTTAGAGATTTTGAGTCCTCACTTGCAATGTCTTGCATACATTCTTTTATGCAATCGAAGACCATATTCTTTATTGCCACAACTTGAGTGATTTAAACCACAACAAATTTACGCTAATTGAAATGATGTCATGTTTTGGGTCTAGACACAACTAAGTGGTTCCCTCAAACTTTAGTGCTTATATCAACACAAGTGAAAGGAAATGTCGATCACTATAACACCCCTTTCCCTAATGTAGTCATTTTAACGCCACTCATTAAAAATTTTGAAATTAATCATCTTACTCCCTAGTGCATGCATTTTTCCTCTCAAAATGTAGCCATATCAACATACTCCCAAGAGCTTTGGTTTTCTAAAATCCCTACATCCCATAGGTTAGGTAAGTTACGTTGGCCTAACTTGGCTGAGTTCACCTTTGTAGAAAGCTATTTTGTTGTATCCAGATAATTTGTTGGGAGTGGGCCCTCCACAAGGAAAGGAAGAACGAGGCTCTGAAACGTGTTTTCAGCCATGGCTGATAATAGTATATTGATTGGAAACTAAATGAAAATTCCAAATTTTGCTTGGTACTACCATCCTCTCTCCATCTATATTAAAATTACCATTTTAAAATCATCCCACCCCTAACTTTTCACACTTTTATATCCTCAATCTATGTTTTTGCAATTATTCATCTTCTATTAGGTTGAGGAATAAGTTCTTGCTGTTTTTTTAATGTTGTGTTGATTTAAGTTTTGTTGACGTGATTTGTGCACATATTAAGAAACAATAATAAATAATGAGAGCAAAATTTGCAAAAGTTAGGCTACGTCTCTTAACAGCGTAGACTATTAGGCTTTTGCTTAGGCTATGTCTTGAAGTCGAGTAATTGGTCATTGCGGTTTATTTAAAAGTTGTGTTAATTTAATTTTTGTTCTGTACCACCAAAATGGAATGCCAAGTTGAAAGAAAGGCGCATTTTCGACACTTGTTGTTATTCATTTTCATTCGCGACGGGAACAATGCAAACGCAGCCAAAGCTCGTCGCGATATTTGTGCTGTGTACGAGGAAAATGCTTTATCAAAAAGGACACCTCAAGGGTGGTTTTCACGTTTCAAAAACTGTCATTTTAATCTTAATAACGAAGAACGTTGTGGTCGCCCCATTAAGTTTGATGAAGATCGATTGAACGACCTTCTTCATGACAATCCTCGTCAATCAACCAGAGAATTGGCTGTACAATTGCTGTGTGCTCAGAAAACTGTAGTGAATCACCTTCATTCGATGTGGAAAGTTAAAAAACTCGTTGCATGGGTTCTGCACGCCAAAAGCAACAAACTTCAACGCTCCACGATTGCCGCAGGTTTGCTTGCTCATCACAAGGTTACTCGTGGATATAAGGACAAATTTCTTCACCGCATCATCACTGGTGACAAAAGGTGGTGTGTTTATGTCAACATGAACCAACGAAAACAATGGCTTAGCGCTAATAAAAAAGCATTTCCGAGATTAAAGCAAGGACTTCATCCACGAAAGACGATGCTATGTGTGTGGTGGGATTGTGAAGGCATCATTCTTTATAAGCTCCTTGGGAACAACGAGATTTTCAATGCAGAACTCTCCTTTGAATAAATGTATCGACTCGCCGAAGCGACCTCATCGACTTTATGGAGTCCTTCTGCAACACGACAATGCTCATCCTCACATTGCCAATATAAAAAAGACGCCATTTAAACGCTTAATTGGGAAATCTGGCCGCATCCTCCTATTCACCAGGCTTGGCTCCATCAGATCTCCATCTGTTCCGCTCGGTCTCCAACAATTTGCGCGGCGTTTCGTTCAATACTGATGTGGAATTAAGAACCTGGTTAGACGAATTCTTCGAGTCAAAATCCAGAGGTTTTTATTGCAGAGGCATCGAAAAACTAGTTGAACGTTGGGAAGAAGTCGTAAATAACAACGGAGAATACATCAGTGATTAAATTGCATATTGTTATCAATTAAAAATGAAGTTTTCCTAAAATTGTTAATGGTAATCAATAAATTTGATAAAACCGCAAGAACTTATTCCTCACCCATTACATAAGGTTTCGGATGTTAAAGAAAACATCACCCCTTAAATCTTTGAACACTTATTGTAGGTTGGATATCATTCAACACATTCTGATTAAAATATGGAAACCTATCAGTGTACTCCATTGGACCTAATTAGCCGTCAACGAGCAAATTTACTTAAGAGTTTTGAAAACTATGGCGAGTACATCACTTACCTGTCTAGAACGAATTTAGTATTATATGTAAATGCGATATAATTTAAAGATATCACCCACTCCCACTATTTTTTATAGTTTTGAACTTGACCTAGCCCATTTCCCCTTTAACTTCCTTATTGTTTTTAATATTTTTTTAAGTTTAGTCTTTTCCTGCAGCCATAGAATTGGGTCAGGATTTCTTCGTCGACTATCCTGACCGCCTGATCAGGTTCCAAGTTCTATGTGGCTTCAGGGTCTTAGATGGAATTATGTATTATTTATAGACTAATCTTTCCAGACACTTTGGCATGTCTCTTTTGCAGATAGTGCTTGGTTTTTCGAATACTTACCAACGTTAAATAATTTTGTATTGGATTTATTTATCTTTTTTGCGTGATATTATTATATGCTGGAACTGATATAGTTGTTTGTACACGATTTCGATTTGCTTTTGTAAATTTCTATGTTGAGCAGGTCAGCATCTGGTTAGTTTGTCACGCCCGCTCCCTTACCCCGAATTATTTTACGCTAACGCTTTTACCTTTAATGGTAAAATCTTAAAACAATCTTTGAAATTCTCCAAAACTCTTATTCATATATATGTACCATATCATCTACAAGTCTTAGGTAGCGCGGTTATCCTTATGATTTGATGATCCTGCTATATCAATTTAACTTTCACCTATTCCTTCCAGAGATTGAACACTTGACGAGGTAACTTTTTTCTGGCATACGGATGCTGCTGGCCTCATTCGAGTTGGTGATATTTTGCAAATTGAGATAACTAAACTGTACGTTTTCTAGCGAAAGACGAGCCAAAGCTTGATATAGGTTAAGAAGCAGACCCCTGATTTAAATCACCTAAAAAAAAATATAAATAATATTCGGAGTTGAGGTTATGGCTAGACACCGAAGAATGTGGAAGTTGTCTGTAGATATTCAGATAAGAATGGAAGAATTTCTCGTCTGAACAATGCTAGAAATTGGTGCCTCTTCGCCCAAAGATGTGCTTAAGCCATTTATGTTATGTTTATATTTGATATAAACATTTTGTTCAATTGTCGATTAGATAATTATGTTGATTTCTGGTTATTGAAACATTTAAAATACTCGTCTCTAGTTTGGGAATAATCATTTCAACAAAAATACATTGTCTTCTTCCCCAAAATTAGCCGGTATATTTTTCTCTCCATTTGGACGGTTCGGTGTTTTATCCTTTGATTTAAACAGTACTAACAGCTTGTGTGTGTTTTCGGAGAATCCACATACAGTCCTTCGTTTGGTGTCATAAGAGACGAATAATAAATAGTCTGGGATTTGAGAATTCTGTTGGCCATGTTTTTATTTTTTTTACCAGTGTCGAAGCGCCAGGTCTAGGCGTCGTTTTTTTTTTCAAAAGGAGTATAGTTAAATTGTACCCTTTGAGAGCCATGAAATGAGCTATATTACCGTCGAGATATGGTTATTCACCCTGGAGATTTCAAATCTGGCATCGCATTTGGCGCTGGGTGGCGCCATCTAGTGGCAAAAGCCTCCTTTAGCCATTGGTAGGCACCTTGTAAGTGAATTTGAACCATGGGAAACCATCAATGCAATAACCAATTATAATCTTATCACAAAAACGAAGCAGGTCATTGAAGCGACCTTTCCTCTTGTCTCTCTAGCCTTTTGAGTTCCATATTCAGCGGTTTCAGACCTGCTTTTGTGTGCAGTTCTGTTTGACGGTCCATCCTTTACTATCAGAAGTGTTGCTTGTTTCTGTTCTCTCTGCATTGTTTTGAGAAAATCACATTGTAAGTCTTACAGACAGTAATTAGTTAAAACTTAGTAGACGAATATTAAATAAATGAAGTAGCATGCCGGAGTAGAAAGCCTTCACCATTCAAACAACGAAGTGAGAATTTAAAGAGACAAACTTACGAGGATTAAAGTTTAGGTGATAAAGTTACAAATTAGAAGGATGGGAAAATCTGCTTATAATTAAGAGATGCTATAAAAAGTTCATATGCGTCTAAAAAATATAAGAGGAAACAGGAAAACTCGAGGGAGGGTAGATAAAACTTTAAAGGAACAGACTAATTACAGAATGATTACGAAAAGAAAAAACTCTGCTTTGCAAATCGTTCCTTCACACTGAACTTCCCATAAAAAAATGGATCATTAGCAACTTTTATATGAAGAAGTTTTTCGAGGTGCTCGTTTTTAATACTTGAGGGAATGTCCTGAGCATGTTTAGCTTAATTCCAGAAATGCTTGAAGCAGGAGATTCTGCTCTAACGCTTAGAAAATTTATCTCCTTGTTAGCCGTATCTATTTGTGAGGAATACCTTGTAAATATTAAAAAAAAATATATTTATTTCTAGGGTCCACGAATTGTGATAACTAGGTGGTAACTAAAGAAAATGACTTTTGATTATTTAATATTTTCCTAAATTTGTTTATGTAATTTAACTTAACTTCATCCTAAATGGAATTTTTTATAATGACTTTATTTAAATACACAAACAATCAAACTTAACACATTGCATATTAGGGTGAATGTAGTGGATGAGAAAAATAAGCTAAAACTCACAGCTCAGAGGCCATTAAATATATAATCTGCCTGAAAACGTCTCTCACTTTAGGATTAACGATTTAATTTTCATATCTTTTTTCATTATTTTATATACACAAAGTTTATCAAAAGTAAGTACAAATATTAAAAAATCCGTTAGGAGTAATATTAAATTCTAGTCCCCAATGACGTGTTCATTGTTAATGACGCATTTTTCTGCGAATAAGCAGTTTTGGATTGAGGACCTTCACTCCCTCAGCAGGACTTATGCCTAAATGTCTTAGTATAAATCCCATCCTTACTCGAAATTCAAGGCTATTAATTTCATCAACAGATGCAAATTTCATGCAAATATTATTCAGCTAAATAAATGGGGCTTAATGACATATTTAATTTATGTTAAAAACAAACTTCGAACCCCCTAAAATGTCAAGTTTACCATCTCTGGGAGGAGTGAGATTGTTATAAATAAATTTTTTGACACACAGTGAATAATTTCAATCAAATTTCTTGTAGGGAGATAAGAAGTGCTACTTGTTCTGCCTGCGACAATTCTTATATAAATATTACTTATATAAGACTGCGCTTGTCTTAACTCTAACGCTTTCTCTCTAAACTGTTTCATACAAACTTTAGTTAAATGATTCTGTTTGGCTTCCGCATTTCAGTATGGGTTAAGTAAAAATAATTATGAAAAAACGGCTGCTTTATTTCTACGAATTGAAATAGGACTGTCTCTGATTTGTTAGCTTCATTTAAAGACTACAGGCATGTGTACCTCAGGCTACTTGCACCATCTTCATTCCTGTGATTAAACCTACGGTAAAAATCGACAAATTCTCGATATTTGAAATGGTTCGTTTATTCGCCGAATTTTTTGTGAATTTTTAAATTTACAGCACGCCTCTGTGGCTACGGATGAGGACACGGTTACATAAAAAGAAACAAAACTTAGCAAGTTAATTTAAAATAACTAGCAAAGAAAAAACTGAATAAAAGATGGTACTTTATTTCATTTTGGGTGAGAAAAAATGAATTTGATCTTCATTTTCCACCGAAATAAAGCGTTGCCCTAATAAGCCAAACCGAACCAATCTACCTAACTTATGCATTTGAAAGCTATATGGAAGGCTGAATGGGCCTATATTTCAAGGAAGATGACTGAAATTATTCAAGTCTTATATCATGAGAATCGTATGACAGCAGATATAGAAAACACTAGTTGTAAGAGGAAATATTAGGCCCTCAACTGACCGGGTAGTTATTTATTTTTACTTTTAAATTTATTTTGTTTGTATAATGACATATACATTTAAGGAATCTTTTCATTTTCTCTCCTATTAATATATATAGCCTTGGTCAAAATTAAGGGCAGGTATGAAAAAGTTAAGAATATGATTGAAACTCATTTATTTCATACCTGACATAATGAAAGAAAAACAAAACCCACCTGGGTTTCTTTAAGCCACTCTACTCAGTCTCCGGTAACATACAAGTACGATAAAAATGGTAAATTTAGGGGACAGTTGTTGCTGACTTCTGCTCCGAGGGTGTATTTATAAACAAACAAATCAAAAATTCAAACTGTCGATTACGTATTACCTCTCCCAGAGCGATACGACGCCAAGCACGGCTGAATTGATACCCACTTCTGTCGATTCAACATGAGATCCATTTTCCTTAAGTTCAAAATGTCTAGGAAGAGAAATAACAGATGCCCAAAAGCCAGGGCACCATCGCGTACCCCCTTGCTATCCCCCTCCCCCTCCCATTACCCGGCGGGAGTAATTTTAGTATAAAACTGTTCGTCAGGAGAAAAAGAAGACTTTTTCGTTTCGTCGCGACTTTGATAAGAACTTGCTGAAATAGAATTCTACAGCAAGTTAGAAAGGACTTTCATTTTCTTCGGCAATACTAGATTGCACCAAGCATAATCAGCACAGTTCGATTACCAAAGATCGTCAAGTGATCTTACATCCAAGTACCTCCGGCACAATTCGATTACCAAAGATCATCAAGTGATCTTACCCTATCTGAGTTTGACACCCCAAACTAGATAGATTTCTTACCGAAAAGAAAAGCTCTATAAGCGAAACTAAATCGCTAGAAAATCATACAGCCATCTCCAAGCCTCGTCTGAGAAAACCTTTTCAAGATGATAAACGCCCGACGCATCGCCTCTTCAATCGGCGTTTTGTTTTGGCTCCTTCTCCTTCGTCGCCTTGAAAGTCCGCGTCACTCGTCCACCTCTCGTTCGAAGTAACGCCCTCTATTGAGAAGCAAATAAACTACACTCACGACGCCTCTCCTGACAATATTTGAATAAAGGTATTTCGTTTGGATTCTCTGGGTAAACCCCACTATCTTATGTGAGTATGAATTTTATTTTTTATGTCCACGTGCGTTTAACGTAGATTATTTAATCCTAAAGACGAATTTTTTTAAGTAAATTGTTCTCCCTTAAAGCAACCAGAAACTAAATGTCGATAAAGGGACTTGCGAACCATTTTTAAGTTGTATTTTGTACGTGTATATATTAATTTTGTTTGAGTTGATTAATGTACAGTAAAGGTCTATTTTGGTTGAAGTGTTTAAATTATCAGAAACGAGTTCTGTTGGCAGTATTTAGTATATTAAAGAGAGAACTCCTCTCTATATTCATTCAATCGAATAAAATTAAGATAAGCGTTCTTAGAGATCGAACCTACGACCCACTTTATTAATCATAATAAAAATTTAAAAAATACACTTGGCCTAACCCCGATATGCAGTATCCGGTGCGGTTCATAGAAAAATGTCCTTATAAAGCCAGAACAATATTTTTTCATCATCTAATCCTAAAAAAAATGTTTTTAATAATAATTATATTATACTGCCATATTCGCCCCAATTAATTAATTTTAAATAGATGTCAGGTGCCAACAGTATAAATGTTGCCTTTCATTATGAAAATACGATACGTAATAGTCTGTCTTAAAATAGATCCGCCGATAAAGAACAAGGTGTTTATTATATTCTATGTAAAATTTGAAATCAAATATACATTAGCGAAAGCAGCAGATTCTCCAGTAGGATGAAGGAACACAAATTCGAAGTGTGCAGGGAAAAACTATCTGCTAGCCTGTTGCTCCTACACATGTCATATGAAGACCATTCGATTAACATTCATAATGCCAGGATAAATTATATTTCTCACAACTATATATATATAGCCGTCGAATAGAATTAGCTCTCATAGAGGATTTACAAACTTTAATCTTTCCGATGCGCAATTCAAGGCTAATCACTTGATAAGCCAAAGACTCATCCGGCCTTTGACTAAAAATGCCTTTAGATATTTTTGTCCTCATTAGTTTGCCAGCGATTGGAGATGAAGTATGTCTCCATCATTACCCAGTTTCGCAATAAATCGGTCAAAAATGCTGCTGTTTCTTTTTTGTATTAAGGTTACACAAACGTTACACAAAAACAGGAGATGACTACGAGTAAAGCTATGAAAAAACCGCCCTGAGAAGGATTCGGACCTCAGACCTCTGGTTATTTACTACAGTGTTCTACTGGTGTGAGCTCATGGAACCAATACCGAAAGCAACGCATTTTTCCAAATTAATCTTCCGTTCGCATCTCCTAATACCACTGCCCAAATGAAACTGCATGGCGAACGCATGCCTTCTTTGTATGACCGAGAGCTATTAGCCAGTTGTGGTTGTGTGCAAACTAGCAAGAATCTACGACGTTTAGGTTAATGTTGCCTTTATAAAGGAATATGTGCAAAGGTTAAAAGAAACAGGATAACAGAGATCTTATAGAAGATGACCACGAGAAAAGGCACGAGTGAAAGACACGTCGCCTCGATAAACACTCGAACCTCAGACCTTTAGTTATCTAGACCCATGCTCTACCGCTGAGCTAAAGGGATCAAAACCGAAAACAACACATTTTTCCCAAGTAAACCTTACGTTCGCATCATCACACAAAAATAACCAGTTAAATGGTTAGGAGAATAAAATACTAAAATGGGGAGTGACCAAAAATTTAAGATTTAAAATAAGGGTTTATGACAAACGGTTCGCAATATATAAGATAAGTAAGGATAAATGTGGATAAGAAAAATTAAAAATTTAAGATTTCAAAGGAAGCAAGATAAAATGAGATCACCTGACACAACTCTAACACGAGGGGAGACTGAATATAGCCGGAAGGAATAGTCGAGAAATTAAATGGTTTGGAAAAAATAGTGAATAGTTGGGAAGTTGGATTATTTGAAAGAGCTGGTGATTGTTAGTGGAAAAGAAGATTAATCGCGATTCAGATAGGATTTGTGTGCTTAATATCGAGCGAGTCGGGTATTTGGAGAGAGGTATGGACTTACGCTACGCCTAGAAATTTAAAGTTCAGAATCAATATAACTGTTTTGTATTTGATGTATTGCTCGTGTATTGGAGATGCTTTTTTTTACGAAGGAAATTTCCTATTACAACACTGATACCAAGATGGGAACAAGTTCTAACATTCACTGAGCGCAAGCTCCTCCTTATGGTTACATTGTAAGAACATGGCCCGTTGAAAATTATTAACAAAGATAAATCTGAACAGGATTCCTTGAGCCGCTTCCGATTTAATTTTTAGTCTCTCTTTTATAGGAGATATGGCGATGATAATTTTTTCATTTTCTGATTAAGAAATGGAGTCGACAAATTTTGTGAGTTACTTAAATGAACGACACCCTAACATAAATTTTGAATAAGAAAAAGAAGAAGTTAAGTCCCTCTTATTCCTGGATATATTAGTGTCACAGTTTAGATCCTCATTCCTTACCAATATTTACCACAAACTAACCTTTAGTGGTCTTGAGCTAGATTTGTTTAGTAGCTGTGACATTTCCTACAAGTTGAGCTCCATTACTACCCTAGTAGCCCGGGTTTACAGATTATCTTCTAATTTCACAATGATGCACAGAGATTTTGGATTTCCAATAAAACATTTTGTCAATAACCTTTTCCCATCATCACAAATAAAAAAATCCTCTTTGACTAATTTGATGTTTTATTTTTGTAAAACTACTAATGAAATTCAATTTGTATACAAATTATAGATTTATTTATTCCTATAAACTGTTCTTTAATTGTAAGGATAAGTTCCCGCCCAAAATATGTAAGTATCAGGAGTGTGTACACATTTACTTGTCCTGGGTATACTCAGAAGGCCTATACAAGAAGTACCTTGCGCGCTTTGAAAGGTAGAGCTTGTTCCCATCCTAGTGTTAGTGTACGATCAGAAAATGTCCTTGGAATAAAGAAAACATTTTATCGTTCTTTATTTCAAATTTTAAATAGTGAATTTTTTTCTTTCAAATTTAACTTTGATTCTTCTGGGGGTAATTTTACTATATTCCTCTTGCAAAGTTCTCCAAATTTTTTGAAGTTGCTTGTGTTTCTCTCCTTTCTTCCCACTTCTAGTGTCTCTGACAAATTTCAATCGGATGAAGTTCTGGCTCTGTGTAGCCTAGTCCATGACACTTACTTCCTCCTGATTAAGCAAATTATTCACCAACTTTGCCTTGTGGCAAAGTCATTATCCTGCCCATAAATAGCAGGATGTGCAGAGGTGGCACTTATTTTGTGCATCGCCTTTGCTTGCGGAAGTTCTTTATACACTTGAGCATTTAATATGTCCTGTAAGTGGACAAGTGGACTACTAGTTTCCCCCCAAATTATGCCACGCACTATAACGCTCCCTCCACATAACTTGGCGCACCTTTTCACGCAGTTCTCGGATAATCATTCGCCTGGTCTTCCACGGACGATGCTCCTGCCATCTGATCTAAGCAAATCGTACTTCGATTCATTTATACTTTTGGCTCTTGCTCTTCTATCCATAGAACGTTCGTAGTGTGGGAGGAAAATCTAGCTTCCTTGTTCTAAGGCTCATCCCTGACTTTCCATCTGTTGTGCGAGATTATAAAGATCTTTCTGTCGGGCAGCGTGATGCTGTCTTCTTGGAGAGACTAACGCCCATAGTTTAATTTATTTCTTGGGAACTACTGGCTGCTGTTTAGACGGAAGTTAACTGATACATGTGCCTGTGGTATGGTAACGTAATATATTATTATGTACGATACTTTTGTGGGTTTAACCCTTTCAGCTATGGTTCTGATGAAAAGATGATCCTCTTGACGTAACTTAACAATTAGCTGCTGGATATAGGCAAGTGTAGTGGGTCCCCTAGGCTTTTTAGCTGCTGCGAACTTACAAGGTAATAAAAAACTGAGAGTGCTAAGAACATGGAAGTAAGTTACTGCTCTAAAATAGTTGGTCGTCTCCAAGATAGAATTACACTGTCTAGATAATTTTTTACACCATATATTTGGAATAAAAATGTGCTTTTGCATATAACTTTCAGTTCCATCCATCCTAAAATGTGAAATGTAGACGTAGAACTTTTATCCATACTTAGTTTATACCAACATGAATCAACTAAAAAAAAACGTAAACAACAACTATGAGGGGCGCTTAGGTGCCCTAGTTTATTCTCTCCTCGCCAAGAGATCTATACATGCACTCAAGGATTTATAAAATTATGAATTATGAAGGAGTTCCGCCCCCTTCCAGAATATTATACGACAGTCTAACGATTATGAACATCCCCCATGCACAATACAGGTTATACGGATCTCAATGTTACCAGTTCCGCCACAGGTACCATTATCCATGATAACTCACTCCCTAAATATGAAATTTATTGTTATGTTACCAGACAATCAGGGAAGAAGGGTTCATTGGAGCACTCCTTTAGAAGTCGCTGCTTCTTTTGATTGTGTGTCACATTTAGAAAAGACAAAATGAGCCTTGATACCTTCAAAGCATTGTAGAATTTATGTTGATAAGAATGCTGATAGAGTGGCATCACACAAGAGAATGTAAAAAAATAGCCTCTCATTGGACTCCCATATGGGTACAATATCTGAGTTGGTGGTTTCCTATCCTGAAGAACTAGAGTGTAGAGTTAGGTGAACTTTTTTCGAGACGCTATCGCAGGCATCAACACCTCTGTAGAGGGCTCATCAAATTGAGTATAACCACTCAATGTGGCGCACCCAAATTGGTCTTTTGATGTGAAACAGTTAAATGGGAATTGGATAAAACCAGGTACCTTATTTGTTACCAATTAGCCGGGACAACTCGACAATTCATTTAAAGCGACTTAGTCAAAAATAATTACCTCTCGCTTTCTCGCTAAGGATGACACTCTGGGTAGACCAAGCTTCTATTTAGGATAGGAAGGGACTTGAAATATTCTTACCGCCAACTCATTAAGGTAGCAGCACTCATGGAGGCAAACATGCGCTATACTTTCCTATAAGGACGCGAGGGTTATCGCTCTTATAGGGCATGGAGCGACTTAAGCGGAGGGGGCCTTTCTTAGCTGATACTAGAGAAGGTACCTGGTTATGCGGGCCATTAGAGCACAATCTCTATACTTTGCAATACAAAATTTACTCCAGAGTCTCTAACACCATGATTTTTTATAAAAGATTTAAATCGCAAAGTTTGGATGAAATAGGGGCGATCCGCAACAATTAACACAATTAGCCATGCTTGAGAAAAAATCATAGTTCAAATCTTTAAAATACTAGTAACTAATAAACATTGGGGGATGAGACCTCTTTTCAGCCGACTTACGTGGTAGCAAAAATAACCTATATCCGATAAAGGTAAGAACGACTTTATAGGAAAGTGAAACTCTCAGGTACTAACCGAGTCAAAGTACAATGTGTGTTCTCTCTTACAGCAATGCCACCTATTCTCCGAAAAAGACTTAATATGGCACTCTAGGAAACATCGGCCACCCAGACCAAAATGCTTCTCTCTAAAAAGTGAACGACCTTTAGTTCTCTAGCTAAGAGTGAATCTCAAATTACAACGATCAATAGTAGACAAAAGCTTGGTTAGAAATGACCTTCAAAACTCGCCCCTGGCTATGAATATATGTAGATGAGAAAAAATTCACAAAGAAACTAGTAAAGAAGTGAAGGAGATGAGTAGAAAGAATAAAATTCGTGTTCTTTTGAGGCTACCGAAAACATTGAACCTGGTAGGGCATGCTACTCCTTGAAGTGTCAGTTATAGCATCTTTGGATAAATTATTGAACAGAATATAACTTAAAGTATAATATAATATAATAGTTTAATATTAATAGTCTAATATAATAGTGTTTAAATAAAGTGAACCAGGTATATCCGTCTTTCTTTTGGCAGGCACACACTGCTGTGATCCCAAATTTGCATATCACTGATGGTCCGTCTCTATAGCCTACCTGGTGGCAGGGAATTGAACTGATATAACTAAACAAACACGGAATTTAATCTACCTCTCTCCTTTTTAAGTTCAATTTCCTTAAAAATATTTGCTTTAAGTTTCTTCAATCGAATAACAAAATTGACTGATTATTACGTATTCGCCAAACAACTGAAGTAACTTCGATCATTTTGGTTTATGTTCTCCTTTCTTGAATGGTTATGAGCATCTGTTTGCTATACTTTGCTATCAGATAAAACGTTATCCATGAGTAAAAGAAGTATACTTCTGTAATTTTCATTTTCAATTCCACATGTCATAGCTTATTTCTTTTGGATGATTTCAAAAATTGCCGTAAGTACATAGTCACATTCACGAAGAGTGAAATGGGAGGTCCCGAACTATTATAATTTTGTAGAACGTCTTCTCGGAGTTTCTTCAAACGTCGCTTTTAAATTACAAATCTTGGAAGGTCCACGACTGAGGAATTTTCGAAACGGAGTTTCTTGTGCCCGCATTCAATCATGATAGCGTCAGAAATCGTGTCCATTTACAAAGAAATATAATGTTCGTGCAAAGTAAAAGTCTATTTTGGTACATTCCGGCATCTTTGGCTTTTTATTAAGATGGTGAAGGAATCTGCGGTTATGACATGCTACATATATCACTTTTGAATGGCAATGGGCGCGTTTCGGCTGCGTCTTCGTAACCTTTGTAATTGAATCTATTAAAGATTTATTATATGGAGTTTAATTTCATACCGAAGTTCTTCTTGCCGTGTTTTATAGTCGTTTCCTAGCCTCAGAAAACGTGGAGTAGGGACATAAGACCCCTTTTGCAGGCTACTTTCAAAAGTTATCAGCGTTGGAAGGTAGAAACTCTATTTTCACTCAACATTGGCTAAATTTTATTCTCCCAATTAGCTCCCTTACAGTTAATGAAGAGCTGGCTTCCTTTAATTAACAGTTGCCTCAGTATGCTTCATTTATACCTGGTGAAGTTCGTCTTCTTCTTGTTCAATTCATTGTCACTAATTTTCTCCCTTTACTCTGCCGGTTCGTATTTCGCGCCCATTTTATCCCGCCCATTCTCCAGCTTTTTCCCGCCAACATTGGCAAATTTTTAATTTAATTTTAAAAGAAGCGCGATATTTACGATTGTCTGATGTAAGTATCAAGAGTTTGTACTCGAACTGGTGGTAATGTTTCCTTTACAGCAAAGTAGAACCTCAAAGCTGGACTTCGTTCGTTGGGTTTCTATTACGATATGTGGGCTTAATTATTAAACGCGTCGCTGACAAATGAACGCACATATGAGCATATAAATTATCCTTAAATAAAAGGGAAAAGCCCCAATCGTGTTCTTATTTATAAATGTTGGTTCTCTAATTATGAACCTCTCTCTGAGATATTTGAATCGCGACACCTCGAGTCCCGGCTTTCTTGGCTGACTAAGAGTTTTACGACCCTTATTTTTCAAACCATTTTATCTTTTCTTCTGAATATATCATTTGTTTAGCGTTTATTATCGTTTTTTATCATCTATAATAGATTGCTATAGTCATTCTTATTGTTATTGTCGTAGAATTCCCCTCCTTTTTGTTCTATCTCTAAGAGTGCTAAGAGTGTCTAATATATTGATATTATAGAATATCTTAAAGAACAGAGCCGTTACCAAACACGTAAGGATATAAATAGAAACGCCCACTAATTCACAAAATAAACTTATATTTTACCTTTATCAATTGAATACATAACATTTAGACATTAACTACAGCAATACTCTGAATATTATCCTAAACAAGAATTAATTAAATTAGTTGACCCACAAAATTAAGTTAACGTTTTCTCTACACACAACAATAATATAAGAATTAGGCTTACGGACTCATGTGGAGTTTAAAGGGCCTCAGAAATGTTATTGACTCACGACGCGTGCCGTGTGTCCAGTTGTAGATGGGCGAAATTCTACGGTCGTTTTGGCGAGTGTAGCAGCTGGGGGTTCCACACGTTCTTCCGGAGGGAGGGGGGGGTCTTCAAGGACGACGACCAATACGGTGCTTTATGCAACACCTAGGCAGTCGTGGTCTCTCTGGCGAGAGTGAGTCGAACTTGTTTCTTAAATCAAGTTAACTTGGATTGCGGTGTGATCACCGAGTAACGAGCTCGAAGAGGAGCTTTTCTCCTTCGTTACTTATTTCCTTATGGACGAGGACTGAACTCGGGGAGGGTCTTCTTCAAGGGCGAGAATAACGGAGGGGGGTTTCTCTGGCGAGAATAAGTTACTTAAAGTTTGGTGTGGCCACCGAATAACGGGCTCGAGGGGGAGCCTTTTCCTTCTTCTTTTCTTAATTCCTCAAGGAAAAGGAATACCACTAGTGTTTAAGGTGCACCAGGCTATCAGGAGTCTCTCTGGCGAGAGTAAATTGAACTTACCAAAGTTAACTTATCGTTTGGTTTGATAACCAGGGACTTAGCTCGAGGATGAGCTTCTGCTTAGCCCCTTAAGGTAGGTAGCCCTGCCTCTCGTGCAGGGTACTTCTTGGTCTGGCGAGCCAAGTACTCTACCTCTCCAGTCTCAGTAGTTCGGTTTGATCCGAAGACTTCGTCACCTAGAGTCTGACGTATACTACCACTTCTTCTTCTTAATTTCTCAAGGACGAGGAATACCCCTGGTGTTTAAGATGCACCAGGATATGAGGAGTCTCTTTGGCGAGAGTAAGTTGAACTTACCAAAGTTAACTTATCGTTTGGTTTGATAACCAGGGACTTAGCTCGAGGATGAGCTTCTTCTTAGCCCCTTAAGGTAGGTAGCCCTGCCTCTCTTGCAGGGTGCTTCTTGGTCTGGCGACCCAAGTAGACTACCTCTCTAGTCTCGGTCGCTCGGTTTTGGATCCGAGGACTTCGTCACCTAGAGACTGACGTATACTACCCCGATTTTCCTAAGAGTTCCTCATTTATACCTCGCACCCCCACTGGGGGAGTGGTAAGGGGGAGACGGGCTTGAGGACGGCCCCAGGAGAGTTCTTTTTCCAAATGGTCTTTCCCACGAAGTCAAACATCGGCTCCTCGTTAGCCATCGAGATTGGGAGAAACCCGTTTCCAATTTCTTGCCTAACGTGAAACTGGATCTCACTCTCCTTGGGGAGATCTTACCTTTTTGACCTTCAGGGTCTTACATGGCACCGAGTTGTGCCACACTGCGGTTAAGCACTCACCCGCCGATGCCTTCGACGGATGTCTTTGCGGTTACTGCCTTGTGACTGCACCAAGAGTGGACGGGGGGGGGGGGGGTAACCATTCCCACGCAGTTATTATCATTATAGGGAGTGAAAATATATGGAGGGAACATAACCCAAGTAGTCAAAAGAGGAAACTGAGTCAAAGTGACCTTAGAAAGCAGTGTTAAAAAGGTATATATCCCAACATTGGCCAATGAAACTTCCTAATATAAAAAGAATTACGCTTCCTGATTCCTGATTTATACAGACAAGGCAGATTATTCTTCAATAAAATCGTGATAGAGTTTTTATCACCATTTCGCACATTTTTACTTGGCCTTTACATTCTACGATCCATTCATTTATCGTCCACTAAAGGATTGGTCCACTAAAGGATTGCAGCCGGTCACTGGATCAGCTGCAATTGGTCAAATAGTATAATGCGAGAAGGGACGGGACAGGGGGCTACCACACTGAAAATGAGCTAGGTCTTTATTTAACTATGTCTACATTTCGGAGTCTTACGCGACTCTTTTGTTTCTCTTCGGCTCAGTCTTTCCTACCATCTCCTCGTACCAAAAGGAGAGAGTATATCCCATAGCTCACTCGCTAGCATTGCCTTCTTCTCCTTTGCCATGATGAGAAATGCGTGGGAACACAGGATATGCAGACAATTATGGAGGTTGTTTACTCTCTAAATTGCTATTACAAGTTTTATCTCGCTTAATTATTACAATGTTTTTTTCAATACTTTTGCTACCATCAATGCGGAGAAGTAGTTAGGTGTCATGGCCAACTATGTTACAAACTGATATCTGTAGGATTGCATAGGTCAAGGAACCAATACCTTAAGAGCCTTTCGGCTAATATAATTTTTTTCAACTTGCTATTTTTTCTAATCTATCAACTAAAATGGTTCCTTTACAAGTGTTTTTGTAATAATATTTTCTATAAGTAGATCAGCGTCGCTAAAGTCAATCTTCAATCAGTTTGGAGGCCAAGAATTTCTTAGCCAGGAATCGGTTAATATGAACCCATGGCCGTCTGCTATTTCTCAGTACTCCTAGTAAAATAAGATATATAATTCCATATTATGGAAACTTTTTGTAGTTTGAGTGACTTTAGGAGTTAACAAATTACAGAATTATTTAAACAGCAAAGCCACTAAGATCCACAAGGCTAGTTCAAGAAAGAGGCTAGTTCGAGGTAAAAGGATCCCTCCAGTCATGTTTGGTAGTTCTAGTTCTTTCAGCTGCTCTTTGAAACTCGGGCTTTTAAAAAAACAGAATACCTTGATTACACCATTGCTACCTCCTTCCATTCTTTTGACGATCACTAATGGTTTAGGTTGTATCTGAAACCCAAAATGCCATTAGGTTTCTGGTATTGTTCGACACCTTGCTAATGACTTTTAAATCAAATAGTGAAATTAAGCATAGATCCTTTTCTTATGGAAATTCCAGTAGAGAATTATTATTAATTGAGTACGAATATACGAGCATAACGCTATTTTTTTCTCCGTTGAACACTGCATTAAACAATAATGGAACTTATTTGACCCGTCTTTGACAACTCATAAATCTTAGCAGAATCTTTTAATAGGGCAGAATACTTCCTTTCGCTATGGCACATTGACTGACTTCACATCCTCAGCATCTTTAAACTTATAATATATGATTTTCTACATAAAATGAGGTCGTCGAGTATCTTTGCAACTATATACACAGGATTGTCTCCAATCCCCGCTCTTTCTCTCACATGGCAATCCATCATTTTTCGTCGTCAGTGGCTCTACATAGCGATATAAGTTCTATGTGTTACAGCTGTTTGTACAATCAGGTTTCTTGCCTGGTAAAAAGGCAAAAAAGAAAGCGATTATAGAAACCCAATTTATACACCAATCCTATGTACATTTACTCTGCTTTCTTAATGTAGATATTTACTTCCACTTCCATGCCTTAGCGACAGTAAAATCTCAAGCTACTTTCAGACATATTTTAGACTCCAATTCTTATCATTCACTAACTTTCTGATCGCTCCTCAGATTCAAAGTGATTCAAAACTTTATCATCTCAATCTGTCGCATCTGAACTTTTTCATCCCAAACCTTACCAAACCAATCTGTCGCATCTGAACGACTATCATTCATCATGCAAACTATATATTAAAAATAGTGGAATTTTTCAAGGGCGATAGCACTGACGTTATTATCACACTCAATTTCATCCTACCAAACGAAATTTATGACATTACTCCAGTTAATTTTAGCCTCCTCCTAGCTCATTACCTCTCAAACGATTCAATTAAAATTTTATTGCGCTACAAATATTTCCATTTACTTCCTTATTTATGTACTTCATTCAGGTATATACATAGTTAATAGAAAGCAAAGGACTAAAAACAGATCTTTCCGAAGTTCTTAATTCGGTCTTCGCTCCAACTTAAAAAATTGCCATTATTCATTTTGCTTTAAGATTTGTTAAAGCTTCTGAAATTAATTATAACATAGATATTTTAAACACCAATATATATATATATATATATATATATATATATATATATATATATATATATACATATATATATATATACACTAACCATTGCTTTACTTTGGTCAAAATTTCATATCTTATTCCTGAACAACATGAATAAACTGGTAAGACAAATGGTATTATTTAGAAACCCATGCTATTCTTGGAATTAAATTTACCTTTCCATGTGTTCTATGAACTTTTCACAATTATAATTGAAAATACTTAATAAATATTGAAGTTAAGCTTTTGTGTTTGTTATCTTGATTCTTGAGTTGTATTCTACTTCTTGAAAATGGTAATAAAATTCGTTATGTTGAAACCAACATGAACTCTATCAATATTAAACATATTTAGGCAAATAAATAATGCTTGGTGGTCTAATTATGACTTTATTCAGAGAAAAACGTATGCAGAGTTCATTTAGTTTTTTTCCAGGTAATTATTTGTATTTCTAAATTAAAATTCCCACTATTTTCTAAAAGCGAATTCAACTTTCCTGGAATTTACTGCATAACCAAAAATGCAATAAAAATGACCAGGGAAAAAGGCACATGAGAGGAATGTTTTTAAGAAAGAGTAAAAGAATGCAATTAAACTTGAGTGTCGAAAAATTATTTTACAAATTTAAAAAGTTTTTGGAAACAAATTGGAAGCTGCGCAGAGAAAATTTCTGCTATCTTAGAATATGAACGTAAGTTTGGTCATAAAAGGGAATGAGTTAAATATATGGCATTCACAAATCAGTAAATCGAAAAAAATTGATTAGTGGGTGCCAAAGAGAAATGAGATACTCCTAACGATTTCAGCAGGTGAACCAATACACGTAAAACAGTGGCCGGTATAAACTATACTGTGGGCGAACCACATAACCCTTTTACACACTTTAATTTCGAGATGAAATTTACCAGACACTTTTTTATTATTTTTTATAATATCTGAGCATAATTCAAATAAAACAACAGGAGAAATTACCTAAAGGAATATTGCATTGCTAAATTGATCGTTAGCAATGTTAAGCTAAAGTGGGTAGTGTTAGTATTTGGATTAGGACCCAGCTCTATGGGTTGAGTGCCAGGGTACTATCGTAGCAACCCGCGGTTTGGAATGCAGAAGTCTCATTATTCCTTCACTTAATGAACGTCTTCATTAAACCTAACTTATTAGGAAGTATTGAGAGCAAAGCTTTTGCTAATTCTGCATGTACCACTGAAGCAACAACATTATGCTGACGAGGTTCATAATTTTTCCTGGGGTGCCATTCACGGTGTTAATAGTGTTTTTCATCTGATCCGCTATCCCATTGCCGAGAAAACGGGTATTTATTCTATCCACCTTGAATTCCCAATATATTTTTTTCTCTATTAGTTTAAACATTGTGGATAAGTTAAGTGTTCTTATCCGCCATTGCTAAAAAAATAAATATATAATAAAAAATAAAGTATAGTTACTTGTGATATTAGATTCCCTGACTTCTCCTTTTGTAACCGTTGTGAGGTAAAAAAGTTTCGAAAAGGGGATTAATATTACATTCAAATCTTTACAGATGTTAATCGTATACGAGAGCATCCAGTACATTTTCATGTTACGTAGGTCTTATGAAGTTTAACAGAATACATAAAGGGGCTGCTGCACCTTATTCGCAATGTTGAGAACTACTGCTTTCACCTTCATTTTGACGAATTAATAAATAGCATCCATTCTCATGAGTTATATCGTAAGCCTATGAATTAGATTAGTCCATAACATTGCAGCGATATAATAAAAAAAAGGTATTTTTATGCCCGGTACAAAAATTTCGTAATTCTTACTCACGATTCCTATGCAAGATGGATGAATTCTCCGGAGCCTACAAGGTGTCATCTCAAAGTCATGAGCTCAAGATCTCAACAGCAAATTGGTAAGCTCGTTAAGTATAGCCTCGTTGAGAGCCCTCGTTTCATTTGAAGTGTCATTTGGAAGTCCATAGAAAAGGAAATGGTCCTTGGCATTGAATTTTATTCACAATCGAATCATCAAAGTTCTGAGTTTGAGCTGGATCGGGTATTGGAATTTAATGACCACTAGGTACATGCCCTATCGCAGAAGGAATGTCATGATACACAACAATGTATTTATCCTTCTTATTAACTAATGAAAATAGTAATATGAATATAGAACTTGCATTTGAAATATAGGAAACATTCAGAAAGTCGATGGAGTCCGGATATTTTCAAAGCCAAGGTCCTTTTCGATGTTTGGATGAGCTTTCTAGTGATCACTGTGTACATAGTTGTTCCAGGATGTAATACTTTCTCGATTATTGGAAAGAGTATCACTACAATGTGTAAGTCAACAAACTCCATATGACCCAACGATGAAGAAGTAGATCCGAATATTTATGAAGGTGGGTGAGGTGCGTCACCAAATTGTACAATTTTATCTCACCCACCAACAAGTATATTATGGTTCTCGTTAAAATGGTTTTTAAAAGTTTACGACAAAACTTATCCATGTCAGTCAGTCACTCTTTAAAAGTATAAAAATAAGACAACCTGCGATACAGACATGTTACCGATGCCTTCAAACTTTACCAAGTAAAAATGATCCCACTCCAAAATAATAAAAGAAAGCTAATTTATCACAAAAAGGGGTGGATTATCTTTAAATGATATAAACGTTTATTTATTCCACTTGAATAAAATACCTAAAATTTTAAAGCAAACAACAATGTTTAAGTCACAAAACTTATCCATGTCAGTCAGTCACTCTTTAAAAGTATAAAAATAAGACAACCTCCGATACAGACATGTTACCGATGCCTTCAAACTTTACCAAGTAAAAATGATCCCGCTCCAAAATAATAAAAGAAAGCTAATTTATCACAAAAAGGGGTGGATTATCTTTAAATGATATAAACGTTTATTTATTCCACTTAAATAAAATACCTTAAGTTTTAAAGCAAACAACAATGTTTAAGTCACTCTTCAAATTCTTCCTTAACAAATTCAATTAATCTTTCATTACGAATGTGATTATCTAAAGACTACTAAAAATAGTGACTTAGACGTTACAGAACTCCTATGAGTTGAATTTGAACTTATTCTAAATCATCCGATGATGATCATCCGCAAGGGGCTGTGTGTGTTTCTGCAATGTCATGCACGAACAAAAATTGCTCCATGAAGTGCCAGATACACTAAATAATCCTCCAGATGGGAAACTACAGCGTAACCTCTCTCTATCAAATTACTACATTTTCTGTTACTTAGGCTAGGATCATTATTATAAGATGATGACTAATTGTGTGCGTGTTTGTGTGTGTGTGTGTCAGTCTGTTAATTGAAAAAATAAACGTGAAATGACTTTTTCCCTTGCACACCAATTTTCCATATGTTGTGAAATAAAAAAGATTTTTCTCTTGCATTCTTTCTTAATTTTGTGAGCAAAGCGAACAAGTGCTGCAGGCTTAGCGAAAACGCCCGCAGAGCAGATTTTTGCTAGTATTTACAATGAAAGATTCCTTAATAAGGACAAACTCGAAGAGTGACTTAAAAATTTTAGCTTCAAAGATGAAAGAGTCTAATTCAAGAGACATAAATATATATTTAATTCTTAGCAAATTATTCCTGAAAAGGATGAAAACAATTTTTTTAAATAAATTCTATTGTTTAAATTGTATTTTGATTTATCAACAGAATTCACATATTTTCACGTATCAAAAGTTCATTACTCTGTAAAGCTGTTTTTGAAATGCTTTTTTTTATCGTGGTGCCAACCTTAGTTTTTGTTATTTAAAAATAGTAAATAACCTCACAGCCACTTTTACTTAAATACTTAAAAGAGGGAGTAATTTTATCAAAGAGAAACCATCTCTCCTATTTATTACGCACATTTTCACTTTCCCAAACTTCAATACTTTAATTCAAACCTTTCCTCACAAATTTTCTAGAAGAGATACCCACATTGAATTGGGCCTCTAATTATACAGTGGCGGCAACAAAAAAAGTGACATTTAATATTGGCAACAGAAATCGATACACAAAATCGTTTTCACGATTTTACTTGCCAACTAGCCAATGAAAAGGTGCGGGGCTTATGCCGCAAGTGGACGACTCTCCTGAGCTAAGACAAGAGAACTGCGCTTTACTGGAACTCAGTGTCTCGTTTGAGCTCGTACAGTTAGGCTTTAGTGTATGGCACTCCAGCGTGCTGATTTCCTGCATTCGTGCCTACATTTGACGTGCTATAACCTCTGTGCAAATGGATACAATGGGGCGGAAAAAGCTTTCTATGACAGAGAAAAGCCGTGCCTTGACCCTATTAGAGCAGGGAAAGTCTTTTATTGATGTAGCATCAGATTTAGGAACCTCAAAAAATACGATTCATCGCCTAAAACGGGCAGCTGAGTTATTGCCATCAGGTACCATTCCAAAGATGAAGGAGGGCATTGGTGCAGCTAGGAAGACATCTCCAAGGACTGATAATATCCTAAGGCGTAAAGTGATGTCAGACCCTTCTGTAACCTCCGCTTCAATCAAGAAAAAACACCCAGACCTCCTCCAGAACGTCGCCCTCAGGACCCTCCGTCATTGCTTACAGAAGGACTTATGCCTACCGGCTCTCCGCGCTGCCAAGAAGCCACTTCTTACCAAGACTATGAAGATGAAAAGGCTCAATTTGTGCAAGACCTATAAACATTGGACAGCTGCCCATTGGAAGAAGGTTATGTTCAGTGATTAAAACACCTTTAGGCTGGTCAGAGGAGAGTCAAAGATCGTGCGTCGTCCCAGCAATGTGTCTCGGTATAAACCAAAATATACCGTGAAAACTGTGAAGCACCCTGATAGTGTGATGGTGTGTGGTGCCTTTAGTGGAAACAAGGGCAGAGGGGTCTGTACTTCCTTCCCAAGAATGTAACCATGAGGGGGACTAACTAACATGCTGCCATTTTGGGAAATTCATCAGTGTGAATTTTTCATGCATGATGGTGCCCCTGCTCACAGGTCCCAGTTAGTGAAAAGGTTCTTCAATGATAATAATATTAGTGTTTTGGAGTGGCCTGGTAATTCCCCGGACCTAAATCCTATTGAGAATGCTTGGAATCTGATGAAAACCAAAGTTCAAGAGCCAGCACTCGGCAGCATCAAGGATCTGATAGAATCACTGAAGAAGATCTGGGTTACGATCGACCCCACCTACTTCGCAAACCTTACTGAATTAATGCCCAATCGACTCAGGATGATCATCAAGTGCAAGGGCAACATGACCAAGTATTAACTTTCATGAAATATTCATAATAAAATATGTAAGTTACATTTTTCTGTTTCATTTTCTCTGAATTGTCACATGTCACTTTTTTTGTTGCCGCCACTGTAGCTAATAATGACGATGATATTACTACTACAACTATTTCTACTGGCATTACCTCCCATTTCTCTTTCATGTGACCTACAGAGAGAAACCGAATTGGATTATCTCGCTAAATAAATCGAATTATGTTCTTATTTTCGAATAACACTGACCTTTGTACAACGAACTTGTTCCTGTTCCTGACGATTTACATTCCCCTCTTTACCATGTCACAGCTTAGGGTTAAATACTACCTCTCCTGTGTACTTGATTATTTAAAAATAATATGTTTTTTCCCCCTTCGATTTATCATCTTCCAGAACTTTTCGTTCTCCCTTGTCACTCTATATCGGGGTGTTCTTCTCAAATCTCTTGATTCCAAGGGTTCCGCCTTATGCACGAGATTGGGAACTAAAATGTTGCAATATTCAATTTGAGGCTGTCTTACGGTTTTGTTAATTCATCATAGTCAACAAAGCCATCTAATACCATTAAGAGACATTATATGTATATAATGTCTCTTACCCAAGTATATACATATTTTTTATAACCGATGTTTTTTATGTTTAGCAAGTTCTTGACCTTGGGAAGAGATAAATTTGTGGTGATCGTAAGTTTTATTGCCGATTTGCAATAGTTTTGAGAGACTTTTCTCTGCAAGAATCAACATTTAAGCTATCGAACCGTTTTAAGAGTTGCTTGTCATAAGAGCAGACGAACCAAAGCTGAACAAAATCAGCACTTCATATGGCGCCTGATCATTCATAATGAACGGGAATGAACATTTTTGTGTAGCTTTTGGAAAAAGTAGGGGAAAAAGTGTTTTTGCGTGAAGAGCCGCATGAAGCAGTTTTGGGGTATGAATGAATAAGCTCGAGAAATATGTGGGGGAAATTGGCATTTATAAGGGTAAACTGTGGGTGGGTAGGGTGTATGGACATTGTTAAGATATATGTGAAGCTGAGGAGGCAAGAATTGGAATTGACTCACGGAAGATTGTTGGCTAGAATTGGCAATGAGTATGGATTTATGGTTTTAGCAGAAAATTAATGATAAGAGAAAAGGAGAGGGGATGTTGTTGAATGATCAGACTCTCTATATAAATATATATACGTAGGTACTTTGGGGCTTGAGGCTGAAGTTGGTTGAAGACCGTTAGTGAAAGGAGAAATTGTTATGAGTCCAGTGGGGATGGTTTATTATTAACTTTGCGCGATCCTTAAACAAATATTTCAGCGTGCAAGTTGGCCAAAGATTAACAGGTAGCTGGTACGCGTTGTGGTGGCAAAAGAAAGACAATGACGAAAATATATCTTTCCTAACGACAAAATGATATTTATATTTACACAAAAAATGGGTTTAGAGGTAATGGTCGTGCAGCTGGGTTAAAGGTTCAGAGGAGATACAGGTTGGTGAATTAAGAAAGTAAAGAGGTCAGATTCAGTTTGCTGACTTAAAGTGGGATTTTAAACTGGGGCGTTTAGACAAATAATGGAGCAATGGGGGTTTAACTAGATTCAAGGACAATCTGCAGGCAGCAACGGTTATGATTACCTTACGTGCTCGTTGTCGAAAATAGGCCAGTTACGGTACGATGAATGTGGAGGAAGAAGTCGGTTTATCTCTTGCTTCAGACAAAGGAGCACTTGTCGACCCTTCGGAATTGGGAACCCTCATCAGGTACTTGCCGATTGACTATGTCAGAGTTCACGGATGGGGATACTTGCCGATTTACTATAGCAGAGTTCACGGATCGATTTAGCCTTCAACTTGAATCGAAATCACCGCTGGGAGGGGGGTGGGAGCGTCCTTCAGCTCGTTCGGCAGGGTATTTGGAAGTCTAACAGTCTTGCTTTCTAAACTTAGATGAAGCGTTATATAGGAACCTGGTGAGGTGGCTCCAGACGCGCGTGAATTTGAAGAAAAGTCGGCAACTCTTTCGGGGGAAGGGGGAATCGTGATAACGTTGGTTGGAATGTTCAACGGATTTAAATATTCGAGCGAAAAACCAGAATGCTAGCGGAGAGGTGGCCGTAGGGGACGATGACATCGGTCCTTAGGCAAATACAGCTGGGGCGTATGATAGCGGCGTAAGACCCTCATTGTTAAGGTTCAGCCATGCTTTTACACCTCCATGCGGTGATCTCAGGAAACACGTAGGTACGGGAGGGCACGTGGTTGCCATTTGAACTCATTCTGCTACATCCATCCCAACCAAAAAGATGGAAAACGTGGAGTTAGGTAAGAAAGGTGACATCCCCTTAGACGAATGAGTGGTCACGGGGTAACTGGAAAATAAAAAATAAAAATAAAACGGAATTCCTGACCTGTCGTCGAGCAGGTGCACAAGCTAATTCTACCCGACTGCGTGTACATATGAACGGACATAATTAAAAAAAATGAAAATGATATTTATGTACTAAGCTATACAAAGCTAAAAAAGAAGAATGAAATGGATATTCAATGATACTTTTAAAATAAATGGCAGAAGGATTACGTTAGTACATATACACATATTCTGGAGCCGGACCAGGCTTCTAAATACTATCTTCATAAATACAAGGGCGGGGTGCGTCAAAGACGTACACATCGGCAAAAGTAAGAACATAAACAGAAATAATTGAATATAAGCTAATCTCTAGCTGGCTGTTATAATAATTACAAGGTGGACAAATCGATATAGAGCAATTACAATTACAATGTAGCTGGTGTAGAGCTCGCTAATAAATTTTGCTTTTTCGAACAAGGGAAGGTTTTGGTCCAATAAATGAATCGGTTCAGCATCGAAAACGGTCACGGAATTTAACTTGCAAAAATCTACATACATGCGGTAAGAGTTATCTGGTTTCCGTACCAGAACTGCGTCTGGGATTCTCTCTCTGCCTGGGCTCTCGTGATAACGGGCTGAGCTACAGCATTAGGCGAGAATTGGGGGCACTGCCCTACCAAAATGAAACAAAATTGGATAGGGGCTGAGATGACTTCAGTCCATCCGGAATGCACGTCCCAAGTAGTCACGGACTACCCCAAACTTTTTGTGGTCGGAAGCCAACAGGGAAAGGAGTTCTTTCGATACCAGGATACAAGTGCACCCGATATCGCGGACGAGGGTGAAGACGCGGCACCTATTAACGCTTCCGTTTTCAAATTTAAGACTTCCTGGAGAATTCTTGTCGAAGAGGAAATTTACATGGTGCCCTGGGGCAGTGGGAGGCGATATTAGATCTGGGGTTTCTGATCGCGATGGAGAGGAAGCTGGAGTAGCATTCACCTGGTGGACTTTGTGAATGATTGACACGGAGTTGGGAATTTTGGGGGAAATTTGGTCGCGTCTGGCCTTCGACACCGCACGCAAAACATGATTGGCCTACGGGAAAAAGTTTACGCGAGGGATTAGATATGAAGGACTTGAAGTCAAAGGGTTTAGATGTAGGGAAACTTCTGTGCTTAAACGGGCGAATTTTCGGAAATTCTTAGGAAGGAATCGCGAGTTATTGAGTTATTAACTTTATTCTTGGGGGATGAAGAGGGAGGCTTTTTATTTTCCTTCATGTATAAGTTGTGACTCGCGCATAGATATCTGCTTCTTCTATCCACTCTTTGAAGGAGTTGCACCGACGATCCTTCACAAAGAAGCGAATCTCTGGTCTTAGCGACGCCAGCAACTGATCTCGAAGAACAAAATCTACCAGCGACTCATAATCGTGGGGGACTTTCGATGCGTCTAACCAAAAATTATAAGTCCGGGAAAGAGTATATCCAAAATGACGGAAGTTTTTGGGGGGGTTAAATGCGGGCGTGGCGAAATTTGGTGCGGTAGAAATCAGGCGAGAAGTTCGGATTAGAGGGTGGAGTAATCCACCGTAGCTTGCGAGGAGAGCGATACGCATAGGTTTCTGAGCGGCGAGCTAAGGAGGGGAAGAAGCTTAGCGACACCATCTGTCTCGATGTCCGAATGATTATCTTCCAAAATTTCCTCGAAGTGAGTGAGAAAAGATCCGAAGTCCTCTGTTTCTTTAAACGTGGAGAGTTTAACGGAGGCGGATTGATTGGTTTCTACACGGAAATTTACTGAAAGGGTTTCGAGTCAATCACGATTAGATTCCAGTTCATATTTTGCGAATTCTCTCGCGTTCTTCGCTCTCTCTAATTTTTTTCTTGTACAGCTAATTCTCTAATGTCTTTTTGTTCAGCTAATTCTAGTTCTTCTCGTTCTCTTTTATAATCTCTCTCATTTCTCTTCTCTATATAAGTGATAAGGTCTTTGGCCCTTAAACCGAGGGATTCTCCTTGGATTTTAAATCTCTCAAACGAGGACATTTTGTTCGTAACAGGGAGCGTACGTTGTCCGAAAGAAAGGGTTTTAATGGACCATTGGCACAGGACGGATGAGACTTGACTCACAAATTACTGACACACGCTTGTTTAAACGCGGAATCTTTGCTACCCAAATACTAACACTAATATAATACACAATTTTACTAATCGGTTGGGGATTAAAGTCACCGTGGAATAAATTCTGTCGCTTAACAAAGTTTTCCTATTAAAGGTTGTCCGTCCAAATACACATACAAACAGTAAGCGATAAATAAATATGACAGGGTCGTTTCCTGTTTTGTTTTGGCTTTGGAACTCAAACCGTACTCAGGTTGGAAAATTACAATAAAGTTAAAGGGTTGCCTATAATAAATCTCACCAAAGACTTTTTAAAGACCACACCTGACACCAGATTTTATAATAGAGTAATGTATACTCGTATATAAGTATATGCCGTGGAATGTCCAGACTCTCTCTCTCACTATATCAATATGTATATATATATATATATATATATATATATATATATATATATATATATATATATATATATATATATATATATATATATATATATACGTAGGTACTTTGGGGCTTGGGGCTGAAGTTAGTTGAAGACCGTTAGTGAAGGAAGAAATTGTTATGAGTCCAGTGGGGATGGTTGATTATTAACTTTGCGGGGTACTTTCAAAACAAATATTTCAGAATGCAAGTTGGCCAAAGATTAATAGGTAGCTGGTACGGCCTGGCGTTGCAAAATAAAGAGAATGACGAAAATATATTTTTACTAACAACAAAATGATATTTATATTCACACAAAAATTGGGTTTAAAGGGTATGGTCGCCCAGACCACACGAGATACAGGCAGTGTATTTAAGGGATTAAAGAGTTCAAATTCAGTTTGGTGATTTAAAGGGGGATTTTAAAATCGGTCGTTCACACAAATAATGGAGCAATTGTGTAAGCCATATTCAAGATCAATCTGCAGGCCGCAACGGTTACAATTACCAAACGTGCTCGTTACCGAAAAGGGGCAAGTTGGGGTATGATGAATGCTACAGAACAAGTCAGGTTCCCTTTTACTTCAGACGAGGGAGCACTTGTCGGGCCTTCAGAGTCGGGAATCCTCGCCAGGTATTTGCCGATTGACTATGGCAGAGTTAGTTCACTGATGTCGATACTTGCCGATTGGCTATGGCAGAGTTCGCAGATGGGGATAATTGCCGTTTGACTCTGATAGAGTTCATGGATCGATTTAGTCTTCAACTTGAATCGAAATCGCCGCTGGAGAGGGAGGGGGAAGCGTCCTTCACTTCGTTCGCCGGAGTAGGTAGAAGTCTAACAATTCTGCTCTCTAAACTCAGTCGAAGCATTACAAGGTGGCTCCAGACGCGCGCGCGAATTTGGGGAAAAGTCGGCGATTCCTCCTTCGGGGGAAGTGGGAATCGTGATAACGTTGGTCGGAATGTCCAATGGCTTTCAATCTTCGAGCGGAAAGCCAGAATGCTAGCGGAGTGGTGGCCGTGGGGGACGATGGCATCGTTCCCTAGGCAAATACAGCTGGTGCCGTTGGTAACGGCGTCGACCGCCTCTTTGCCCAGGTTCCGCCATGCTTTTACAGTTCCATGCGGTGATATTATGATCCCCGTGGGTAAAAAAGGGCATATAGTCGCCATTTGACCTCAATCTGCTACATTCAGGAACGAGAGAATACTGGTCTTATCTTTATTGTAAACTCCTCTTCATCTTTATAACTGGCCTGTGTGGAATCCAAATATGGTCGCTGAGGTCAAAAGCTCGAACTTTAGTTTCTGCCTTTTTAAATTTGTCCAGCAAAGACATCTTGCATCTCCTAACCATCTTATTCATTGTTAGCTTCAAAAAAAACTCTTTGAACCACAGAATGAGCCACTTCATAATTGTTTGGTACCTTAGTTATCATATCTTCATATAAGGCTGCTAACAAAATATAATAACCGTTAAAAAGCTCTATTCCTTTTTAGAAATGTTTAAATTTTGCTACTTATAATTACTGAATTAAGACTCTGACCCTAGAAACTACAGAAAACATTTGCTCTAGGCCTTGCTCCACATTACTTAAAGGCATCAGTACATCTCAAGGAAAAAGGGGGAGCTAGGAGGTTTCAGAACAAAGTTAACCGTTTTGGAACCTCAAAGTATTCAACCTTATATTTATTACAAATTTTACTTTATAATTAAGGCAGATTACTATCTTAATCCTTAATTTTATCTCCAACTCGAGTCCTTCTGGGTAATTTTTGGTGATGCTTTAGAAAATGTCCAGTATACTTTACAGGAAGTAGACCATTACCAATGTTAACAGCAGTACCATTAAGATATGGACCAAACTCAATTTTAGGATAGAATTGCCGAATATAAATGCCTATCAGACCCAACGCAAATAGATTATAATTCTTTATGGTAGGGAAATTCTTACTTACATGAATTCCTGCCTCATTAATATTCTCTAAGTTCAAACCTATCTGGTCCTGTTGTATTTCTAGGGCAAATTCTGGCCAAATATTTAATGGAATATACATACTTCTACCAGTCATCTGAATATCAAAAGCAAGATAGAATCCATTAAACTTAACTTTTCTACCCAATCCAACCAGAGATTTGTCTACAATATTTTGACGACCATAGAGGAATTCAAAGTAATTGACAACTCTCTCAGCCACAAATGACATCTGTGAAACGGAATAAAACAAACAAGGGATTGATTCACTCTTATTATATTTACCTATTCTTATGATACATCAAGGTGATAGAGTATCATCCAAAATCTTAGCTGTCACGTTAGATGCAATCATATTTATATTTGCTCCTTCTGGGGACTTGTTTTCAAACTTAGAGCACATGAAAGAAATATGGGAAGATCTCGAACAAATGTAGCATTTACCAGGTAATTGATTAGAAGACCCAGGTAATTGTTTTTTCATTATGTCTACTATTAAACGAAAGCTAGATATGTTCAATTCGTTACACCTAGCCTTTCTATTTTGTAAGGTAGGATAAGTAGTACAAACTAAAGATGTGTGGCCTACCATTAAACAAAATCTACCAAACTTAGATGACTGTGAACTTGACTTGAGATTACTTGAAGTTTGAGGACTTCGAATTTCTTTAGGACCACCCTTACCATTAAATAAATTACCTTTTGGATTATACTGCCATTCCGCTTTGGTTAATAGTTAGGGTTTTCATCTTAGTCCTTGTCTCATCAGAAATTTTAAAGGGCTCATTAGCTTCACTTTTGATAGAAATAAATCCTTTCATGTTATGAGTCAGTTCAATAAATTCTAAAAGTCTTAATGATGCTCAAAAATATCTAGTATCGATGGTAACTTATTTCTAGTTCTAATAATGAGTTTTCCTTTAAAAAGCTCCGACAAAGTTGTGAAAAATAATAAAACACTAGCTTGAGACCAGCATTATCTTTGGATAGATAGTTTACACCATACCTATTTAACTCTTGCAAACAAAACTGCAAATCACAAATACTGTATCGTCTTTATGCCCTACAAAGTTCAATGCTGGATTCGTAGTTACGTTTTCTTAGGACAGCATTTATTATACTTGGAATATCCATAAAAGTTTGCTTAAGTGTATCGATACCCATTTGATAATTTTTATTACAAATAAAGAGATAATGAAACAGCAAAAAGGCTCTCAACTTCAACAAACTTTGCAACAATAGCAATTTCTAAGGAGACAATATTTGAAGCCCTATGGTATGCTAAATCTTTTCTAAGAAGATCTTAAATTCAAACTGATTTCCCTTATTGTCAAAAAAGGTCTTAATATCCAGTGTAGGAAAGCCTTAGATCCATAAAATTAGAATAATTAATTAACACTTTGAGTAGGCTCATCCATTGGTAAACTTCTTTTTAGGATTTAATGTGGCAGCTACACTTGTAACATAGTTCATTTGTATTTTACAAAATACTTCAAAATGAGATTGATCGACATCTAAAAGCAAAGCTCCAAATATATCTTCAAACTCTTTCAAGCAAACATTTATTTATTGCTCCACTGAGTAAAATGTCGCATAATTTAAATTGGCTTCATCTAGTCGATTAATTAAGCCTCTCTTAATGGCGCATCTCTTAGCTGCATCCGACATCTAACATAATGTATTTAATAGAAGGATTAAATGGCGGAAATAACTGCCTTAAAGTAAATACTGCAAGCCTACTAAAACTTAAGTAGGCCTAAAACTAGAGATGGCCCATCAAACATTAGGTAAACTTATTTAAACTTTAAATGCACCAATCATATTAAGGTCAAGAATACCTGTAAGCTAATTTAGTCACTGGAAACTGTCAGCTAATTAACAAAGCTGACTAGTTAACATGTCTCCGAAATCTAGGCTCACACCTAGTATAACTTAGGCTTAACTTAGAGAGATTCTAACTTTAAAATCCAAATTTGCTATTTTTTTCGAACGGTCCAATTAACCAACATAAATTAGAATAAGCCAATGCCGCTAAACTTATCAAACTCCTTAGCTTGAATTTGTTAATGCGTTCCAAGCAAATTGCTTGAAAGTCAGTAGCGACTTTTACCTTTTTGAATATGCTCCAAGGCTTACATTGTGATCAAATACCAGCGGTACAATACCACTTGAATCCAGCCATTTTTATTTTCTTCTCAGAAAAAGGACCTGAAAGGGAAAATTAATTAATATTTTCTTAAACTATGAACCAGCAGCCAACTAAACCATCTTCCCAGCCTAATGACAAGAGTGATTTGGAAGACAAAAATTATACAGGGTGTCGCAAAATAAAGGAAACCGACTTTTAAATCAATATATCTCTGAAAGTATTAAAGCTAGATAGATCCTAAAAACTTAATTTTGTTTAGCTATCTTTTGTGCATCTATTTTGAAAGATTTTTAAAATTACATTTATAATTCTAAATTCTGCAATAAAGTAGATGAAAGACATAAAAAGTGTGCTTGCGCAATGAATGAACGAACGCCCTTTTTTCCTTGTAAGCGTCTCTATTTTTCTCTCTGTTCATTCTTTGATGATGTATTTTGTTAATTTAAAAGAAAGCGCTCGGAATCTGCTTTGTTTATTCATTGAATGTTTTGTAGGTTGAATACATGTTGTGGCACCCATGCCCAGGTTAGGTACAGTTATTAGGAGATCACAAATTATAAACAGATCGCTACACTAGTTATCTCCACATGAGCTAGGAATGACAGCTATTTGAGATCCTCCAGGTCTGAGGTGTCAGAATCTCTCAAAAGATTAAAGACAGAGAGAGGAAGTCTCCGCATTTAACATATATATGTCCATTAACTTAGATTAATGACAGTCAGAGAAAGAGAAATAATGACAGATGAACTTACAGAAATAATAATCGGTGTAGAAATATCAAAAGGGAAATTAGTCGAACCTCACAGGCCGGAGATGATATAGCATATTTTATACCACCAGTAAAGAGGTTGTGAGACAATTATTAAAACATTAAAAATTCAGAACTGAAAGCAAACAAGTTTTGTTTTAGAAGAGAAGATAATAATTCTTCCCAACTAACATAATTTGTGGTAGTTATTATGTGAGAGAAGATTTTTTAAATCGACACCAAGTTCGGACAACTCAAACACACGTGCCCAAGACGGATGTCATAATCCCGTAAGCCCACATCCACCAAACTTAAATCCTGAAACCACCAAATTCCCCGAACGTAATCTAACAGAACTTTTCTTGATTTTCGCTTTCGTTTGTTTTTCAGAGCCGAGCCACAAGTCATCACTAACTGATTATGAAAGCGTCTCATTCCTGGTTTGTCCCACCTATCCTCACAGCAGTCTGAAGTAGGGCACTGATTAAACATACCCAGAGTATAATAGGGTTACATTATATATTACACTAGCCCCTGGTAATTGGCCAAGTAGTTAGCTAAAAAAAACTAGTGAACCCCCTATCACCCACTTGCAAAGACAACTCATCTAAATGAGGGAGGAAACATCCATTTAAACCATTTCCACCACTCAAATGAGATTTTTTAAGAGGTTTTTTGAGAACGGAGTTCAAAATGTTAACAGCTAGCACATTTGTGGCACATACAAACTCGCCATAACTGCGAGCCCATCAAGTAGAAATATTAACCGATAATCTTCTACCTTACATCTTATGCTCCCTTGATTTTCTCAGGACTCTAACGAGCTTAGTTCTTTGTCAATTCTTCTATGTAGATATATTGCACATTCTATTTTGGGTACCTTGTTTTAATGGAATCCGATTTAATCTTACTTAAATTAGATCTTAAAATTTATGTAACTCTTATTTGTTCCAAATGAGCCTAATAACTTCCCCCATACTCATTAATGAGATTAAAATAGGGAAGGGAACTGGACATAGGGTTTGTCTTAACAACAGATTGAACTCATTATTGAGAACAAAGAAGAAAATCAAAGAAAAAAGGGAAATTTAGACTTTATGTTCCTGACGAGATGATAAAGAGAATCGCGCAAATGGATTTTCTACCAGGGTTTATTTTTTATCCCGTTTCTACACAATAAGAGTTTAATCTTCTGATTTAAATTTTTCCTTCAATTCCATGTTTTGTGTGCTCCTATCTCATTTTCTTTATTTCGTCGTTTTCCGCGTTTTATCGCTCCCCTGCCTTCATATTGGAGTTTCTGACGTCGCTTGAAATTGTTTAGGAATTTATTTGTTTGGAACAAGTTCGAAATTTATAGATGGAACAAAACTCAGGGGCCAAGGGGGAGTAAGGATCCAAATATTTATTGACTTGTTTATTTGGGGAACCAGTTATGTATTATTACTATTAACTTAAAATTAAGAGTATATTAAAGAAAGTTGCGTCGAAATATTTTGAGGAGGTTTGTAAACAGAGTGTGATTTTGGGAAGGGGAAATATTGACCAGTTTTGTATCTCGATTCGCCGACAGAAGGGAATACGTGGTTTCGTCGAGACCGGCAGGTCACGCTACTTTCCAGACCTGCCCAAGAATCTTTCTCTACCCAGCACGTTCTCTCTCGTTCTATCTCTATCTCTCTATTTATCTCTATAACTAGCTATCTCGTTTTATCTCTCTTCTATTTCTCTCTCTCTCTCTATCACTCTTTATCTATCTTGTTCTCTGTCGTTTCAAAGCTATCTCTCTCTCTATATATCTCTCGTTCTTTTTATATATTTCGTTCTCTATCTCCGTTACTCTCACCCCGCTCTCTCTCAATCTTTCCCCCTCTCCAATTCTCTCTTTATTTCTCTCCCCAGGGGGTGACCCTGTGTAGCCTGTTACACTTGGTATCAGGGAGAGCCGCACCTCCTCCCAACCTGAGTGCAAAGTAGGGAGGCGCCGTCACTAGGTTGACGTAAACACTTGGATCGGGCTTGGGAATGTTGTTGCTGAGCTTTTCCCTCGCCCACACTCAGCACTACTTTTCCTTTTTATTTGTATTATTATTTAGCACTATTATGATTTTTATATTAGTATTAGTATTTTATTATTTCAAATTATTTATTATTATATAGTATATTATAATTATTTTTATGATTAGTATAAATTATTATTAGTATAAGTTATTAATATTATTTATTATAATTATTATTTATTATTATCACTACGGTTCTCCACTCCTCGTTTTCTCACCGCACTTGCACCAGATATTGTTCGGTGCGGTAGCCATAGTACCATCCTGGGGTCACCTAGCACCAGGGTATGATAAAAATAGGTGCCATCTACCCTACTCATTAGTGGACCCGCATATCTCTACTTCTCATCATTTTAGCCTAATTTCCACACTTTCTCTACTATTCAAAGAGGTTCTGGCTGTTAGGCGTGCATTCTTCCTCTTATGAACTTTACTAGAGTGGTAGTGCATACCGTGAGGTCACTATCTGATTTGGGGCCAAAATCCCGCTTGCTAGGGGAAGTATTAGGTACGGGGTATGTTGGATCGTCCATTCTGATCACCTTCCTCCAATACGAATATAAGGTGGCTACGACCCCACCATCCTTTAAGCTCCAAGTTCTAGAAAAATTTTGCCTAAATAGCGAGCCGGGTTGGTAAATCCCATCAAGAGACTATTTCTATTTAAATAATTCCCCTTGTCTATTATTATTCATATTTTGATCTGTGTAAATAGCGGATCCCACCTGTCTTCCGAAAAGTGCGTCTCCCGCAAGTTCTACCGCACGTCCGATGCTCTGCATTCGTCAGGAAAATGCCATGTGTGAGTCTTTCGTTAATAGACAACACTATAACACTTTGTTTTTTATTTGGAGAAGGCTTATGGAAGCGCATGGCGATACGGTATCATGGAGAAGTTCCACACGATGTGGTGGATGGGACGCCTCCTAATATTTATCTCCGAGTTTTTGCGAGATCGTCGACTCCACGTAAGGATAGGGCGATCCTTCTCTGGCCCAATTGTGCAGGTTGAGAGTGTTCCGCATTGAAGTGTCCTCGGTGTCACTCTTTGACATGAGCATCAACTTTATCACCTCAGTGCTGCCAGAAGAGGTTCTCACTACGCTCTACGTGGACAACCTTTCAATTTCTTTTGGTGCGCCCCAGATGCCAACACTTAAGTGGCGACTCCAGCATTGAACAGCATCTCTCACTAAGCCGAAGCACAGAGACTTTGGTTACCTTAGCTAAGACCTGGTGGTGCACTTCTGTCGCCAACCCGCGACATGGACATTATTCATACCGTAATGTTCATCAATTTGGCTACTGATAGGGTTACTGCCTTGTAACCGTAAGCCCCCCGTCTCCCTCAGTCGCCAACAGCGCTCATACCATGCGCAGTCGACCTCGACGGCCTATTTCGCCAATAGACGCCAGTCATACTCTATGCCCTTTAGTTTTAGGGCTAGGAAACTTCTTCGAGAGTTCAGTGTATCTCTCAGACAGGTGGCACATATGATTCTGCCTAGTACCACAATCTGTAGCCTACACCTTTGACAAGTTGTCGCCAAGCCTATGCTCCAAGAGCTCCCATATTGCCGTGTGGATTGCGTTCGGGCTTTTATGTGCACACTTCGTGCACGCCGTATCCATTCTGTTTGAAGTAAGCGTAGCTCTACCAGGCGCTGCGTATGTATTCCCGACCGAGCTGGTTGCAATAAAAGGTGGCTTACCGGTTTGGAGGTCGGATTGTGATCTAGAGCGACTCAAAAAGCACCTTGAGTGCTCTCAGGGTATCGGAATCTCCACATCCCCTAGGTCGCGGTATCCATATCTTTGTGGTTGCCGTGAGTCGGGTGGATGCCAAAATTATCTGCTTGGTTCCTGGACATGTGAGAATTGCCGAAAATGAGCGGGCTGATGAGGGCACCAAACGGTCGGCAAGGACTGGGTGACCAGACCTACGCTTGGCTCTTACTCACCCTTATTACAGGCGAGAGGATCTTAAAGTTGCATCCTATTGCGGCGCGACTGTTTCCATGGACCTACCCATCAATGCCATGACGGATTCAGGCCGTTTTCTGTCATGTTCAAATCAGGCACACTCGCGGGACGTACCTCTAACTAATGGTGATCTCACTCGCACCATATGGTGACAACTGCGATTTCTTCCTGACTGTTCTGCACATTAATTTTGGAAGTCCCACTCCGGGTGATCTTTGCGCTCGTTACCTGTCCGCGTATCGGGACAAGCAGGGGCACTTCTGCTTGTCCTTTGTACTCGGGGTGGATTCTTGTATACCGACCTGTAGGATGAGGCTGACTTCCACCATTTTATTCGACTCTCTATGTTGTAAGTAGCATATTCCGGCGATGGGGAAAGGCGGGCTTTCTCCCAACGCAGGTGCGTGTTTCCTTCTTCTTCTAGCTCTTTTGCTTATAATTTTTTGCTTATTTCTTTGCTTTAATTTATTATTTTATCTTGTTGTTTTTTATCTTTGCTGTTTGTTTTCTGCATGGTTTTTTGTTTGATAATCAAGCCTCTTGTACGTCTGTAGCGTGATTACTTCGACTTTTTCCTTAGTAGGCAGGCGCCAGACGGGCTCTCAAAAAATAGAATTTCCCCCTCTCTCTCTCTCTGTGTGTGGTTAGGGTCGCTTAGAAAAGCTGGATTGATGCTAAAAATGTTTCTAAGAATAGATTGGCGTAGTTAGTCACTCTGACCTTCTCTTCCTTATGTTCTAACTAATTTAACGATTTTAATACCAACGTTGTTTTATTTTATTGGCCAATGATATTTATTTTCTCTTATTTTTCAATGTTTATATGTTATTTATAGTTTCTGTTTAATTCCAATGGTTGCATAGAGATTTGCAACAAAATAGGGTGACATCACTTGCTGTTTGGATCATAGATATTTATTTAAGAAATTATCTTTTTTAGTGAGCGCTTTTGGTAGTCATTTTATTAATCTGCATAAATGATATAATGTATATTGATAGTTAGTTTTCCATTTTGATTATCACTTGTTTATTTTTTTTAATTTAGCAAAGACACAGAAATTATATCTACTTTGTATGTAAACCTACCACAAAATCCTTGATCAAGATTTTCATGTCCCTAGCCAAGAAAAACCTGAAATACTAACTTCCAAAGGGCACGAATAGAATTTGGTTGTAACAGATTGTCGCATATCGACTCACAGAACTAATTAGAGGCATGAAGCATTTGAATTTTTGAATTTTACGACGTTGAACACCACTCTAGTACTGCCTTAAAATTAATGACATATTTGCATGTATTTAGATAAAGGTTATTTACAAAAATATCCATGCTTTTTATTCATGTGGGATAGTAGACTGATGTGTGAGGACAAAGATAAATCGGAGCGGTGTTCACTTCAAAGCTTGTAGCTAGGAACGTCAAATTAGATAAACAAGCTATTTGTTCAAACTGACCAAGTTCTGCTGCCACCCATAAACTTTAACCAACTCTAAATGATAACTAATCATTCTTTTCGATATCTGACATTTTCTTGATCAAATTTTCATCTCTAGTGAGCTGCTGAATCTTGGACCATCAAAGACACCAGCCTTTATTTTGCCCATTAGCAGGCCAAGTATGGCAATAAGGAGATACTTTAAACAGATGGTTTTAGATGGCAATGCTTACTAAACCTATTGGTTTATGCAACATAGTTTGATGTGCGGAAGTGGGAAGATAATTTTCTTTTTGTCAATAATTGGTTCATGTAGAATGTCGGCATAACCGATTTGATGTTAGAACTTGGAGGCCAATTCCTCTCCACCCAATGCTTCTCTGAAGCTCTCAGGTTCAATATATCATTTTAAGGTCAACGCAAATGATCCAATTATGTTTGTGATTTTGCAATAACTTAAATACTTTTTACATCTTTATCTTCTTCACGAAGACAAACTGAATACCCAAATTAAACTGTACCCACAAAAGTTGCTATTAAGGAGGATGTCACACTTAAAGCTCCGCTTTAAGCTATCTATAAACAGTAAACTGTCAGTTGAGTTGTAGATTGGAATTACAAGTTCTATAGTCTTCTATGTAAGTTATGGCAATACAAAAGCTACTATCAGCGACAAAGTAAAGGATCTTTCAATAAGTTTGCTTTATTTTGAAATGCAAATAAAACAAGTTGTGTGTGATATATGCACTCAATTTATTTTAAATTTGAAAGTACATTTTATGGCATTAAATGTGGAATCTGACGTCATTCAAATATCCGCCGCGGCTTTGCTTGGTGGAACGTATTCGGGAGGACAAACTTTCGATTTCTTTGTCACATAAATTTGGCTAAATTTGCTGGATAGTGTTCGATATGTTGACTTTGAGGACATCAACTGTTTGCGGATTATTCGCATAGACCTGCGATTTAAGGTAGCCCCCGAAAAGTAGTTTAATGGCGTTAAATCGAATGATCTCGGTGGCCAGTTGACGTCGCCGCCGCGCGAGATGACCCTGCCCTGAAATCGCTGGTGCAAAATGTCTATCGTGACGTGCGCAGTGTAGCATGTAGCGCCGTCCATTTGGAACCACATGTTTTCAGTATCCATATCAGGAATACAATCCAGTTGAGGCCACAAGAAGTTGCTTATCATCGATCTGTAGGTCTCGCCGTTGACGGTTATGGCAATCCCATCTTCGTTCTCAAAAAAATACGGATCGATCATTCCGTTAGACGAAAATCCGCAACAAACAGTGACTTTGTTGGGATGCATTGGTGCTGGTGTATCTCATGCGGATTGTTTTCCTCCAAAATCCAACAATTTTGCTTGCTTACAAATCCATTGATCCAAAAATGGGCCTCGTCGGTGTGGCGAGGATAGAAATCACGTAATGCCTGGAACGTTTTTTGAATGGAGCACTGATTTGGATTATAACATTTGTTGATTTTCACACGCTGTTCAACGTTATAACCTTCCATCGTGATTTTGCAAGTACTACTAAACAGTTCACAGTGAGGTTGCCAGATGTCGCTTTAACTACATGGCCACTATCACCTGAAAAAGCTCCAGCGTCCTTGTTGAAAGACACTTTACTAAAGAAATGCCCTTTCTCTGGATCTAATTTGGGATAGCTTTGCTCCATTGTATTGATATTAGGAATTCTAAAGCTTTTTTTGATAGCCGCAATTCTCGTGCCAAATCATTCAACTCATCTTGATGGAATACCTCACGAGCAGAGTCATCTTGATCCAGATCTTCAAGAGAGGTATAATGTTGAACGAAAACTGACACTGGGATTTCATCCGAATGAAGTACTGGACGCTTAGCTTATGATAGACAATGATACCTGGTTTTAAATTTGTTTGTCTTCTTATATCCTGAAGTTTTAACTAAATAAGTGTCACAATCCTTGTAATGATCTATTTGCTCTCGCCAAATTATAGGTATAACAAAAGCGAACTCATGACGTGTTACCTTGATCCACATCCATTTACGATCTACACATCGCTTTCACACCTTGTTAAGTGGCCAAGACCTAATATTTACTTGAAAATATTCGAAATAGGTTTGCCTGACAAACCTAAGGACCGAGAATAGTAAAAATGCCACAGATAGAACAAACGGAGTCCTAGCTATTTAGTCACTTACAACGAGAAATAACAGTGTCATGCATGATCTGAAAGAAAGGAAATAAGTATGTGAATAAAAAATAAGTTGAACAGTGACCTGCTTACAAAAACGACAAAAATGATCACATTAGGTCTGCTAACCCTATGTATACAGACTTTGTCGTAGAATAGAGTCTCGACGATATACCATATATGACTATTCGTTGAGGGAACTATTCAATTATATTTAGAGTGCGTGGTTATCTGGTTGACCGATGTTATTTATCTTCAATATGCTTAAGAAGTGGAACTGAGTTCAAGGATAATAATATGGCTATCATTAATAAAATAGAGTTTTATTAATAAAACTATCAACAACACACAAAACGGAAAATATTGACTTAAACAGAGAATGAAAAGGGTCGTAGGAAATCTGGCTAATCCGAGGATTAAGATTTGGGAGAGATTTAAAAAGGTAAAACAAATAAAAATTAAAGGGATGGGATGGTTTGCTAGACCATTTAAAGCACAGGATAGGGTTGACAAAAAGATTAAATACTAAAAGGTAATGTTCAGCTTACGTAATTACACGTTGTTGTGCAGAGGAAGGCGACGCGAAGGAATCTTCGGTCTGCTGGTGAGTTCCAGCCGAAGGGATGGAGGGATTAAATGATCCTGACGTGGCGTCTTGGGAATGAGAACCGTTTATTGACGAACGGGCTTGAAGAACAATGGCTTTTCTACGTTGTTCTCTTCTGAACAACAGGGAAAGTGGGGGTGAAAACCGTCTTTTGTCTTCGGGCTCAAAAAACAATGGCTGTTCTAAAGTTGTTCTCTTTCTGAACAACAGGGGGGGGAGGGGGAGAACCGTTTCTTGTCAACGGGCTCAAAGAACAATGGCTGTTCTAATGTTATTCTCTTTCTGAACAACAGGGGGGGGGGGGTGAGAACCGTCTCTTGTCAACGGGCTCAAAGAAAATGGCTGTTTTAACGTTGCTCTCTTTCTGAACAACAGGGGAGGCCTTGTGGACTTGGCATTTTGAAGGCTCGAACCTTACACTCAAGGGATATTGTCCTCTTCTAGGCAATGATGGTGGATCTCGAGGTAGAGGGCCCTGAAAAACAAGGTGAGACCGGATCGGCGTAATGTTTCGCGAAGAAAATCTTGATTTGAATCTGCTCTTATTGGTTAAGTTACCATATAAATAGTAGAGACATCCCCTTGGCGTAGGGGACAATGGAGTGAGGGCTTCGAGGGAATGCCCAGCCGCGCCATGAGAACAATACCTTATCTGCCCATAAGCCTAACTCAATCTGGCGTGATCGGCGCATGGGGCGACACGGGGGGGGGGGAACATCCTTGGTTAAATATTGACTCAGGTGGCGGCGATAACGCACCCGGCTTCAAGGCGAAGAGGCACGTGGGTAGCAATGTGTTTCTAAATAACATGTGATAGCGGTTGAAATTAAGTGGCCTCAAACCGTGTAATCACAGACTTTTATGTATTGTTTGCAGAATAAAATAGTAATCACCTATATAGTGCTGCCTAATACCTCTCATTGCACTGTCGCACGTGTAATTAAATCGATAAGTTACAATCTGTCTTTGTTTGCTAATAATGATAACTTCTATGAGTAGCAGTCTGATATAGCGAATACCAGACTGTAGATTTTGGTAGACAAATTTATTTTGTATAAAGTAAAAAATGAGGCATTGAGAGAAAATAGCTAGCAAGGGAAAATAAAAGGGAATAATACTCACCTATGATATCTGTTAGACAGTAGTAACAGTCAGCTGAATGGTCGTTCGATTCTCTCCAGGCAATGGCAATCAAAATGAAAACTAGGACTAGTGCCTTTGACCTATGGCGAAAGGGTATTTATTAACTTGCCACAGCAAATATGAGGTACCCTTCATTAGTCCTAATCATCAACCTTGCATCTGAAGTAGAGTTGATATAGTTTCTTCAGGAGTGGAATCAAGCGTCTTTTATATTGTTTCAGTGTCAACCCTCCGCAATTATAGCAGAAGCGGTCGGGAGAATTCTTGCATTCTTTAGGCATTACTACTTAAGTTTTATACATGTCACATGCAAAAAGCAATAAAAAATATAATTATACATTCTAAATTTAGTTATAATTTTGTATAAAAATTGTAATTGCAATTCGAGTTTACGTCACTAGCCGCGTTTTGCGTGGTCCAATGATGATGTTTCAACGCACGAATGGCGTCATTATGACGTTATTTACAAAAAATCTTTAAGTGCACATAAAACTGGGTATTAAGTTATGCTAGTCTTACTTTCATTGGTGTGCAGTTTTATTGAAATTACAAAGCTATAACAGTTTGAGACGAAAAATATATAACAAAGAATACTGGAAAACAATTACGAAAGTTGAGGAGAAAACGGGAACAAAACACCCTTAAAATTTATGCCAAATGTTTGACAATTTTGTGTGAAAATGAAGAAACTTTACTACAAGAAGGAGATTTAAAAAACTATTCTCCAAATCCTTCCATTCCCGAACTTCAAATGAGACGGAAAAATGTGGCAGCGTTTAAATCTATACAATTCCAAGCCCAGTAAAAAGAGGTAAGGAATAATCCGCATAGGAAAACTCCAAACAGTTGCGGAAAATAACAGTCAAATTATTGCAAGGCGTAATATTGCAAGTGATCAAAATGAAAACAATATTTAAGAAATGAGAAACAATTTTTGCTCTCTTTTCCCTTTCAGTGCAAAACCATTAGTGCTGTCCAAAGAATATCATACGGTTTAGTTTGGCTTACAAAAACTTAACGATTTCTCTTATTCAAAGTTAACGTGAAAAGGATAATTTCAATGAAAGCATAATTATGATAATCAAATTTTCTATTTTTCAAAATCCTGAATTTCCATATTCCTAGTAAAATATGAATAATGGAATGAATTATCCTCAAAATTAAGCATTTAAACTTGTGGAGATGTCCTCATAAAGGTATTTGGTGGAGCGTTAAAAGCTTTTTCTTCGATTTTCTTTTCATTGTGTTTACAACGCCGTATTTTTTAAGTATAAAATACGCACAGTCGTTAACTGGAGCAACAAACAGAAATTAAAGATCGAGTTGACTGTTTAGTAATGATAGTATCTTCTTTCAACGTAGAAATGGTTATTTTTGCCACAATTAGCTTTTAGTTGATTGGTGGTTTTTGTTTAAAATATTGAGGAACTTCATATTATGGTCTTTTTATTTCCAATGCAATCTTACCCTACCTAATTGCAATATAGTCCCAATATATTTTAATTCCTTTTTCACCCTTTCCCTATGAGATTTTTTGAAAGAGAAATTTTAATACAAGCCTCGGACAGTCGACTTATTTCGGCCTAAGAATTTCCGACACCCCCTTAATGGGGTAACTGAGCTGAAATAAACTGGACTGCCACACATTTAGCTTCGTTTTAACTATGCCATTCTATGTGAAGGACATAATTAGGGTCGCCGAGGAAAGCAGGTTTGAGAATCAGCTCACTGTGGAACTCGGTGTCTGAGGCACCAGGAAAAGGGGAAGAACTGCAACCTCCAGGAAGGGTGGTTAGGGGCTACCACGGGGAGGGAGCAAAGAACCTGCCCCTACCCTTTCTCTACACCGGTTGACCAGACAGGAATATAGAGGGATTCCACACCCGTCTCAATCTATGCCAGGTGCAGTTCTGATACCTAAACCTTCGAGGGATGGCATCCGCATTTAGCGATCGTTGATTCCGCGCTAACCAACTCATCACACCTCGAGAGCCCCCCTTCCCCTTCGGGTTCACCCATCATCATCACCCATCCCGTATTGAAGTTCACGTTCATAGAAAGCTCTGTTACAACAGAGAGGGGGATAGCATCAAGTTACATCAGGGTAAACAAGTATTCATTGACAAACAATGAGCCATTACCAGTGTGGAGCACATAAACTAATTCCAAGGAGCGTTTTAAATGACAATACAGCCTCGAGGGGCGCCCCTTGCTAGAAGATAGCGCATAAGGGGACAACAAGGATCTCCCTGCTTACCATCAGCGGGTAAAACAGGACAACCAGAGATAAGTTGTTTGAGGTCGTCTAGGGACGGCTGAGAATCATCATGATCAAGCTCTGGACGTCGATACAGGTTACGTGGCAATATGTGAAAACGGAAAAGATGTGAAGGCTATCACAAGGAAGAGGCAGTGGAGATATTACGAGAGATAGGCTTACAACATGCCCTCCCTCCGCAGATCCTCATCCAGAGAAGCGTGGTCTGCAGAAGGTTATAAAGAAAGAAAGGTTAGAAAGTTTAGTGTCACAAAGAGACGAAAAACTCCACGTGTACATACAGCGCCTGGGAACTGGTGCACTTCCGGCGCAGGGAAGGAGAAAGATCGGTGCAGGGCGAGTTCATAACAGATTGGAAACTCCGCACGATTGTGTGAATCCACGCAGGACGCGCATCGTCTGATGAGACCCACTCCCATCCGACGCCTTAGACGACGTATCTCTGGTGAGGCCACATAAATACTCAAACAAGGGCCACCAGAATTCAATACAGTTGCCAGTACAGTCGCGAGTACAGTTGCAGATAGCAGTACCGTACAGAGCCCGTGCGTAGCATTCGCTATCCAGTGACCGCCAGCCCCGTGAAGCGATGAGCCACCCTCGACTCTGTCTCGCTCGCAGCCGAAGACAAGAGTTTTCGTCAGATATACGCTAGTTATCAGACAAACCTCTATCAACCTCGGGTCAGCTCCGTTCTCGCCTGGCGTACTCCCTTTTTCATTATCAGAGAGGTTGAACCAAGTGTTTGTAATCAGACATGTGTTTGTATGTCAAAAACAGGTGAGCAACAAGGCCTGACATAATCATGAGGGGCAGCGACTTCCCATTCAACTACCTTAGCGAACCAAGCCCAACAGTACCCAGTGACTATATAGCGATCCTGACGACAATATCCCTCTCACCGATCCAGGTACCGGCCTCTCTCTGCAAAAGCTACTATTTGGCTCACTGGGAACGTTACAGAGAACTTCTCAGTAGATACAGATACGAACCAGCTGACTTAGGCGAGGCAACACAAAACAGGGTAAAAAACTTCTCCCCCCACAAAGAAAGGAGGCAAGTGGTCCAAAAAGGGAAAATATAAAAGAGGCGTAGTGACCAATAAAAAAAAAGATAAAACAATAATAAAAAAATAAACGGCCAACGAGTTAACACAAAAACAAGTGAAAGGCAATGACGGAGGAAAGAGTATATATATATATATATATATATATATATATATATAATATTGAGGATAAATCCCAGAGCAACGAGAAACGGATGTAGCATCTTTTAATTTTTCACTACGTTTCGAAAACTACAAGTTTCATCTTCAGGCTAGAATAAGTTTACAAAGTTAATATATATGAAGAAAACTTGAAAAGGCCAACAAGACATTATTTTAAAGAGTGATCAATTATAAAATATCAGTAAAATGTACTATAAGTTAAATTTTTTGTTATTAAATATGACTTGGCAACAGTTAAATTTGCTTTAAGACTGACTCAAAAATTAGTTAATAAATTTAAGGATTATTGCATTAATTAATTACAAACTATAAGAGAAATTGACCTGGCATTATTTAAAGATAATAAATATAAACTTTGTTTTTAATTTTGTAAAGACTTTAAGAGTTTAAAAACATTTAATTTAAAAACGGTGAATTTGGGTACTTACTAAAGCGGACCCATCCTAGAGAGTGAATGGTGGGTTTGACAAGGGGCTAGTATTTATAGGTTACAGTGACGCTTGGTTTGTTAAAAGGCAAACCAACTAACAAACTCTAGTTAAAATTAGTTAATTAATAATGATATTGCACTTAAATCTTTAAACACTACAAACCTACACTCAATGAAGATTTAAGTGCAATATCATTATTAATTATATATATATATATATATATATATATATATATATATATATATATATATATATATATATATATATAAATATATATATATATATATAAATATATATATATATATATATATATATATATATATATATATATATATATATATATATATATATATACATGCAAATGGGATAGGGATAGGGATAATAAAAAGTGGTGAATGTGATGAAGATGATATAGGATAGATAGAAATATAGTGTAGAGAGGGAGATGTTTGATGTGTTTATTATGGTAGGGTAATGCTTTCTATGTTGTGTGGTTTTTGCTTTTTGGTATGATTGGGTGTGTGTGTGTGTGTATGTGTGTGTGTGAGTGAATATGTACCAGGTTGCCTGGCAATCGATTTTATTTTGCTTTGTTTAATATCTAATATTTTACAGCTTATGAGCCTTTGTTTTCATATTTTACTTAATATATTTTTAGTACTTCTTTGTACGTAGTTTGTTTTCTCTTTCGAGGTAAGCATTCGAGCCTTTATTTTCGTTTCATTCTTCTTTGAAGCATGTTCTTATTATTTCAATAGATAGTTTTAGTTTTATGAGATGCACTCTCGAGTGCTGTGTTAGATTTTTCAAGTAACTTTTTTACTGTTTCTTTTTCTAATTTTAGTATGTATACATGTATATAGGTTTTTTTTTTTTTTTTTTTTTTTTTCCAATACTATCATTATTTTTCTCTTTACACGTAGATCTATTTAAGCTTAAATCTTAATGAAGTTTTTTTTTTATTTTTTATACTATCATTATTTTTCTCTGCGCGTAGATCTATTATAACTTAAAACTTAATGCACTTTTTTTTTTTTTTTTTTTTTTTTTTGTATACATGTATCCATCTATCTTATGTTAATGTGTAATTTTTATATTGTATTCTTTAATTGCTAGTAGTATTTACATATATTCTCTCTCGATTTCCTATCGATATATAGGATCGACGTCATTCTGAATATCTTTTCGGCTACTTTTAAACCAGGAAAGAAACCACAGTATTTGAGACCAATTTATTGTGGAAACAGGTTTTGTGGGAGACTTCCGTCACCCTCATTCGCTGGTAAACTACTGTTTAACGAGAGATTATTAACCTAAATGTAAAAGGGAGAATTTAATCAGGGGGTTATGGAACAGCTTTTGAGGAGAGGGAGGACGTGTTTTCTGCTCATTAGTGTTGAACCGATCAATGGATGAAGTGAAGTCGGGAATTTCCTTTATGGGAGCTGATTCTATTAGGCGTCTATGTATATAATTCCCTCATAAAATTAATGTTGTAAGGAGAGATCAGTAAAGAAAGGGGTAATGATAGTAGAGGAAGTAATAATGTGAGGAAGATATATAGGCACTTCGAAGGTTTATTTACATCTTTTTGCTTTAATTATTTTTTCTTGTCTTTGCACCAATTATTTTTGCCCTGTATTGTATTTTATCTTAGATATTTTTTCTTTTATATTTTCCCTTATTTTTTTATTTTGCTATATTTTTTCTTTCTTATTTGCCTTAATTAGTTTTCCTTTTGACTTATGTCTTAAATATTTTTTTCTTTTGTATTTGACCTTCCTTATTTTTATTTGTCTTCTGCATTAGTTATTTTACTTTGAAATTCAAATCTTTTTGGTAGGTTTTCCAGAAAACACAGACTGCAGAAGATGAATGAGAACTTCTAGCCATAATGTGAAACGAAAGAAAAAAATACTGTAAATTTCAATAAGATAGCTTTTTATACAAGGACCCCAGAGAAGGACCCCATAGAAGGATAAATTAAGGTTCCTATTGAAAGACAGAGAAGGAATGGCATTATGCTTATAAAATGGACTATCCTTCCTAAAGAAGCAAGGAATGTGACACGAAAATTCTATTAATTTATATAAAAGAATTGGCGAATTTTAAATAAATAAATCAATATAAACAAGTTTGGATAAAATATTCTATGAAAACAATTAATTAGAATTTAGAAAAAAATAATTACACTGCGTTGATTATATACTGAACAACACAACATAATTTATGTTGAGTTAAATATCTAACTTTTATGGCAAACTTTTGCGTTCTGAATTAAAAAAATGACCCAAAGTTTTCTGTATCACATCAACATTTTGAGATACAGGATACAGCATCTAACAAATTTGTACTTATTTTATAGTATGTTTTAACAATTTACACGCAAGGAGAAAATAATAAAATATTGCTTTGACTGTAATGTTTGTACAATTATATTTTGTTCATAAAAAAGATATTGTTATTGTAAGTCACTTTGTGTGCAAGTAGTGAAGTAAAAATTTTCGCTTATAGATTTTCCTGAAGTGGTTAATATGAGGACAATTTCGATTTATAATCAAGTAGTAGTCATCGAACATATTTATATCCAATCTACCCTGATATCGTGCTGTCATAACCTTCAAATCTTAGTGAAATCCTTCCCTTAAATCATCAACGACTTCATTAAGTTTTTTCGGCAAGTTAGCAAGATGGCTATGGAGAAAATGCACCTTGATGCTCATGTCGGAGCGAGAATATTGTAGCTCCCTGTTAGTTTCTAAGCAATTTCGGTGTGATTCTTTCCTCGTGTATTTTCCAAAGAATTTCTGGACATGGTCTTTTTTATTTCTAACCAAACATTCATTTTTTATGGCCATTATTTACTCGTGTCATCATCCATCTTGTAGCAGTAAAGCATAATTAAAAATTAGTATACTTCTCTCCTTCTATATGCCAAGATGGTATTCTCATATCGATTAATAATAGCCATTTTTTGTTCATTTATTTATCATCTCGGATGTTGCACACACTATCTTAAAAACATGTATGTATGTGAATGCAGAATTTAAAGAATTCTTGTGTGGAAGGGGATCGTACTCATAGGTCAATCATCTTGCAAATTAGACTTATTTTGACTGTGAAGAGTTGTGAAATCTTTGGTGCGACTGCAAATTTCAGGAGTGACTCGATGCGCTCAATTGAGACTAGTTTATTAACGTTGATTTATTTTATGCAGTTGCCTACGTAGCCGTGGGGAACATGATACTGATTATGTTCCTAACTTTGAGTCGAACGTATATGGCCTCACATCTTCGTCCCTCATCCGATCTTGTCCTTAGGTCGATGGTCCTCTATGGTACTCGGTGGCATTTGAGACTACTAACTTTTCCTGTTGCTGGGGAGGTTCCAGCCATTCTTATTAATTAGCGGCCTGTATTTTTGATTTCCTCTCTTGTATATTTCAATTCGTTCTCTCCATAGATATATTTCGCAAAAAAAGAGGAAGACTGCTCCTATACCGTTTCTTGGCTTATGGCTCCTTATATAGTTTCATATTAGAGAAGCACTCCTCGACCACCACAACTATTTAGGCCTAATGCTATTTGGCACCTCCACTAAAATTTGGGCTCGAGGTCCTTAGTATCCCCATTATTTACGAGTCTATTTGGTGCTTCCTTCCGGGTTTCACTCTGGCGTATTTATTGTTCTGAACACTGTGATAGTCGAGTTATGTTGTTTTAGTTATTTGAAAAGGTGTGGAAAACAGGCTGAAAGCCAGAAAATTAAGGATAGGCTCCTCTTTACGGTGCATACCCCGTCCAATCAAAACAGCAATAATCGCCAGAGGTTCAATGGACGAAATATATTTCTTATTTAATTCAATGTTGTGGAATAAAAATATTGCCTTCCTCGCTTGCAAGAATTGTCCCTATTACCAACTACTGAGCTATTCTTCCCGAATGCTTAATAAGCACACTGAATAAGAGCCGTCGTACTGAGTAATAAGATTGAGATTGGGATGATTTTAGTGTTGAAATGTGCGGGGAAAATAGGATAAATATTTAGAAATGTTATGTAATAGGACAGATATATTGAGTGTAAATGAGAATAATGAGGATGATGATGGGAATGCAAGATTGTCCTAGGTCCTCTGAAACAATCTTTTATCACCACCTTCACCACTATCATTCTTTTTTGTTTGTCTTAAGTTTGATGATATTTTAATTTTATTTTCAGCATTCGAGCCTTTGTTCTAATGCTGAAAATAAATACATGAGTATTCCATTTGTTTCATTTCCTTTGCACTCTGTTCTTTCTCATCCGAAGTTCTAGCTTTTTCACTAGTACCGTTCGGGAAGGTTGTGTAACCCAATTCCATATATTCTACATTTATGTCTCCAAGAAGAACTGCTCATGATTAGCAGCGGAGGGTCATGGTAAAGTTGCAAGTAGGAAAATACGAGCGCCGGGGGTTAGGTAGGATATACCTTCGCTATTAAAACGTCTGTCGTAGTCATTTTAAGCTTGATAGCTATCAAAGATTCTTCTTGGTCTTTTATTTCGTAGAATACTACTCCTTTTCTGATTCACATTGCTGTGCCGTCATAAAGTGTTTGGATAAATTTCGTAGCTGTTATATTATAATTTTGCATTTTAATGTAGTAATCTTGCAGGTTCTCTCCGTATTCTATAATTATAATAATGTCTGGGTTAATTTTCATGATTTTGTTGCTGTATATGTCATTTTGTTTTCCAGCGTCTAAGGTTCAGAGAAAATACATATATTTATTTTGATTAGATAGCGTACGTCGTGATCCATCTTATTGTTTGCTTGATTTTCCAGCTCTGCCCTTTTTATCTTTGTGGGTTGCCAGATATTTTTTTTCCAGCATTAGTCGATGGATAAGGTACAGCAAAACCTTAGTGAAATTTGAATGTTTTCGCTTCAAGTGGATGTTGATTTCCGTTTCATCCTGATCTAAGTCATTGGCCTATTTAAATTTTTCTTTTTACTAAGCCTTAGATTATAACTTTCTGTTGGGTTACCATTCTGGGTAGTGTAGATTAAGTTACGTATATCTTAATATTAAATCTTTCGGTGTTGTTCTATAATTTCTCTTTAATATACGGTGGATATTGTTGTATTTTTTATATGTTGTTACACTAAATTTGGTTCCTGTATCAAGATTTCTTGGTTTTATGTGGTTCCTTTGTCATTCCTTGTTATTGGGTCATTAAAATCATCTATAGTTCGCCTGAAGATGTGTTCTCGGGGAACTACATGGGTTCTAGGCAAATCTTCGTGATCATTTTACTTAGTTCTTCAGCGTAGGTTTCAGGTTTTGCTATGGTAACGAAGTGAGCTTGTAAATTAACAATATTATGTCTGGCCTCATATTGCTTTCGATATTCCTGACCGTTTTATGTTCGCGGTGGACCTTGCTTTTGCTGCGTATGTGTTTATTTTCTCTTTTCTCTACCTCAATTTATGCTGTCTCTTATTTTTAGTAATTTGCTTTTTCATTCTGCAGTCATCACGATACTGCAGGGCGTATTTTCGCATCCTTTTCACCTATGTTCGAGGCTTGCGCATTCCGATCATTTGTTTCTTGAAAGTGTATTCCTTTTTCCACTTGAAAGTGACCTGGGAAAAAATTAAGGTTTCCTTCTCGTTCAGGTCTGGAGCAATCTTCCTGGAATACGCGACTAGTCCTTCACTTTCCTGGCCATTTACTTTTCCTTGAAATTTTTACTCTGAACAGATTTTTATTTTCTTTGCCTGAGGGTTTCTTGGAATTGGTGAATTATTCAACTTTAAAAAGAGTGTGTTTTTTGTTCCTCAAATTCGCTATTGTTCTGTTCTGGTATGTGTTCCCATATCCAAAAGATCGAAGTGCCTGCAGATCACCGATATTTTGGTTGTGATAGCGGATAGCGTTCAGCGGGCACGTCTAATTTGCTTGAGTTTCTTAAGGGCATTTTCACTGAGGAGAATATCCAAATCGTTTATAGTATCACATAGAGAAAAGTAGCTGTTGTAATGATCTTTCAGTCTAAATACCACAACTAATATCCCTGCCTAGATAGTATGGAATTTTGTTTCTCTTGAATGTTTGGTCTCTCCCGCGAGGGTCCTGAAGAGACCCTATTTTTTTCTTACATTAAGCCTTTGGGAGTCTCTTCCCCCTACTCTTACTGTTGATGTCTTGAGTGAAGAATGTCTGATGACCTGTTTATTATTTGCCTGAGGAGAAGTACTCGTTATTTTTTTATGAGTTTAGTGGAGATTCTCCCCACCCCTTTTGGAGCTTTTCTGCCTGGTATTGAGTTACTTCCAATTTTGAGATGATGAGTGACTCTATGGAAGGAGTTAGATAGTACTATCCTGAGAATGACTCACAATGGACTTTTTGAAATGTGGTGGTCTAATCAAATACCACTACTCGGGGTTCCGCCCCATCAGCTGTTTAGTTATCAGTACTAAATCTAGCATACACAAAATGGGTTCCCTGTTACTCTGGTGTCTTGAACTCCCAAAAGGAAATTCTTTTGGGACCCAATACAGTTTGCAGTATCGATTGGTTGTCTTGGACTCATCTGACATTGAGTTCCGCAGTTGGCTTTTTCTTCCAAATTGTTTTCCTAAGGCCCTCAAATTTGCCCTTTTCTAGTGAATTGTATAGTTTAAAATAAGCTATGCGTGGCAGCTTCCCTAACAAAGATCAGGCCTCTAAAGGAGGGGAGGGACCTGATCTTTGCCTTAAATTTTTAAAGATGACAGGCCGATAAAAAAGGATACTCTCACTTAGTCCCCAATAAGGGCTAAGCTGTTTATATAATGATTGATAAATGAAGGAGGCGGAGGTAGAAAAATATAAAGAAGAGTTTGTATGGCTCTTTAAAGAATTAATGAGATCTTAGATTCTTCGAGTGTCCTAAGCTTTGGTGAACCAAGACTTCAAATAAATTTAAGTGTTTTCAATAGTTTAGAACTGCGCAAGGTCAAGTTGATCTTGTTAGCTCAAATGACTTCGTGTGAAATGGGCAGAAGCGAGGACTCATTGAGTAATAGAGAGATATGGGGCGATTTATATATCCTAATAATAATGAACACAAAACAAAGAGTTTGATCAATCGGGTAGCCGTTTACAGAACTTTGTGGTAAAGGTTTAATTTAGCTGACATGGAGGTTGATGACCAAAACTACAGATAACATGCAGATGGTAAAGTCTTAGGATTAAAAATAACTTCAAGAGGTTAAAAACAACATAAAACAGAGAGATAAAACAAAGGAAGTCCAATGCTGAACATCTTATGGGAAATAAGGGTTTAAGAATGACGAACAAAATATACATATATGGCACTTAAAGGAGGTTTATTTACCATGTACCTTCCCATTCACAATCAATATCGAGTAAAAGACAAATAAACTAGAACTCCAGAGGATTCAGAACAAAGCTCTACGAAATTAATTACGAAAGTAGAAGAGAGCAATTAAATAAGCTGAATCTCCATCAAGAGGCAGGAATAAAAGCCTACTATCAACATCAAGAAAAGAGAAGAGAAAATATGGAGGAAAATAGAAGCAGGGCACACTAGATTTTGCAGGAGAAGAAATCAGCTGAGAATTAAGGAAGCAACTTTGTTTATTCAAGTAAAATCATTATCGAAAAATAAACGAATAAACCGAAAAGGACATATATCCCGAACAGTTAAAAAATAATCGATAAAGATAACCAAAGAGGAATAACGGAAAGATACCAGAGTAAGTAAAACTGAAATGAACAAAACCTCGCAAAATTAAACAACCAATACGTGAGATTAGTGATAATTGGAACAATACCAAACTAAAATACAAAAACCTCAATGTGAAAAAACAGGAGTGAAGAGATGTTACAATAAGGAAGTTAAGTGTAAGTGAATAAAAGGTGTAATATTAAAATACAAAAAGATGATAGGTGAAGGGGAAAGTGAAAACAAAACATATGCGTATGATCAAAATAAAGGGAAGTTAAGATTTGGCTTGACTAAAGGGCGCAGGTCGTAACGACCCCTTGCTCTGCGTTTGCCTGCTATAGCAGACTTGAAGCAGAAATTGACCGGGGTTTATTTGGCCAATATAAGTGTATAAGTGTAAATGAAAATTGAAACGATAAACTTAAAGATTAAATAACTTAAATGAAAAGTGAAAGGTAAAATTAAATTATAAGTGAATATAATAAATAAACACCAAGATATATATAATAAACAAAAACAAAATACATACGATCATAAATATAAAAAAAGACATAACGGCATGACTCCAAAAATAAACACATAAATGGAAAAGAAACTGGAATAGTTAAGTGAACATTTCTCCTGCTATCTCTATTAATTTTTGAATGTAAAAGTAGGATTAAAGAGCTCAGAGCGATGGGGGAACTGAGCAATAGAGTTATCCAAGGTTTGGAATCCACGATAAACTCAGGTGGTCCACGCAATTGAGTTGTTACAATTTATCCGGTATAAGAAGTTCAAACTAGATAAACTTGATTACCTTACTTTTTCTCACCTTCCTTTTTTTCACTCCTCCTCCTCCTTCTCTCTATGTATATCGGTCCACGCAGACCTTTCTCCATCAGGGTCCACTTGAACCATTTTGGGGAAGAGAGGGAGTTAGATAAGGGGTCAACTGGGGCTTTTCTCCTACTCAGGTGAGGAAGATATAGAAGTACCCTGCCGGCGATTAATTCTTCCCTCCTGCTATCTTTCCCCCACCAAAAAAAAAGTTTTAAACTTAGAAAAATAAAAGACGATATTTGTACGCTTGCAAATTTGCTAGCGTTGAGGAAATTGGCAAATCCACATTTTAACTAGGTGACCTACGTTTTTAGAAAATGATTTAGTGCAGAGCGCAGCATTATTCACCGAGATGTCCTTAACCACAAAATATATTATTATACCAGACCAGAACTTCATCCTTAATCACCACACAACTTCTAACTCCTGAGACCTCTCAGACCGCAACATGTTTAGCACCAAAACCTCCGCCTCACCAATACAAATAAAAACCCGATGAGAAAATCACTGCACACAAATAATTGGGAAGCACACAAAGAGCATCTTGGGAACTACAACATCGAAACCTTTGAAAACAAATCCAAAGAATAAATTTCTGCACGCCTCGAGAACATCTTTGAGCAGATAAGAGGCAGACACACTCTATATACCTAGGACAAACTACAAGATAATCCCAGCACCAGCATAGGGCGACGAAATTAAAATTATATAAATCCAACAACAGGGAAAAGCACGTGCATCTAAGAAATTTGAGATACCAGATAAATAACTCAATAAAAACAAGAATAATAATAAGCTTGAATTAACTTGTCGTTTAAATGAACTTTGACAGAGACTTCAGGCAACTTTGAAACCAAAGTTAATACCCAAAGGAAAGGAGACAAAACCACAGTAAATTCTTGGATTTGAAAATAGCACTGAGAAAATATATTGAAACTCTCAGGATTTAGAGTAATCTTCTGGAAAAATCAGAATATCGAGCAGTTGTTCTTCTCCTCAGGCAGAATTACTCTAAAAAATAACTAGACCTCGAAGCAAAAGTACCCTCACAGAAGCGTTATCTCTCAAAATATTGAGTATTGGTTTGGACAGCACACTTGCCAATAATTAAAAGAGGAGCTATAGAAGTGAATAACTGGTTGAAAATATCAGAAATGAAAAATTTGTAGAACATTATCACCTTTGTTAAGTAATTTTTGAATTAACATAAATTGCTTTAAAGATTCTGGGAAAAAGTCTTCTTGATTTCAGCATGAAAATCTCTCCTGCTTACATTCAAAAAGAAGCCTTCATTAGCATCCAGATCTTCTTCAATTGCTAGCCATGAAGGAGCACACAACACAGAACTGCCCGAAAAACGAATGTCATCTTTTTATAATGCAAAATGGACATTTTGGGGCGCAACTGCATTAATGCAAATAAGGGATACATAAACGCAAAAGAAGGACACAACTATGGCCATTATCTGCCCTAAAAGATGGGAAATTATTAAAGAAACGAGATAGAGACCCACAGAATCTCACAACAGAAACACCTATGTTGCCTTTGCAAAACGATACCAACAAGGAAAGACGAGGCAAAGCAATCTGGACGGAACAATTAACATGTATACTTAGAGGAGCATACTACACACGCAAATCCGTGCAGCTGCATCTGCAAATCAACGTAAAACAGCATGTTTCAAGAAAACGTCCAGAACCACTGAAATTCCCAGAAGAGATTGACTCATCGACGATCTTTAAAATTAAAATGAGAAAAAACAAAACAAAGGCATTGATTGAAAAGACAAAATGAAAAGAACACACATTAGAAAACTGAAAAGAAAATGAGATTGAGATGGATAACACAACCGACAAAATAGAAAAAGAGTGCATCCGAGATACTCGCAGAAAACACCCCAAAAACTCACTGAATAAGAGAAACCAATCACCAAGAGAAAAGTGGCCCGATTGCCCCTTTCACTCAATCAAGAGAGGGATATTACAGGCGAAATATAAAACAAACCAAAAGAAGAAATAGCGCTAGATCCCTTTACCAGAAAAAGACCGAACAGAAAATAAATAAATAGATAATGAATATCCATTCATTATCCATTCGAACTTAAGAAACTAAAGATACTGCAATTGAACCTAAACGGATGGAGAGACAAAGGAAACATATATGGAAAATATTGCAAAATAATTAACCCGGACGTGATCTTAATATCAGGACACGGGAAGGGCCTAGAAAATGAAACCATTAGAATCTGAAACTACACTGTCCTTGCTACGAATCCATCGGATGAAGGATCCGCGGAGATGAAATAGCTGTAAAGCATGGTATAAAATATTAGGTTGAGGAATAAGTTCTTGCATTCTTTTTATGTTTTGTTGATTTAAGTTTTGTTGACGGGATTTGTGCACATAGTAAGAAACAATAATAAATAATGAAAGCAAATTTTACAAAGGTTAGGCTACGTCTCTTAACAGTGTAGATTATTAGGCTTTTAAGTAATAAGTCTTTGCGATTTATTTAAAAGTTGTGTTAATTTGATTTTCGTTCTGTACCCTCAAAATGGAATGTCAAGTTGAAAGAAAGGCGCATTTTCAACACTTCTTGTTATTCATTTTCAATCGAGACGGGAACAATGCAAACGCAGCTAAAGCTCGTCGCGATATTTGTGCTGTGTACAAAGAAAATGCTTTATCATAAAGGACAGCTTAAGGGTGGTTTTTACGTTTCAAAAACGGCCATTTCAATCTTAATGAAGGAGAACGTTCTGGTCACCCCATTAAGTTGGATGAAGATCGATTGAACGACCTTCTTCATGAAAATCCTCGTCAATCGACTAGAGAATTGGCTGTACAATTGGCGTGTGGTTAGAAAACTGTAGTGGACAGATTTCTTCATCGCATTATCACTGGCGATGAAACAATGGCTTAGCCCCAATAAAAAAGCACTTCCGCGATTAAAGCAAGGACTTCATCCACGAAAGACGATGCTGTGTGTGTGGTGGGATTGTGAACGCATCATTCTTTATGAGCTCCTTGGGAACAACGAGATTGTCAATGCAGAACTCTGCGTTCAACAAATATATCGACTTGCCGAAGCTATTCGTGAAAAGCGACCTCATCCACGTTATAGAGTCTTTCTGCAACACGACAATGCTCGTCCTCACATTGCCAATATGAAAAAAGACGCAAACTAAACGCTTAATTGGGAAATCCTGCCGCATCCTCCATATTCGCCAGACTTGGCTCCATCGCATTTCCATCTGTTCCGATCGCTCTCCAACAATTTGTGCGGCGTTTCGTTCAATACTAATGTGGAATTAAGAACCTGGTTAGACGAATTCTTCGAGTCAAAATCCAGAGTTTTTTATTGTAGAGGCATCGAAAAACTAGTTGAACGTTGGGATGAAGTCGTAACTAACAACGGAGAATACATTAGTGATTAAATTGCATATTATTATCAATTAAAAATGAAGTTTTTCTAAAATTGTTAATGGTAATGAATAAATTTGATAAAACCACAAGAATTTATTCCTCAAACAATACAAAAGGTTCAATGATTGGAACAGGCACCTAGAAGTCCTCAACTACCAGTACAAATATTTACTATCGTATTCAAATATAGTTGAGCAGTCATAATTATGGACGATTTAAACGCCCACTGGTGGCTTTCCGCTATAGATCGATAAACAAACAGAGTTCGAAAACAATACGCTGATTATCAGAAATACTACAAAGACTGGGACCCTAACTCCCCAAAATCCTTCTAGGAGAATCAGCTCAAAAAGCGGAAATCGGCCTGTTTAACTTTAATCTGCCCTTCAACTACTACATGAAACCATGGAAGTACCAGGCAGTGATAGCACTTTAACTCTAAAGCATCTCAACAAGCAGCCTATACAAATAGATACCTTTGAGGAAATTGAAAACATACCACGGAGCAGATTGTTATAAGTACAAAAATAAACTTCGGAAATAGGTACTGAACCTCCTCGATGCAGCCAGTCCAAATAAAATTGGTTAGGAACTGAATAGGATTAGAGAAGAAATTGCAAGATCAGATGAGGGTACCAATATCCAAAACTCAAATGGTTACCAGAAATGATGGAAAAGAGCAAAGAGATTAGCGGGGAGGCGGAAAGTTTAAGAAGATACGGACCACCTAAAGAAATATTCAACACACTCAGAAGACACACAGGAAAATTAGTAGATGACAATAGCCAACTGATCAAAGGACTCTACAGGAACGCAGTGATGCAGAATAAAATTAGGCGGAAAAGATAGGCAGGCTCAACGACTACGAATAAAATGAAAAATAAAAACTAACCTTGCTAAATTTTATTTCTTTCCTATTTACAGGACGCTCTCATCAGATGTATCCTTATTGGCAACAGTTTTGAGAGATATATTTTTTTCTTATAAGTAAATTAATGGAACCAATCAAACGTTAGATTTTGTTTAAGTGTTTATATCATAATGTGAAGGTGAGATATACAAGAATATAGAGACCAAACCCATTTTATTAATGCATAAATACAGTCAATTGATTGCGGATTTAAAATTTACAATAATGTGCTTTGTTTTGAGGAATGCTTCAATTCCTTATGGCATGCTGCACCTTAAATTTGTGATGATATGGGAATGATGTTGCTCGAGTTTTATTCAAAAAGCACCCACAACTGCAAACAAATGGATGGATTCTGTTTAGGAACAGCCAGTTTGATTATCGCTCACAAATTCTCCATTGGGTTATAATCTGACGAATTCTAGTGCCAAGGTCACAAATGTTCTATGGCATTTTCAGCCAGGTACATTGGAATTGTTTTTGCTTTGTGACAAGGTAGGCCATCATGCTAAAAAATACAGTTATCATTCCCAAATTATTCCTGAAAAATTGGAAAAAGGTGCTGTTGAGACAAGTTTTGGTACCATTTTGAGCTCATGGCAATTATTATTTGCCAAAATTGTTAGTGTTCCAGTTCTCCTAGGTGAAAAGAAGTGTCAGACATGAAGTTTCCCTGGATGCTTCACCTTGGGCATGACAGTGGACTCGTAAAAACCGGACCCTTTTTCCTCCTAACAATGGATCTTCCAGAAGCTCCAAATAAGCGAAATGGTGATTCGTCGGCGAATGTTACTTTGTCGCAGTCTTTATAAGTTCTTCAAAAGTGGAGCAGATCCGTAAGGTTTATTCTTTTTGAGATGAGGATTCTTATCAGGCTTTCTCGAATTGAGACTTCTATCGAAGAGTATCTGCCTCATTTTGCGCGCTGAATCTTTCACTCCTGAATTTTTCCAATCGTCAGCAAGCTTGGTCCTGGTGGACACCGAATTCTTGTGCGGTGTCCTTACCAGAAGGAGATACTGGTGTTCATTTGAATATCTTTGCCATTCATAAAACTCCTTAACAACAGTGTAATCTGTATTTTAAAAGTCATTAATGATTTTGAGCATGGTGCCTCCTAATGCAATACCATTACATATAAAATATCTCCTTTCAGTTCAGGTCCATTTGATGTAGAGCAACAATGGTTGCACGCTTTTCTTTGGAAAGAATCACTTCTGGAATGGAAAGAAAATTGAATCATTTATTTTAATAAATAATTTTGAATAAATTATAATTGTACAACATGATTCGTTTAATCCATATTTGTCAAAATTATCCTTTGATCGAATAGCTAAACTTCCTGGACTAAAACCTCTTACTGGAACAGGAGCTGCGCGTGATTTTGGATTTAGCAAAGAAAGGCAATTTTTTCTTATTATTTTTTAATTAATGACTTTTTAATAAACCGTAATAATTTAGATATTATTATAGAATGTTTATTCCTATCAAGTAAATTTTACAAACGAATTAAACAAATAAAAAATTACTTTAGTCTCAAAAACTTTGGCCATGACTATATTTAGGAGGAGAAAGATACAGGTATGATCTAGATTATAAGGTGCTTGGATTACCTATTACAATAATATGTTGCTAAAAGGACGTTACGAAAAAATAATCAAGCAAAAGCGGACTTATATTACTATACAAGTTGAGAAAACTTTGCATAACTAATAAGATGAAGATCTAACAAGCTCTAATAAAAATGGACATTGATTTATCCATTAATAGCAATGTGCACTCTCTTGATGAGTAATATTTTGAGGTCAAAGAGTTGAAATAAAGCAGTGTAATTAACCAGTCAAAGATAAGTGAAGTTGGAAAAAGAAAAGAAATGTTATAGAAATAGAAAATTTTACAGATATTAGTAAAAATAATTATTAATAACTTTTTGAACGCCAACTACAAACAACCATCTTTACCAGCACATATACTAAGATATGCATAATCAGCACAGAATTGCATGATTCTCACAAAGATTTGGTACTTCACTTAACCATGCTAACTATAAGTAGTTACAATATGCAAAGATAAGCTCGATCTCCAGTCAAAGTAGCATCAACCAAAATCTCTACCTTTCTTAAAATTTCAGCATGTGCACCATCATCTACTAGACTCTCACATGTGACTCACACTGGACACGTGGACCATTCTCACGAAATAACAAATAATTGAATAATTAACATGTTACATATCGTCGTCTGTATTCCACCTCAAGCCTTAAGTCAATTGCACAAGTCCACTTCGTTGTCTCCTATACTCGTACTACCAATCCTAAATTTATCCTTTGCCACTTTCTTTTACTCCTTCTTACCTTCCGTATCAACACTGCATGAACTCTTCTAAAGCTCTAATCAATGAGAGTGTGGAAGATTACAAATGGGTACTGGGTTTTGCCTCCTATTTCGCCTTGGTAACTCGGATGAGGCCCAGGGTGAAATATATCGAGGACCGGACGATCAATTCTTTGCCTCCAACTTTACTTTCCTTTCATTTTATTTCATTACTCAGTAGAATGCTTTGCCCGGCCAGCTTCGCACGAACTCGATCTCACCAGATTAACTTTTCCGTGCACACCCTCTCAATTCAATTTACGTAAAGTTACGCTTTATCAACGAGAAGGTAATGTTCTCATTAATTCTTCACAAAGTCAGATAAACTATTCTCTACCTTCTTGTAACTCTAGTAATTCGCCCTTTTTATTCCTCTTCCATCATACAACTACCTTACTTCTTTAAGGGTGACTAAGAGAGATTATTCATCGGTCTGTCGTATGTAAATACATTTGCCTAAGTTCTCCACCCTCCTCTGCCTCAGAGTTACGATGGCTCGTTGGTGAAGCAGCCACTCATAGTTTAGTTCAAACTATGCCCTTCATTTGACACATCATTTCATTTATGTCAGTAACACTATACCAGACAAAAAAGCCACCGACGAGCTGGGAGAATCTCCAATAAACACATAAATCTTTAAGAATATTTCTCCCAAGTCAAATAATAAACAAGCGTCATCGACTTTCCACTCAAGACATCAAAAGGTCATGGAAAACAAACACTAGGTCGATGGGTGTCATCCAAAGCCTAATGAACGACATGAAAGGAAACAAGAGTGCACCGCTCAGGGTCCTCAAATAACAGACCAAGCTTTTAAGAGAAACAACAATCCACACTATCAACGCAGATATCGAGGTCGTGGTATGGAGATGGAATTATCAATATAACTGCGACCTTGAAATTTGCGATACCGATAAAGATCTAGATAATCTCCCAGCGTAAGTGTACATAAGAAACTCACGAAAATCGTACTGGTTGACCGAACACCCCGCCGTTAAGATCTTTGGATAGGTGAGGACACAGGAGAACAAACCAAGAGGAAAATAGAAAAAAATGGCAAAAGATAAAGTCAACAAGGTTAGGAAAATTTGTCGAAAACCCACATGTGTTCAATTTCATAATAAAGGAAACAGAGATGGCCAGCCTCCTCACAAAGGACATATAGTCCATAAGTCTGTGTGAAAAAAATCATCCTAAGCAAAAGTGGCAGGCGGTAGTGACCGAGATCCTGCTGGTACCGGGACAGGTAACGTGCGCGAAGATTCTCAAAACTGAGATATGTACAAGTATATGCCGAAGAGTCTGGGATACACAGCAGTAGTTGCATTAAGATCCAGGGGATGGTCAGTAAAGGGTTGTGCGTCCTGTTAGTGTGCCTAATTTGAACACGACAGAAGAAGACCTAAGGCCTTCGTGGCATTGGGGTTAGGTCTATGGAAACAGTTGCAGCGCTTTGGAACGCAAATTTATGTTCCCCAAAAGCAGTGTGGAGGGCTGATCTGATTTCTCCCATGTCCTTAGTATGAAAAAGAACGAAACGCCGGTATAGTCGCTCAGTTTGTACGTACTATTTGAGACCCTCATTGGCGCTCGAATTCCCCGCAATCCTTACATGCCCAGGAACCTAGCAGGAGATAATCTCGACATATGCGCTACTTATGGTAACCGCGGAGTCATGGATCACTTGAACCAGGGTGTGCGGAGATTATAATGCTTCGAGAGCAGTCAGGGCGACTTGTGTATCGCAAAAGATAAATTTACTGTCCTCGAACCTGGCATGCTGCGTTTTCTCTCCTATTGAGAAGTGTATTGCAAGTAGCTAGTCAGTGAAGACAGCCACAGTGACTGGTTGATCCCCGCTAGTTTCAAACACGGGCGATACGGCATGGTAGCCGACCCTCTCATCGGATATAGAGCCATCCATAAACAATATTAAGCATGATACGAAGTTTGCTCCAGAAAGGCCGAAAGCAATACGTATGGCACTGTGGGAGCTATGAATGGAGAAGTCTGGCGACAAATAGGTAAAAGTGGTAATCTTTATGTTGGCGTACATAAAAGAAATAGAAGCAACACCAATCCGGGATCTATACCGAGCTATAAAAGGAGTTTTCTCTCTCTGCATATGCGCCATTGAAGTCGGTTGCGGATGCAGTGAGAGACGTTGGGCTCAAGGGCATAATTCACTGATCGGCTCAGAGTGGTTGGCATCTCCCTAGCATTGGCAAGTAGAATTTCAATGAAAGACTTGCAGAAAACACTGATCTATAAATGGAGACCGGTGTGGTGGATCGAGTCCGCCTTTCGCAATACTTGTTCGTCTGTGGATGCATCAAACGCGCATCCATAGTTTAGCTTCAACTAAACAGAGTATCGATAGAAAAGTAACACAGTACTCATATCTTGACTTTAATTGCTAACTGTCAGAGAATTAAGAATGGATATGTCATGGGTACAAGAGACCCTAAGGATGCGAATATGAGCCTCCCAAGTGATGTCTGGGTCGAAACCAAGACCAAGGAAACAGTGTAAATCCACCACTTCCAGGCGAGCCGCATTTAGCAACAAGTCGGGTTCTAGGTGGAGCCGTGGATGGTGGCAGGAATATAATACCTCAGTTTTGACGAAAGAAAACCTAAACCTGTGCATTTCGACATAGCAAGGGATACGGTTGAAGTTCTGTATGAGACGACGTTAGAGAGTTGGCAACTAGACTGCACCAAATAAGATTGCAATGACGTCTACGTAGAGTGTAGCGAGAGCATCTTTGGGCAGAACCGAAGTGATACCGTTGATGCTAAAGAAAAAGAGTGTGACACTGACGACATTTCCATGTTGGACACCCTCTTTCTGTTCTGGTGTTACGGATTAGGTTTCCCAAATCCCGTACGAAGAATCAAAGATCTTGCAGAAATTAACAATAGGAGCGTCCCTAGACCATTTCTTGTGGAGGCTATCCATGACACTCTATCGCTATACGGTATCACACGCCTTAGTCAGATCGATAAAAGTGTAACGAATTCTTTCTACGAAGAAAGGCCTAGCAGATAGCATTTTCCAGTCGGAGAAGGGCATCTAAATTAGAGTAGAAATTGCAAAAGCCGCTGTCCAGGAAAAAAGCTAATATAACATATACAGATTTCTCTATCAAATTTCCCATGCAGCAAGTTAGAGAAATTGGGCCGAAACCGACCGAGGTCCAGCGAGCTCCACGGTTTGCGAAAAGAGAGCAGTGTAGCTAATCGGCGTGACTCAGTGAGAATACCATCTGTCTAGATATTGTTGAACAGTTCCAACTGAAATACTCTGCTTTGCTCACTTTAGTGTCGAAGAATTGCATATTTGTACATAGTACTGAAAATGGATGGTGTCCGCGCATGTAGCGAGAGGGGAACACAACACAACATAAACCTGACGTTGAATGGTTTTTTGCCTCTAAAAGGTAATGTCCACACGGTGGCCTTTAGCAAAATCTCGACATGCATTGAATACTGGCAGAGCAGCATTACGGCTATAGAATGTGGAGAAAGTGGTCGGGAAAGACTTCCTCATGGGTCTCGAGTCCAACTTTACCCTCTTGTTTTCCTGGAGAACAAGAGTGGTGTTCAGTGAGAACTTGCCATGAATCCTTTCGAATCGCTTCTATACTACCACAAGAGAAGTCTTCCCGTTGAATGAAACACGTATGTCAGCTAGGAAGAGCAGCACACAAGCTTTAAAAATACTGGAACCTAGCCATAGCTCGAAAAAATTCCCCGACAGTGAAATCGTTCTACGGGCTTATGGCGCTTTTGGCATATCGTTTGGCTGTGAGACGTCTCATATTCGTCCGACCACCAAGGATGTGGACGCATGCAAAATGACCAGACGTTCTTAGAATATTAGTTAGGCTGACAGCGAAGAGGTTGTTAGAGAAAAACTCATCCATCTCATCCAACAACTTGAACTTCTCGACTAGACATATAAATCAGTAATTTCCTCAAATGCAGAACATCCAAGAGCCACCGGGATTATTTTTCAGGCTGGGGTGACCCATAGAATGATAGGAAACCACATGAACAGATCGAGGCATGCAAATAAGGCAGCTTTTGAGCAATGCGTAAAGTCATCCTCATTTAGTACATCTATTTCAAGTTCATCAATTAATTAAGGCCAAGACCTGACCACTGGAATTGATAATGTAGTTGTCCCAAAGGAGGTATCTATCTTTTACCTCTACGAGACGGAAAAGGGCTGCGGTAACCATACAAAGACAGGGCAGAAATACTTCATGTTGAACTCATCCGATTGTGAAATGTACGCAGGAATTAGAGTATACTTCATATCCAGGTGTAGCTGCACTTAGACTGCCTTAGAGGAGATATTTATGGTGAATAAAAGAACGGAGAAATTATCGCGTTTATAATTCAAGCATTCTCATGAACTGCTCCATCACGTGATAGTATATAGCAAACACCTTGTACGCCAAGAAGGAAGGCAGGGAAAATGCGACCAGGACGGTCTCCTGAAAAAAATAGCTGATAAGGAACGAGAGGAAGGATACTTCTAAGCTCCTCTTAGAGGCCCAGAGTCCGCAGCTATTCCAGTAAAGGAATATGTCCACCAAGCGTAGCCCAGACAGATGTGGGGGGCCCTCTTCGAAGAAAAGACTCTCACAAGAATGACTGTACATTTCCCTGAGTAAGAATCTCGGGCGCTGTTGGCCGACCAAAGCGCTGTCGCTTTCGAGGACTTAACGGGAGAGGTTGGGCTGCATGGCAAGTCATTACATCTCTCCTGCTCGAAACCATTGGTGGGTGAGGCGGCTTTGGAGGCAGAGGTCCGCTTCTCTGAGTCACTAGGCCCAGCCTATGTTTGGGACGTAGGAGCGAAGCACCGTTGGTGCCGTTCAACTTTTGAGGGACAGCTTTGAGATCCCGGAAGACGGCCTCATGTAAACCTTCAGGGGTGTTGCTTTCTGTGAGTTTAGCGACTCTCTGGAGTTGCAGGGCCGTTTAGACATGCAGGAAATGCTCACCTGTGGAGGGGAGTGTGGAAGAGATGGATGAGTCCCGATTTAAGCCCCACGCTAGGTGTAAACCCTTTCTGCTGCCAGCTTTACCAGAGGAACGCCAAGGGGGATAGAACCTGCACAAATGTTCTGAATATGAGCGGAAGAGAGCTTGCAGAGGGTAACCTTTTTAAAATTTAGGCATAAAATGTCTCAAACAGCGCTGGGTGCCCACGGACCAAGTCCTTAGCCTCGCGAAATGAGAGACGATCCATAGAAAAAACGGCCAGGATTTCTTTCTACAGGGAAGAGGCCCCAAGTTGCTTCGAGGAGGCACTTGACATACTTGGCCGTACCCGATAAGGACTTTTCGTGTAAGGGCTTGGAGCAATTTACACAGACTTCGGGTAAACCCTGCTTTGCACATCCATAGGAGCGATTCTTTCAGCCAAATTGGTATCAGTAGTATATTTCTCGCACCTCGCATCAGTAGCACGAAAGCCTTCATGTAATAGCAGTGGTAACCGGTGAGGACAGGCTCAGGGAGTCTGTTATGTTTCAACTTGAAGAACATTGTAAGAGTTGGTTTTGATGCAATTACGTTTTCTCATCAACCTACTTTAACCACTCCTTGGTAAACCAGCTCTTTGCTGATGTATTCAAAGAATTAGTTCACAGGTTACTTGCTATAAACGAATCAATCACGAAGTTAATGGTTGAGAGCGGCTTTACACTCACCGACGAGCCACTTCGTCTCTGGAGGGCACTAATCATGGTAGACTTAGAAGAGTACAACACATTCGCCAGAAGGCGCCCGTATGAGAAACATGTCAGTTTCCGTTCACTACCAGTCAAATTAGATAATGCTCTTCCTTGATGGAACAGGTGGGATTCGGGCATTATGCCTCAATGTGTGGACCGAAGAGCTAGAAAGCGTTTGAAGCCAGTGGGCTCAAAAGCGCCGTAATTAAGGCTCCACTCAGCGCAATTGCGTCTTTGGTCTTTGCCTTAGCCTCTTCTCCCTATAATGAACGCCTTTGGGCCAGTCCTATCGGTCCTGTCTTGATTATCTGCTGACAGTGCAGTGAATCAGTGTTTCCCTAGATCACCCATAGAGGCAGAGCAGCCCGTAGTCTTCGATTTATTATTATTGCTTTTATTCATTAAAGTGGAATGCGGGCAATGTACCCACTTCTCTCGCTTCTGGAAGGGGCCCCCAAGGTCGGACAACCAGCATGAAAAAGATCCTTCTCCAGAATGAGGAAGAAATTGGCTTTCCAGGTATCAGCATTCTGAGGAGGAGGCTCTCACTCTCCTTGTAAGTCTTTGGAGGCCTGAACGGCTTAAATAAGAATTTGCACAGGGGTAACTCACGTTCGAATCTTGGCAATGGGGCAGGGTTTTTACCTTAGGAAGGCTTCAATCTGGAGTGGAGTCATTTCGAGGACGATCACCAATTCAGGAGGCGTTTCCAAATGGCCATCCCCCCAAAGTTTCAGGTTTCATAAACGGGGATTCAAAATGCCTATGGACCATTATGAACATTATTGGAGACTTCTCCAAGAATGCAGTGTACTCGGATCCACGAGTTGCCTTGGCAATGTCAAGGGGACGACCACGCCTTTTGCACCTCTAAGAGAGTTGACGATGTTCACTTGCCCAATCGAGAGAGCTGAAAACGTGTCCTTTGTATCAAAGTTTTCTTGGCGGGTCCCTGAGAAAGCAAAGGGAGACCCGCCACAAGTTTAAAGTCGCTTGGAGGCGACTGTCTGAAAAGAAGTAAAGGGAGAACCAGAGAACGTGTCGCGATTGAGGAAAAGCAAGTGCCCTCTCCGTTACAAGATTCTTCGGAGGATCCCTGTGAAAATATTAAAAGGCGCTTTACTACTCTAGAAAAGCCTGGGCTAACTGTGCACAAAGAGATAATTGGGAAGCCCCCAAACCGGTATCTATCAGAGAGGGGAAAACACCCTCTACGGTGTGAGAGACTTGGCGTTAGCCCCTTACACAGAAGAGTGGGGCTGGGTGAGCTCCTCTGTATAAGTGATGGCTTTGCTTGCCGGTAAGAAATCGTTAGCGTGCCACGTTTGGCACGCGTGCCATTGGTTTCCCAAACCTGCCCTAGAGCTAGATCCAGACACAGGGTTTTCCCTGTGTTCGGCTATCTTTGCTGAAAATGGGGCCGAAGGAGGGTGCTTCTCCACCAGTTACAAAGAAAAATACTTCCCTCCAGCGCACTGAGAAGGGGAGGGTCTTGTTTGTTTTCGTTTTTCGTTGCAGCAGGGGATTTCGCCCCAGGGTACATCATCAGTTATCTTGGTTGGCAGAGAAAATGTTGAGGGGCTAATGGTAGATAAAAGTAGCGCTGAAAGGTAGCTGGAAGGAACGCACCAACAACTAACCCAGTCCCCGTCAGAGCGTTCAAGTAAACCAGTTACATGGTTTCACTTATTTGCATTCTGTTTGAGTAAGAACAGTTCCTTCCCTTACCAAATACAGATAGATAAATGGTTAAGTAGATAGTCATAGAGTAAGAAAAAAAGTAAAAAGTTTACGCTGAGAAGGAGGAAATTGGGAATCGCACCAAAAACTTTCCCAGGCCCCATTAGAGAGTTAAGTCAACCCAGTGACGCCTTCCCTAATTTCCACTCAATATTCTCCGAAGATGACTAAAGAAGGTCGAAGGACAACTCAGACGGACGTCCTATTCAAGCTCAATAAAATACTTATTTTCGAAAGGTTGAAAAGTATTTGGAGCTAGTGCTAACTAGTGCTGTTGACTTGTTTAGTTCATTATCAAGGAATAACGAAAAATTTGTACTAAGGTGGTATATACAGTATATGCGAAACAGAAGGGCTATGCTACGCTAATGTAAAACGAAAGGAGCCCAAATAGAAAAAATATATATATACCACCTTTGTACAAAATTTCGTTATTCTTTGATAATGAACTAGACAAGTTCGAAAGTACTTGAAATCCGTCTTTCATTATCCTGCGTTTTTTTGCATATATATATATATATATATATATATATATATATATATATATATATATATATATATATATATATATATATATATATATATATATATATGTATATATATATATATATATATATATATATATATATATATATATATATATATATATATATATATATATATATATATATATATGTATATATATATATATATATATATATATATGTATATATATATATATATATATATATATATATATATATATATATATATATATATATATATATATATATATATATATATATATATATATATATATACCGTGCAGGGAGCCAGGTTATGCAGCAAAGCTTCTAAATATAAGAAAAAGAATTTTGATAAGAATGCGTTATTCTCAGTCCTGACATTTTTCTTCCTAGGTCTATTGAGACCGAACAAAAGACATTAAAGTCACCGAAAATGATGCATGAAAATAATTTACTTCTATATCTCTGAGTGAGGCTATTTTCCTTCATATATTGCAAGAAACGTATCGAAGATCATTTGAATAAATATATTTTGGGGGCAATAAACTTATAGTCCTTGGTGTCTATTGATATAAAACATCTATTAATAACACAGCTGGAAATGATGCATAAGATCAATACATTATTTTGCATAACTTTAACCACCTTGTTTTTGAGTGTATATCCGACAGATGGACCAATTGAGTCACAATCATTCAATTTCACCTCAAGAGAGATGATTACGTATTTGAGGAGGGATATTTCGGTTATGTTTAATATATATTGGAATCTTTGGCTAAACACTGCATACCATCTAGCTCTGTAAATCACATAGATTAACTCTTTCTATTACCAGCTGATTTTTATTTTCTTCCCTCATATATATTAATAAAATTTGTCGTATGTTTCATAAAGAAGACCATTAACTTACAAATGTACATGAATTAATTATTTTTCCTCAACCATTTCTATAATTTCTTTAATTTCTCGAATTTATCGATTTATAAGGGCATTAAATAGGCCTTCCTTATTTTCTCTGATAATCGGTTATTCCGTCAGTGACACAACTCAAACACCGTTCAAATTCGAAATTTGCTGACCAATTTCCTTCTTTAACATTCCTGAGACTGTCTCTCGAATCATGAATAATGACTTTCCACCACACTTTGAGCCCCCGTGCCCCATATGCCCTGCTCTCCCGAATTTAATGAAATCAGGATACCATCCTCCATCTTCAGGATAAAAATTGATTTCCGCGAAACCTGAGTCAAGCCCGAAACTAGCAATTCTTAGTTGGGCGTCAGCCGGGTTTTGAATCTCTATTATAACGCATAAATACTTATAATTCGTACAGAATTTAGTTTATTAAACTTATTTAACTAATGTTTTATAGTATACTTCTCTTTACTAACTCCCTACATAATATAACATGAAATTGACTCTACTCCCCACTTTACAACTTACACTGCATCCAAAGCGAGGAAAACATGGAGAAAAGCACAAAGAATAAAGAAACCCATACGGTTGAAATCACATAAAAATCTAGAAACCCATGGTAAAAGTACTGTAAGGTTGATTGAATACACCATAAAAAAAATTTCACCGGTTCTAAACGGCCATATTGGTTTCTAAATTTTCTTTTAGCCTGTTTTCATACTGGTAAATTTCATAATAAAGTCTGGACCATTAAGAAGCCACACGAGCCCTCAGTAATGCATTTCCCGCTCTTGTGAGTCCTGATTAAGTGAATAACTCTTCGTAGACGATCTCTTTAACCTTTAATTAGCATCCAAACGCTCGGAAAATGTGAAACCCGGTTTTAGCGGCCCGTTTTCGTTGCTGCTAATGATTTTTAATCCATGTTTAAAGGCCCTGACTGGATTTATTGTGCAATGATCCGTCAGCAGTAAAAAAACATGGATAATCTCGGCAAAGGTATTTAGAAAAGAAAATGAAGATAATGTTTATTACTTAAAACTACGAAGCAAAGAACAAAGAGGGAATCTTAGCATGAAGAGAGGGGAGAGTTTCAAATGTAGTGTCGTTAGGCGAAGAGAAACTGTGTGGAAGATACATAGGCGAGTAGTCTAAGGAATTAAAAACTTATTTAACATTCATAATTTAAATTATTATCGTTATTATTAGTATAGTACAAATAAAAAGCAAGAATCTCATCACTAGGATGAAAACAATCTAGGGAATCTGAGCACAAAGTTTGAAAGGAGAGGTTTATAAAGTGGTGAGGTTAATGTGAATGAATATGTATGAAAGCTAATAATGGAATAATCTAAAGAGGAAACTGCTCAGGGTGGTTCAAAAGAGCCTGTTAATGAATATGTATGAAAGCTAATAATGGAACAATCTAAAGAGGAAACTGCTCAGGGTGGTTCAAAAGAGCCTGTGATAGTATTGTAATGATACTACAAAATATTGAAGCTTTTAAAACCAAAATGGCTGTATCGTTCAGTAATGAAAGCAGAACAGGACAGACGGTGGGAAAAATGAGAAAAAAGGCAAATGTATACAATTTGATCGTGAAGGAAAAGGAACGCAACACCTAACCCTGAATAAATGGGGCCGAAGGGCCGAGGGATCCCTTTCATTTGTCGGGACAGGTAAAGAGGTTTCATAGGGATTCAAGAGTCGAACTTACAACCGAATTGCAGGAAGGGGGAGGGGCGAGTGCGGGTGAATGGAAGATGGCAACCAACAAAACTTCGCATCACTATTACATATTATCCTCATCCATACAATCATCAATATTAATATTAAATCATCATTAATATCACCTCTTTCATAATGGTTATTATCATCAGAGCTACTTCAATGCCAATAACAATGTTTGCACATGTAGGGGTCGATACGCATCAACGCCGCTTACAACTTCTCAGGGGTCATTGGAATAAACCAAGACAGAGACGACCCAGCCATCCTTATACGTATTACCACGATCACCATTTCCATCTACTGAACAGAGTAATCCCTCTCCATCACACACCATTTCTGGCCCTCGTGCATACAGCCGCGTTTCTCTGCGCAACCCAGGTGTATTCAATCAAGCTACCTGTGTGCAAGAGAATGGCTCTCCCAGCGCACCATTCGCCCTAACCATACTTCCATTACTATCCACGAAATCATCACCATCAATATTATTGTCAACACCATCATCATCATGAATATCATCAATATCATCGTTATCATATTCATGGATATCATCAACATCATCGTCATGGATATCACATGCATGATAAATATCGATATCATCACCGTCGTCATCCTGAATATCAATATAATCACAGCAGTCATTCTCATGAATATCATCAATATCATTATTCATTAATATCATTAATGATCCAAATCTATCCAATTATCCTGACCTTCATCAGCAGGAATATCATTACTACCATCAAAATGGATATCCTTGAAATCACAGCAATCATCATATTATCATCACTCATTGCCATCAATACAATTATCGAAATCAGTATCATCATCTTCGTCAGGAGAAGACATCCCACCTTTCTTAGAGTGAGAGAGAAGGGGGAAACAAAATTCCTTCCTCTCCCTTTTTTAGCATAGAAAGGGTGAGGGAAAAGGGAGAACCAAGCCTCCTGCCTTCTTCACCATACTATAGCCGAAAAAGAGTTTACCAAACCTTCCTGCTCCCTTTCTCCCCCTAACGAGGGTGAATGGAAAGTCAGATCAAACCTCTTTCTTGCTCCCTTACCCAACCTTGACACTGGGAGAAAGGGTGAACAGAACCTATTTGCTGCTCCCTTACTCATCCCTCCAGAGGGAGGAGGAACGAGGAACCAAACCTTCTTTCTTCTTCCTTCCTCACCCTGCAAGGGCGAGGGAGAAGATAGAACGCATTACGAAGCCTCATTCAATAAACTCTTTCGTATCCTAATGAAGCAGGAGAATTTTCTGTTTCGGGGTATTGCCCGTCCTTAATATTCAAAAACATAATATTGCGCTCGTGAATGAGGAAATTATTATAATATTTGCTAATTTAGTCCCCCAAGATAATTATGAAATGTATCACTTATTTATTCTTTTGGAGCTTCAAGATAATATTGGTGGAAATATTAGACAATTCCACCTGATGGGAAATGTCGGATAAAGTCTTGTTTCGGATCCCATGTTAAATATGCTTCCCCACTAAGATAGCTGTGGGAGGGAGCAATCGGGTGAAAATTATTAATTAAAGAAATTAATAGATATTAAATACAATTAAATAGTAAATAATATTTTGTATTATAATAAATATTAAAGAAAAAAACAGTAAATAGAATTACGAACTTAAATCATCCGTTTTTTAATCAATTTATGCAATTGCTATGAATAAGTTATTTACTTAAAATTATAAACCAAAACTAACGTAGTTATCTTAGGTAGAATGTTTATAAAGAAACTTTTCTAATAGAAGAAGAAAAGTGTGGAGAGGTGAAAATGGTCGGGAGGAAGATAGACCGAGTGTTATATGGAAAAGATTACAGCATACTACATACTGTTATATTTTTTCACCTAAGAAAGTTGATAGATCTAATCAAACGTTGCATTTTGCTTTAGTACATATGTTTGTGCAATAATTTGAAGGTGAAATATACAAAAGTTTAGAGCCCAAACCCATTTTGTGTATAAATACAGGCAATTGATGCACGCAGTCCATATAAAAATGATGTCCCTTGTTCCTTAGGATCCCTTCAATTTGTTATAGCCTGCTGGAAACCAATTTGTGATTATATCGTGACAGATATTCCTACATTTTTCGAATAAGGACCTGCAACCGCTTACAATTGGCAGGGTTATGTTTATCAACCACTAGTTTTATTATTGCCTACAAATTCTCTTTTGTATTCAAATCTGGCGAATTCTCGGACTAAGGAGCCCGAGAATTTGCCAAAAAGTTTGGCATTGCTTTTGCTTTGGGAAAAGGTGCGCTATTATGCAGAAAAAGGTAGTCATTATTTCCAAATTGGGCTTGAACTGTTGGTGAAGAAACATTTTCCTACCATTTTTAGTTAATGACAGGTTTCTTTGGTAAAATTATTAGTTTCCAATTCCTTTAGATAAGAATTAGTCTCAAACATGGAGAGTGTCCTGATGCCACATTATGTCCACGACACAGGACTTGTTAAATCGCTCACCTTTTCTAATGCTAACGAGGGATCTTATAGTCTCCAAACAAGCGGAATGTAGCTTTATCATATAATATCACTTGGTCCCAGTCTTCAATAGTCCATTCTTCATATTTATTACAAAAGTAAAGCCTATCCGCAAGGAAGTTTTTGCCCTGCCGCTCTCGACTTGACACCTTTTGAAAAATTAGGCTTTGTGCGCGCTGAAACGTTTATATCTTCTTTCAAATCGTGAGCAAGTTTGGCATTGGAATCAACCTGATCCTTGGGCTGGGACCTAATCAGAAAGCGATTGTGGTGTAAATTTGAAGCTCTTAGGATACCTTTGTCCAGAGCATCAATGGTGGCACGCTTTTCTTTGGAAAGAACTATTTCTGCAATTGAAAAAGTTTCAAACATATATTTTTCAAAGAAATATTACGAAATAGATTTTAATTACAGATCATCTTTCATTTAACCGACATTTGTCATTGCCATAGGAGGCAGTCGCCAGATGAGCTCATAAAATTAAAACCAATATTTGTAATAATTTCACACTTTAGATTGTAAAGGGAAGCTCCAAGGCCTCAAACTCACCTCCTACAGGAACAAGACCACAGCGCGATTTTGGCTTCAGTGAAGGAATGCACTCTTTTTTTTCTTATTGGTTTTGGAATGTTGAATATTTAAAAAGCCTATAATACTTTAAATATCACAATAATTATTCCTTTAACGTAAATTTTACAAATATCCATCACTTGCCTAATCTTTACGATTAAGGAACATTTTCCATATGGGTGGTGGATTCCAAACGTCTCCTTAACCTGACGCCATGGAATTTTCCAGCCATTTATTTGTTGTGATCCGACATTTCCTGGGTATGTGTGAATATCAGCTAGGTTGCGCATAGCAAGGTAACGTGAATTAATGGAGTTGGAACGAAGCCTGATAGTGGGTGCGGGTGAAACATTCAATGTCCCTCCATATACGGTGTCACTGTGAAACATTGGCCTACCTCGTGCCCTAATTAAGGCTACTGGGCAAGCAATAATCGTTGCTTGACAATCGTATCCACTTTTAATGCAAGAATTACCAGACACATATCCATCAGATCAGTGAAGCGTTCTTTAACTTCCATGGGATCTGGTAGCAGAATGCCCACCGCCGGACACAGCACCGCACCTAAGTTTATGATATCGCAACCTGTATTATGGTCCGATGAGGCACTGTGGCACGGTTCCAGTTGGTTTGGGTTGATGATAAAGATTGGGTGTGTCACAGACACCATGAGGCCGGAATTCAATTTTTCAATAAGGCGTCGTCCTTGCTTGTGGTGGTTCTATACTGGTGTGGCATGTGTTCCTGCAGAATGAGTTCTGTCCGCTGGTCGTCGAAACACATCCTTGACCCCTGAACATTACGTTACCCAGTTTGAGGACCATTTAATTTCCATCGTCGACTTCATATTTCCCCAAAGGATGGGATATTTAACTATAAAAATGCACCGTGTCATCGGTTACAAGTCGGCCACTATTAGATGAGGAGTATTCTGGAGAATTAGTATGACTGATGCGGCCACCTCATTCAACCAAGTCGAACCAAATTGAGCGTTTATGGAACATGGTGGCCAGGACTATTTGCACCCAATATCAATGACCTGCAAGTAAAATAGAACTCAATACTGATATCGGTACAGCCGATGCATGTGTATGTCTCTTTGCTATATACACAAAAATGGAGTCACTGAAAATTATCAAAAAAACATCCATCTTGTTTATCTATTGCCGGTAGGAGATAATTGTGTAGGTTAAGTGATGTAATAATAAAAAAATTATACAAAAGTAGTAACATTATATAAAGCTAAATATCTAACCTCAGAAAAGAACAGCTAACTCATAATCATCTATAAAACCTCACAAACAAACAACCTAACCTATATAACACAAGAAACAGCTCAAAAATATCTAAATAAAATGAACCAAACAAAACAACCTGACATCACCTTCATCACACGTTAAATTTCTCACAAGCATAAATTCAAATCAACAAACCGTAGCAACTAAACCTTATTCAAACATCAAACAGCTTAGGTTTTCGAATAAAACCAATGCACTTTAAAATCCTAAGCTAACCTAAGAATATTTTTCAAATTACCTCTCATTTTGTTTACTTTCGAGACGCTCAATTAAACTTGAGCAGCGACAGGAATCCTAGTAGTATAATACATACTGTATATTACGTGGCCCCCAAAATGTTCTCATTTTTCGCCGTCTTATCTCAGCCACCCCTTATAGACTGTATTTTAACAAATTTAAGCCAAAGCATTTTTCACTATGGTTGAAATTATGGTTGTGTTAAAAAACCTATTCCTTGGTGGATTTTAGGAAACGCGCAGGTTACCCCTGTTTCAGAGATTGCGAACTACATCGTTCGGTGCCTAAGTTACAACTATGACGTTATCAGAAGAATATCATTGCTGTGATTAAAGATTGCTATGTACATTGAAAAAGAATGGCGGATCTGAAACTTAATACGAAGGTTTCCATGAAGAGGTTCTTAGATACGAACGTTAGTCAAACAGTTAAAACGCTTCGCGATAGAGGGAGTACAGCCAAGTTACAATGACTTGGCAGACTAAAAAAGTAACTCTTAGAATCATCATGGTTTAATATTAAAGAGTTGAAGATGGCGTAGCTTTACATACCCTGCTTGAAACATAAGCCGTCTTGTTTTGGCTAAAATTTTGAAACCTTGGGTACCCAATGCATTCCCGAAATTTCCTTCTCAAATAACTGGCTTTGAAAAAGAGATAAAATCTATTTGGGTGACGTGGAGCTATTTAAATTTATGTTCTAAAATTCCTAGTAATTTTGATATTCTACCCTCTTGCATGTTCGTCATATGAGATTGTTAATAAAACTGTCTAATTAATCATTTCTTTGTTCATTTTCTTGTAGCTATATGCCATTGGAATATGTTTCCGGGTAAAGATTCGTTTCAGCACATTTTTTAATGAATTTAAATGTTTTTCGTATCCAGTTTTATGTGTACTTTTCAGATCTGAAACTGTTTTTTGCCGGAAATGAATACTTTGCCTGTAATCGGCTGAAGTTCCATAATAGGAAAAGTACTTATTTCCAGCAAAAACGAGTTTCAGATCTGAAAAGTACATTAAAACTATATAATAAATACACATTTACAAATTCATTTAAAAGATCCAGAACCAGACCTAAACTAACATACCATAACCTTACCTTACCTTACCTTACCTTACCTTACCTTGCTGTAAAGGCTATTGCGGAATCAGGTTAACACGGCCCAAAGAAAAATACACACACAAAATTTATAGAAGACCAGGGATTTAAAGACCTCCCAGAAATTTACCAGAATTTACCAAGAAGGTGCTAAATTAGGAGGTACCAGAAAGGGCAATAAATACACACATAAAAGTATTTGCAATATTATTTACAACAAAATTAAAATTAAATAAATTAACTGTTAACAAATTATACGGATGTTATCAAACAATAAGAAAAGTCACAAATGCTTATCACCATCGAACGACCACAAGTCGTTTTAACCAAAAAGTTATTCGCACATACAAAAATAGGTTATATGCATAAATTGTTTAAAGGCGAAACAACACACGTCGTTGAAGATGAAATAGGCTTTGCTACTCTAGTGATGGTGTTCCCGGAATAACCTCCCTGTCTTACGTCCCTTACCTGAAGGCCAAAAATTACAAGAATAACACTTAATTAATGTAAATGGGACGTAAGAAGAAAGAAATACTCTAAAATACCTGATACCAGGGCATTGAAACAATAACCAACATCGGAAACCCAGGCGAAAGAGGCTAGGCGACGATGAGGGAATTCGACACAGGTCGACAGGGGTGAAGGCGAGGACGGTCTTCGGCGAGGAGAAACCCAACGACGGCGATATCGTGGCAAAAGGCATCGAGACCACGGAGAACGATGATTCGAAGGCCCAACGATCCGAGAGAAAGAATTCGAGATGACAGAATTTCCCAAAAAGGAGATGTCGAGGTGGGTAGGGAAGAACTTTTGCGTGCCCAGTGTTAACGGCTTTCCAAGAACATTTGCAAACGTAACTGGAAGAGCACAAGTTGATGCAGCCGACAGACGGGCAGCAACAACGCTGGCAGAAATCAATGACAGAAAATCCTCGCTGCACGAAGGAATCCAATATGGGGCTCCAAAAAATTAACAACGTCAAGGTAAGTGACGGGCAACGATTCAGTGGAGCAATCAGGCAGAATCCTCGCAACAGAATAAATTAAAAAGCCTCACGGCCCCATTTATATCCTTCAGTCTGAAGGGGAAAAAGGAAAGTGTGGCACGAAGGGGGAAGGGGATGAGTCGCTTCTCCTACGCAAACTAGACTAGTAAGTTAAAGAAGTTTAGGCCAAAAAAGGGAATATGAGGGCCTACCCTTTACACTTACCTTACCTTACCTAACTTGACCTAACCCTAGTGATATGTTCTTCAACTTCTCGCTGAAACAAAGTTTTCGCAGAAAACAGTATATAAACAGGAGGCTAGCACTAAGTCGAATTAGGGCATTAGAAAGCCACGTGCCCTTAAACGCATTAACAGAAAATTATATATGCAGATCGCCTGCATATATAACATAGCATTCTATTTGCTAACTATTCAAGGCAAAAGTAGGCCGAAAGTTGAAGGAAAGAGATCAAATGCCGCAGAAAGATTCCAATTTAACAAAATAATAAAATATTTTCGAAAATTTAATAACTACGTTATTATTGAGTTTCGAAAGATGTAAATGACATTGGTGAACATCATTTTAAAAATTAACAACGTTTATATATTTGAAAATTAAAAACATAGTAATTGTTTTAAAACGAATCTTAACCTGTTTTCTTGCACAGGTATTCCTTGAATCTTCTGTGTCGGTTAGCGATAAAATACTAGTATACAGTTTCATGTTTCTGTTAGTTGTCATTCCTTTCCTCAAAGTTTCGCTTGTTAAAATTGCCATTTGTATAATGTATATTATAATTGTTTATACTTCTTGCTAGTATTATAAAAAGGTTTACTATTTTCTTAAGAATTTATATCCTAATATAAATTTCACCCATTTCTAGATATTAATATCTCGCTTACTTCTTTCGGCCTTCAAATTATTGTCTTTAGGAAACCACCTTGCTCTAGCAGTGTTTAAGTTTAATTAGTTTCTGTGATATACCATACAAGCTTGGCGGCCATTAATACAATTCTCTTTAGAGGTTATAAACAATCTATAATCTACTTTATTATGCATTTTGAATCTGATTTTTCCAAAGATTACTTTGTAAAAAATGACTATACTTATATATGGTCGAAAGTTGTATTGTAAAATTTCTCTTCATACTGTATAACCCCGCCATTTCTTTTGATGTTCTCAAGCAAATTAGGTTCGTCATATTGCCAGACACCAGCCCTTTTACTGACAAGCTTGGGAAACGTTTAAATACTATTGTAAGGAAATTGTATTATCAAATAAATTTTTAACATTTATTATTCAATAACAATTATATGGAAATTTTTTTAGTATGAAGGATAGTATTCCCACGCCGATGAGTTCATACATTGTATATAGATTTACTTACCGCAGCTGTATGAAGGGGACCTATATAAGAAGCACAATACGTTCCTTTCAGTCGCGATTCCGTTATCGCATGGGTAATAGCTATACAACCTAAACAAATAAGCAATAAAAAATATTCTTCTATCAGCAAACATTTGATTAATTGTAAAAGAGACGTGTCTTTAAACGATTTTCTATTTTAAAATTTGCTAAATCTATATCCACTGTCTATATTAAAGATACTTCCTGTAATAAATACAACAACCCAAATTTAAATGATGAGACGTCATCCTTTCCATTGTTTATAACCTAATAACCAACTTATATTCAATCTTAAAATTCATTCTTGTTTTCAGTTGCTATTGTGATCCAACCATGTAAGGTAATGTTCACTTTCTTTTTTTAATTTTTTATTATATTGTATATGCATCCACTCCTCTCATTTTTTCCATTTTAATTGTTAAATATAGTGAGATGAAGTTAATTTTAGTGTTTAATATTCATTAGTATAATTTCTCTTTAAATTTGTATGTTTTTGGTATTAGATTAGGCCGATGAAGATCTAGCCTAGACATTTAATTTGATGTATAATGATAATACATTGAACTAATTGATTCGGTAGTTATCAGTACTTAACTTAACAGAAAATTCCTCAAAACTAATGTTGGACCGTTAGTTCTATTTTGCATGACACGACAGGCCTGCTTCGGTAGTTATCAGTACTTAACTTTAACAACAAATTACTTAAAAGATAAGGTAGGGCGGGTTATTTCTCTTTTGCACAACAAGCCTCAATTATCCGAGAGCTGGATGAAGAGTTTAGTTAACTATATAATTGCCTTTTTAACCCTAAAATATCATTAATTCTCGATCCATAAGGCCGAAATAAAATGAATAAAAGTAAATTTTCTATTCTCCATCGATAGCAGAGATCACAATTAAATAGCTGATTGAAAGACAAATTTTTTTTTGACTTAGAAAGGCTGGTTTATAGGTTATCTTCTCGTGATTGTTAGAAGAGCTCCTTCCGAGAGCTTGATGAAGGGCTTAGTTAGCTACAAGATTGCCTTCTTAGCCTCATGATTATGAGTACGCAATTGCAAATAATTCTCGATTTATAAAGTAGAGCTAGAATGGCTAAAAATAAATTTGACTTTCTCTTCGAAAGCACCGATAACAATTAAAATAGCTGATGGAAAGACAAATTTTTGGTTGTATTAGAAAGACTGGCTTATGCGTCTTTTCGTGATTGTGTGAAGAGCTCCTTTCGAAAGCTTGATGAAGAGCTTAGTTAGCTACAACATTGCCTTATTAACCGCCTATAATATATATATATATATACATATATATATATATATATATATATATATATATATATATATATATATATATATATATATATATATGTGTGTGTGTGTGTGTGCGTGTGTTGTATGCAACATTTATTAAAGTCGAAAGCGATGGCTGCTTGGTTAAGTTTGCCCTGCAGCCTTTTAGCTTTTCTAAAGACTTCCTTTACAGAAAGCGAAAGTAGGGCAAAAATGCTGGCAAGTGCCATCTTCTGGGCAAACAATGGCAAAATGTACAAAAATGAGCTTCATATATACATTATTATCTTAACATAAGAATATGTTTTAGGACCAATCAGAAGTGACAAAAGATTTAAAGCTAGAATAATGTTCAGATAAAAGAAGAAAATGATTTGATCTTGACATAATAAAATTGTTTCAACCAATCAAATTTGAGAAGTTTTAAGGAGTAAACAATGTTTGGATCAGCGAAATAAAAGCGTATACAAAAATTAAATAGTTAGAGCTGGTATGGATGCCGATTCTGAAGAAGAATCCACCGACCAAGAAACTTCGAAGATGATTCCAAAAAGCTCAAAACCTAAACTAAAACTCATTACCTAAGTTTTGAACATTAAAATTTACGGTTCCCACGCATACCTGCCACCTAAACAAACCAAACAAAAAGAAATCATGGACGGACTAGTTAAGCGAAAGTTTAGGTGGGAATATGAGGCAGACGCCGATGAGACAGAGGTACACAATGATCTAAAGCAAGGCATGATACATCATTTCTGAATCGCGTCAAAACGGCGAATTTAAGAAAAAATGAATTGGACGCACTCGTTCCCCAGACACCCGGAAAAAACGAAGACAGGAAGAGACCGTAACAAATCAATAAAAATGGATACGTCCTAACCAAAAATTAAAATCTTTGCACTAAATGTAAACGGCTGGCAAGAAAATATAATATCATACTCAAACATAATAAGAAAGGAAGACGAGTATTCTAACCGAACATGGACTAAACACAGAGATCGAGACCATAAGAATTCCAAATTATAAATTTATTACCAAAAATTACATAAAAAAGAGGTACGATGGTGTAACAATTGGCATAAAAACCGAAATCCATTTTACAGAGGTAAAGGACTTAGAAGAGTCGTATCTGGCCATAAAAGTAAAAATGATCACATAAGATCTAGTCATAGCTGGAGTATATCAGCCCCCAAGACGCTTGTATTTGCCAACTCCAAATTTCTCAAACTCTTTCGTAGATAGGACTCATCCATATTAACAGGAGACCTCAATGCAAGATGTAGAGAGGCAGGCTATACAAGCGAATCAAACGGAGCAAGAAAAACCCTTCAATTATTAATACAAAGGAACCAGCTAAGCAGAGAAGGACCAGAATTCAAAACTTACTTAAGAGCCCAAACCTCGACAACACCTGACATAGTACTGATGAACCTAAACTTTAACTTAAATCACCAAACAGAACCAGGCCCCACAACTCCATCCGACCATCTATTAAATATAACGACCATTTTAACTTCACCCATTCAAATTAAAATTCCACAAACAAGAGCCATCAGGGGAACAAACTGGAATGGTTACAAAGAGCACTTGAATACACTAGAAACTGGATCCCTAAACAACCAAGGAATAGAAGAAAAAGAAAACAAACTAAAACTAGTCACCAAAAATATCATTGAAGCAGATCGAATACATACCCCAGTAATACAATATAGAACCCTACCTGCTCCTAGATGGAACAACGAAATAAAGGAAATAATGGAAGAATTTCAAAACTTAATTAAAGAAATCACAGAAACGGGCACTAATATGGAGAGATACAGAAGGCTAATTGCTATCAGAAAAGAGATAGATAATCTTATTAAAGAAAAGTCAAGCCAAGTTTGGAATAATATAATAGGTATAATGGATGTCGAAGCAGATCCCAGGAAATTCTGGAGAGACTACAGAAAATTACGAGGATCTCAACCATAGGAAAATATAAAACTAAAAATACAGGCCAGGGAAGTGCAAAATAACACAACTCCAAGAGCACTTCCAAAATCACCTGAAAAGATATTCTCGATAACACCAGAGGAGAATCAAGAATATGATACACCTCGACGAAAAGAGAAACCACCCCTTGGGGGAGGGAATGCCCTTCTCACTTGCTGAATATAAAACAGTACTAAATTATTTTAAACAAAAAGCAATAGGTCAAAGCGGGATAAGAAAGGCACACCTAATAAATGCTCCCGGAAATGTGCATGGTTCGATAGTGAAGATCTTGAATGTTTGCCTTATATTGGGTACTTTCCCCACACCTTTAATCAGGCAAAGATGATCTTCGTACCGAAGCCGGGCAAACCATAACACCAAGTCGGAAGCTACCACCCGATCTCGCTCTTGGAATTTCTGGGTAAAGTCCTAGAAAAACTCCTAAATGACAGGTTAATTAAACACCTTACGGAAAATTACCTGTACAACCAACAACAACACGGGGTCAGGAGCAAGCGAGAAACGGACACTGTGCTGGCGATAATAACCGAAAAAATTGCCACAGAAACAGTGCGAGGCAACAGAGTAGACATAGTACTCCGTGACGTTGCTAAAGCCTTCGACAAGGTGTGGTTCCTCGGCTTAAAAGCCAAGATCTGCAGCCTTACCCTGCAAATAAAGGTTTGCAAAACATTATGCAACTACCTGGATGAAAAGAAAGACGTAGTTCAAATAAACGGCCAAATAAACGACCATATTGACGTGAAAACGGGAGTCCCCCAAGGTGAATGCCTCTCTCCGACGCTGTATACTGTTTAGACCAGAGACATTCCACAACCAACTCACGAATCTGCGATATACATCCAATGGCGGATCACATCACACAAATAATCACCAACGCTAGGAAGAACCCAAGGACGTAGCTCAAAGAACATCGAGGAAGATATAAAAAAAAACATTAATGACTACGAACGAAGAAACAAAATAAAAACAAACAGAGATAAATTCAAAATAATACCCGTAAACAGATGGAAAACAGCTTCAGTAAGAGCCGATGGAGAGGCATATCCATACGCCACAGAAGGACGCGTCGTCGGTCTAAAATTAACAAAAACAGGATACAGCAGCTACACAACACAGATAATTAACGAAACGAAAATTACCATTTCGACTCTGTACAGATTCAAAAACCTAAGTAATAAAAACCAAAGAAAATTATACATGGCTCTAGTTCGTCGCAAGCTCCTTTACTCAATAGTACCGATGAATACAGTAAATAATACACAATTAAAGAAGGTCCAACGCATTCAAAATCAAGCCACAAGGTTCCTCACTAACTCAAAAAGACAGGACGGTATAACATCTGAGGAACTCCATCGAAGATCTGCACTGGAACCCATAAATTTAACCCTAAAAACCTTCAACAAAACTAGGATAATATCAAAAACATAATTTCCAAAAACAAAATCAACCAAATAGTAGTACCGGAAAACTAAGTCCGACAAATACACTACAAAAATCGTTTTAATTGCAGCATGAAAAAAACCCTAAACAACGTGAACCCGATATATAGGTACAAAAACAAGATTACCAAAGAAGACAACGACCATGCAAACAATATGTGAAACCGATTATGAGAAACCCGATGAGTCAAAAAATATTACCGAAAATATTACCAAGAATAACAAAGAAGATTACCACTTAAAACTAAATAATTAAATAAAAATATATATATATTTAAAAAAAGGCGAAAATAGCACAAAAAACAACAAAAAAACTAATACACACAAAAAATAAAGATGCTCGATTGAGCAAAAACAAAACAAAGGCGCGAATGCTAAATTTTTATAACTGATAAACTTAAAATCACAGCAAAAAGAAAAACAAAACAATAAGAAAAGCGTTAGCCAGGCAACCTGAAACAAATCATTATCATCCTCATCTCATCATTCATCCTACACTCATTATCATCCCATCAACACATACTCTTTACACAATATTTTTTATCTATCCTATCTTCTCTCCACATTCTAACTTTATACTATCTTGGATCTTAAAAGGTCAGATGAAGGAACGTTATTCGCAGTTTGTACTTTGACGTGCATGCATAAAGTTTTCTCACTGAATAATATTTATGTTTTTCGGAATTCTTACGTTCGAAGCAAGGACACGCGAGCCGAGCTAGGCGATTTTAAAAAAACCCTCCGGTTGTCTTAGGAAAGAGAAATAATACTTTTTTTCATCGGTCACGTAAAACTGACATGAGCACTTAAGCTTCCTACATCGTTGTCAGCCGGTGGGCACCGTGCAATCGTGGACCTAGACTATTCATAACCCTCGTCCCCACTATGCCACTCGAGTGTGATGTGACATAATTGGAGGGATTGATGAAAGCTGGTTTGAGTAGTAGCCCACAGGAGAAATTAATTTCAGAGGCCCCGCAGGGAAAAGGGGCGGACTGCGAACTCCGTTGATTTAGCATTTAGCTTTATCGATGGAGGTTTACCACCCAAGATCATAGAGGGCCATGCAACCGTCTTTATGCTATGGAGGATGCAGTCGCGAATTTAAAAAAACCCAAGGGGGCGGCAGTCCAGGATGAAGGAAGTTGATTCGGCCTTCATCCATCATGAAGTCTGCTATAATTCACCCCTTGGGAGGATCCCATCCCGGGCCTATCCCTCCATCATCCGTCACCCCATCAATTGCAGTACTGGTTCACGGAAGCACGGGCTGCACTACGGCTGGGAACACCCCTATTCTGAATTGATATCTCACTCACCTAATTACATAACATCCCTCATCTTAGAAGCATTCACATAACACGAATCAAGAAGGAAAACTTGGAAAAATAAGAAGAGGACTAACCCGGAACAAGGACCCATCCTTCAGGGGAGATAGAAACAACGAAGAGAGTCCTCTTCAGGGGCCTCCTCGGCCAAAGCTCAGGTGTGCCTAGATCTTTTTAAAAAACTTAAGGTTGCGCTGATACCCTTGATCGACGTAACCAATGGCTACATAACCTTCTGCTCGGAAACGAAGGTCATGGACGAAATAATATCCTCCCGAAGAACTGAAGCCATAAAAAAGATAAAGCTTGAATCAAGAATCTCTCCCACCTAGGTGGCGGCAAATAGGAGCGTTATCTTCTGTAAAATTGAAAGCTAGATTGGGGAAAGAACCACTGAAGAAATCAAGAAGCAAATTGAGGCACAAAACACATGGGTGAAGATTAAGGAATTAATCAAGTTGAATAACGACACCCATGTGTTAAAAATCACCTTGCAGAACACCTAAATGGCACACAAAATAAATATAAGTTCAGCCCCTAGCATTCAGCATCAGGATCCCATCGGAAAACATTGAACAGGAAAAATTTCACAATTTTCAAGTATGTTTTTCCTGTTACAAACTGGAGAGTCATACAAGCCACTCTTGCCCCAACAAGGATAAGAAGCTATGCTCAGAATGCGTGCAAGAGGGACAAAGATTTAAAGAATGTGCCTCATAACCAAAAAGTGCCTAAATTGCAACGGTCATCACTGAACATTGGCACTAAATTGCCACAGAAGAAAGTAAATACTAAATAAGAAGGAAGAAAAAGCTCGAATGCGTAGTACCAAAAGCTATGCGACCGCAGCATCAAGAACCAATCAAACAGTCATAAACCATTCTACGATGCAGCTCAACTCCGAATTAAGCTTGAAGATTCTGAGATGTGTCATCCACGACCATATCGCTAACATGGGAAGCCCAGGAAGCTACGAGAGGGAACCCAATACACTACAACAGGTAAACAACCTGCCCACACTCAAAGTGCCCAAATCGCCGGACTCACTAAAAATACTCAATATGAGCACAGCCTCATCCATACGACCACGAAAAGAAGAAAATCATTCTATATCTAAGGAAGATTCAGATGATACTGAAGCAGAATCATCAAGCGACTCGCAAGCAGAAATAGAAGATCTTACAGGGCCTCGAGAAGTAAATCGAAGAATCAGAGCACACCAAGAAAACAATTACCAAAGAAGAACAAGGGCATTGAAGTAATCCACGAAGAAACGAATTAAAGTTGATTCCCTGCTCCTGAAAAGGTCTCTAAAAGGGAGCCCAAACTGAATAAGAGGTAGATTAGTCATCATAATGAAAAGAGACAGCTTAGGAATCTTAAGTATAAACACCAACGGATGGACCACAAAAAGAGTGAAATACCGTAATATTTTCCATCAAATCGATGCTGACATAATACTCGTTTCGGGGCAAGAAGTTAACACTGATCTAGATATAATCAAGATATGGAACTATGACGTGTTGACAGTGAACCATTCTTAAGAACGATACGATGGGGCAGCCATTGCGATAAAAAAGGGAATCAAATTCAAGCAACTATGGAACTTGGAAGAATCCTACCTCACCATAGAAGTAGAGATAAGCCTGGGAAAGATGGTCGTTGTCATGGGATACCAGCCTCCAAGACGCGACTATTTGCCAAACCACACTATCGCCAGTATACTCGGGCGAAGGATACCTACGATATTTATGGGGGACCTGAACCCACGCTGTGCCGAGTCCGGGTATACCCGAAGCAACTGTATAGGTAGATGCTTGAATACTATCCTGGACAGGAACATCTTCCAGAGACTGGGCCCCGACTTTCCGACCTTCATCACGGAAAGGAGCGCCACCAAGCCGGACATCTGCTTGGCAAACTTCCTCTAACCCTTTAACTATCACATGAGCTCTGAAATGATGCCTTGTAGCGACCATATAGGGATTAATTTACATATCAAAGTTAACCATATAATGATACCATCGCATACAAAGAAGAATTACAGCAGGACGAATTTGGATAATTACAAGCAAATGCTAAGAAATTACATGACAGCGAACCTCGACGAAGCAACACTCGAGAAAATAGACGATGAAATGGAGGGACTAAAGACCCAGATAATCGAAGCTGACAGAGTCGATCCCAAAAAGTACATACAAAACGATCTCGACATACAAATGGACCGATTGTATGAAAGGTTTACAAAGTGAACTAAAAGAATTGCATCAGGTGAGCATCAACACGGGAACATCCCATGATACAATGTACCGTATGAAAAAGATAAAGGAAGAACTAAAATTCTAATTTACGAACAACAAGAGGCAAAATGGAATGAAGCTATCAAATAACTAGATAGCGGAGCAACACCGAAAGAATTTTGGGCAAAAATCAGGAGAATAAGAGTGAAGCCCCGGAAGAAAAAGATGAAATTAAAAGACGAACTAGGTGAAATTAAATCAGAGAATAATCAAATGGAGGAGATTCCCAGGCAATACTGGGAACAAATTTTCAGAATCAGTGAAGAAGAACATGAAGACTTCGACAAAGATTATAAAAATTAGATTATAGAAGAGCTGAATGAGATCATTAAGAGGACCCATCCTGACCACAAAGTGAACAGGCAGAAATGAATAGAAGAAAGAGTGACGCTAGAATAACTAAAAAGCACGCTCCACTCCTTTAAGCAAAAGGTTTTAGGACGGTCAGGCTTGATAAAGTTAAACTTCGTCAAAGCATCGAGATACATGCGGGAAGGTTTACTTAACATCTTGAATGCTTGCCTAAATTTAGGCTACTTTTCCGACGCTTACAAAACGGGAAAAATAAGCTTTATTGCCAAACCTGGAAAGCCAAGGACGAGGAAGGAGAATTACTGCCCAATATCCCTTCTGGAAATTGGGGGTACACTCTTAGCAAGAAATACTGAACAGAAGACTCATCGAACACTCGGAGGAAAATTTGCCCTACAACGATCAGCAATAAGGCTTCAGATAGAAGAGAAGCACTGAGATGGCAATAAATGTCATCGCGGAAAAGATTGCTCAATGAAAGAAAACAGGAGCTATATCGACCTAGTATGCATGGAAGTGTCAAAGGCATTCGATAAAGTATGAATAAAGGGGATGCAATACAAGATCTTCCAGCTGGTTTTAAGCTCAAAACTTGAAAAAATCTTCTGTGATCATGTCATGGAGAGGTCGGCCTACATCACTATAGGGCGCACAGAGAGTCCTGCCTTTAATCTACAGGTAGGATTGACTCAAGGCGTGTGCCTCAGTCCAACCTTATACTCGTTATATACAGCTGACATACCAGAGCCAACCCACCCCTCTAGCCTGAATATCCAGTTCGCCGATGACATAAGTCAAATCATAGTTAGTGAATATAGAAACGCCCCTTGCCAAGCTCAAAAGACTGCCGAGGAAATAAGAAAAATCAACGCTTATGAATAAAAATGTAAAATTCGAACTAATGGCAACAAATTCAAGATCATCCCATTAGGAAGAAGAAAAACAGAAGATATAAGAGTGGGGAATAGGCGTTATCCTTACACAAACGAGTGCAAAATACTCGAGATGAAGATCACTTCTAATGGGTACAAGAAGTACCCCACAAAACGGATCGAAAAAGCATCTTCGGTAGTCAGAACCCTCTACAGCTTCAGATACCCCAGCCAAAAGAACAAAAAGAAACAATATCTGATGCTAGTCAGACCCACCCTCATCTATCTCTCTGCATCTCTGTTCGTAGCGTCTAAAACAACACAAAAAGAGTTGCAGAAGATAGAAAATAAGTCTATGTATCTAATTACCAATACACGAAGGAGGGAAATGAGGAAACAACTGGATCTGCGCAGAGCGGTGGACATCAAAGGGCTCAATACGATCTTAAAGGAAAGAGCGTTAGATATGAAAAAGAAAATTACAATGTATAGCAACGCGATAATTAGAGCACTCATCGCAGAAAACCAACAAGGTCCCAGTCGCGCAAGATTCTCAAGCAGCGTCAGCAAGCTTGGAGAAGAAATTGTCGCATTTTTTAGATAGGAATAAACTACTAACCTAAACCGATGATGAAAAGCAACCGATAATGACGAACCAAACCGATTTTACCCCAAAACCAAAGAAGATCAAAACAACCTAGTGAAAACAACGATAAGGAAAAAAATGATGATAATAGTTAAGTACGAAACACAGAACACCCAAAACACAATTACTAAACAACCGAAGGTGAAGAGAGCAAAACATTTATAAAACCAAATAAGACACACGTAGGAATTAATGTAGAAATAAAAACAAACATAAACTTAATCTAAACAACCAAACTACACGTCAAGTTAATATTAAAAAGGCAAAAATAGTACAAGAATCCAAAGTTTTGAACGCCTTTTACGTAATAATATATATATATATATATATATATATATATATATATATATATATATATATATATATATATATATATGAAAATTAATGCAATATCGCAAGAAAAGATGAGGAATTAAACCACATTCTCCGAAGACAATTTAATTCAGAACAGTTTCGGTGTATCTCACACCCTTTTTCAACTGACACTGGGCCGCAAATATAAGAGAAATGCATATAAAAATAACACAAGATCCCCTCTTTTTTCCCCCATCCCCTACTTGTGGGTGTGAGATACACCGAAACTGTTCTGAATTAAATTGTCTTCGGAGAATGTGGTTTAATTCCTCATCTTTTTTGGCGATATTGCATTAATTTTCATAATGAATACCACGAGAAGACACAACCAGCTCAGGAATCTTTTCCATCTTCATCCTGAGCATATTCCTCTGCTTAGAGAATATGAGGGAAACTTACTGTGTACTAAGAAGACCAAACTCCAATGGGACTTTTTAAATAACTGCTTACAAGAAAAAATCGTTCTGACAACCCTACTTACAACATCTTTAAGAAAGTCCAGTGATGTTCCGTTTACCATTATACACAGCTGTATATTAAAAGAACGTGTAGAAAACGCCAAGCGAGAAGTGAACACTTTCCTATTCAAAGTGAGACGGTCAAGAAGAAATCTGTTTGATAAGTGCGGTGAACTTTTAGGGCATCATGCAGTTTCTGTGATTGAATTAAGTGTTCAGAATAAAATCTTTCATCATAGCAATTATTTGAAGTGGAAACTTAACCGAATTTTTATGAACAGTCTTTGGTTTGAAGGTTCAAACCCCATTAAAAATATTCTGAATTTATCATCCCATGTACTGACTGATGATGAAAAATTTGCGTTAGGATACGGTTTAAGCTTTTCAATTAAGTCATGCGAGGAGTTCTAACTAGACCATTTAGTATCCATAGCCAAATCCTCACATGAGCAAATAAGTGGTGAATTTCTTAGTGGCTGTATGCTTAGTGCCCTATATTCTGCAAAATCTGACCAAATTGGTTTTCCTAAAAGATTTCAGATTGCGTTAAATAAACTTAAATTTAATAACAACATTGTTATAACCAAATCCGATAAAACGAATCAGTTAGTCATTTTGGACAAACGCTTTGCATCTACAAACGATACTATCAATAGTTATAATGATAAACTAAATGAACTTCTTAATGATGTGAACACATATGAAAAGCTACAAAGTCATCCGCTCAATTACAAAACAAGCAATTTAAACAACAAATTGAAGAGAATATTGAAAAGCAGAGATTTAATTAATCAATTCAGGAGTATGAACCCTTCACTTCCCTATATGTATAAGCTCCCAAAGACCCACAAAGAGGGATGTCCCTTATGCCCAATCATTTCCAATATTAATTCTCCCACTTATAAGCTCTCCAAATGGCTCGTTAAGCATTTATCTCCAGCAGTAGGAAGAATCTCATCTGCACACATTATGAACACTCAAGATTTCGTTGACCGCCTCAACCACTTGCAATTACCGGATGGAAAACTTGTGAGCTTTGATGTAAACTCTTTGTTTACCAAAGTTCCGGTTGACCAAACCATGGGCCTTCTGCGGGAAATCATGCCTAGACTTAATTTGGATCTTCCCATTTCTACGAGTAAATTTATCGATTTAGTTGAATTATGTCTCTCTGACAATGTGTTTCGAGTAAATAATGAGTTTTATAGACAAATATTTGGCCTTAGCATGGGAAATAGTTTATCTCCGATATTGGCGTCTCTTCATGGAATATTTTGAGACTGAACTCCTTCCCACAATTTCTCCCCCTAACTTTATATATGGTTAAGGTACATTGACGATGTATTTTCTGTATGGCCTAATGGCCATGATTTTGATATCTTTTTTAATAATTTGAATAATTTGCATGTCTCCATCAAATTTAAATATGAATGGGAATATGATAATAGATTACCCTTTTTAGATGTGCTCATTAATAAAGATCACCATGAATTAAAACTTGAAGTGTATAGGAAACCAACCCACTCGAATGCCTATATACATTATTTTTCGTTTCACGATAATACTGTTAAAAAATCGGTAATTTCTAACCTTTTCCTTAGAGCATACAAAATATGTCATCCTTTCTATTTAAATGAAGAAATTGTCATTATCGGGACCATTTTTTCTAATTTGTATTACCCCGATTGCTTCATATAGTCTGCCCATTTTGCAGCTAGGAAAAAATTCTATGGTAATAAGCCTTCCCGCACTAACGACTTTTACAAAGGTATAACATTGCCATTTAATAATAAGTTAAATAGTTTAAAGGACATATTTGGAAAAGCGGGTATTAATCTAGCCTTTAAATATAATAATTCCTTAAACCAATTGATGATGGCCAGGAAACCCAAAGAACATCATAACATAGGAGTATATGCAGTACCATGCAACGATTGCCATAAAGTTTATATAGGGGAAACGGGGAGAAATCTAGACAAGGGATTGTACGAACACAAAAGAGATATTAGAGTGGGCAGCGAAAGTAGTGGAATATTTTGCCATGTTAGAGACAAGAATCATACGATCGATTTCAATGGAAGTAAAATGTTATTTAAATCGGCTAACTATGTTAAGAGAAGAATCGTAGAATCGAGCTTGATATCGTTAGTTCCTAATTTAAATCTATCTCAGGGTAAATTTTCTTTTAATCCTGTAATAAGATCGCAAATAAACAAAATAGTAAAATGCCAGCCCTTCAATATGTTTAGGCCTACCCCCCCCCCCCAGATTAGCGACAAGTAGGGGATTGGAGGAAAAAAGAGGAGATCTTGTGTGATGCTTATAGGCATTTCTCTTATATTTTCTGCCCAGTGTCAGTTGAAAAAGGGTGTAAGATACACCGAAACTGTTCTGAATTAAATTGTCCTCGGAGAATGTGGTTTAATTCCTCATATATATATATATATATATATATATATATATATATATATATATATATATATATATATATATATATATATATATATATATATATATTTATAAAAAACAATAATAATAAAACAAACAATGAAAGAGATTAGCATGATCTCCAGGCACCTTTGCCCACCTTGTGACCCTCAGACTTCCTTATTTCACAACTATTCCCAAACCCCACTATTCTAATACACCATAATCTCTAACACTCACATACTCACCACTTCCCCAAAGGCAAAGAAAATGGTCAGATGGAAGGTAAACTGAAGGCAGTCTATTGTGTAATGCGGCCGGTATTCAGATTTCGCGTGGTGAACAAACTCGTTTCTTGCTGTAGCTGGATGTTAAGTAAAAGACGGCTAATAAAGATATGCCACTTCCAGCATTTTTTCCAACCCTTTGCCTTGTGAAAAAAAATCATCATTAGTTTTTAGTCTCGTGCGAATCTAGTCGCGAGCGATTCTTCATCCCACTATGTCGGTCGGTCGGTCCCTGTTTTGCTTTTTTTGTTTTTATAAAAACATCATGGATGGACTGGTGAAGTTGATGGGAGGCGGAACGTCGCACAAGCATTCATCAGTGCTTCGCGCGACATTCTTTATCGAATGCTATAATTGCCAAAGTCATCCCAAGTTTAGCCCGAGAATTATTCTGTTTTGGCAATAACCTCATAACTATTTGGCCGATAATCTGCTAGACTAGACTAGGCTATCATATGCCATACTCTGCTAGGCAAGCCTAGAATAGGCTATACTATGCTAGGGTATATTATGCTAGGCTATGTTAGGCTATGCTAGGTAATTCTATTTTAGGCTAGGTTCGGCTAGCTAACCAAGGCTATAATAGGCTAGGTTATGCAAGGTTATTCAAGTCTAATATATACTAGACTAGGTTATTTTATGTTTCGCTTTGCTATATTATGTTAGGTCTGGTTATGCTAGGATAGGCTATACCAAGCTAACCTATAATATTCTAGGCTAGGGCATCATTTGCAAGGATATATTGGCTAGGATATATTAGGCTAGGCTACTCTCGACGATACTAGGCTAGCCTATGTCATGCAATGCTAAGCTATAACTGGTCAGGCTAGGCTAGGCTATAGTAAGCTAGGCTACACTAGGCAATGCTTCGCTAGGCAAGGCTATCTAGGTTAAGCTAAGTTATACAATAATATACTAAATTAGACTAAGGTCTACTACTCTAGGCTAGACTATACTAAGCTAGAGTAGGGTAAGGTAGGCTATGCTACATTAGGTTATACTAGCCTATCTAGATTATACTAAGCCAGGCTAGCTTAGGCCCGGCACAGCTAGGCTAAGTAGATTATACTAAGCGAGGCTAGGTTAGGCCCGGCACAGCTAGGCTATTCTCTTTTAAGCTAGGCTTGGCTATACTAGGCTGAAACAGAGTAGGTTGGAATATGTTATTCTTGGCAATGATATGCTATACTATAGTAGGCAAGTTTAGGCTAGGTGATTCTAGGCTATACTAGGTGATTCTATGCTAGACAATACTACACTATGCTAGGCTATTCTCTACTATGCTATGCTAAAGTATGTGGCTATACTATGTAATTTTAGGCTAGGCTAAAATAGGCTAGGCTATACTATACTATTATGTGCTATACTATTCTCTACTTTGCTATAATATACTATGCTATGTTATACTATGTTATGTTATTCTATGCTGTGCTATACTATCTTATGATATGCAATAATATTCTATAATATACTAAGTTTTAATCTGTTATAGTGTATTATGCTATAATATGGAATAGTGTGCTATTAGTGTGTATCAATCTTTTCAACGTGCTCAAAATTTGCAGCCCTAATTATGAATTCTAAAGTTATTTTATTATTTTTTTAATATAATTTGATTTCTACTTGGATAGCTACTTAACGAGTTAAGACTTAGTTTTGTAATCTTGGGGAATTAAATGGCTATTATTATATTAATAATTATGTCTATTTCACTTTATTTTCTTATTTCACCGTTTGAAACATATTCATCAGGGTGCTGAAGATTACGTCGCCGTCAGTATTTTCCATCCTATCAGTGGGATTTGACCTACAATTGCTTTTAAAATAAGAACATCTAAATTAAAAATAACAAGAGTTGTTGCAATCTTAATTCCACACTCTCGTTGACATTCTGAAATGTGGATGTGAGAAACTACCCAGCAGCCCCTCTTGCAAAGGATATTTACCCTAAAGTGCTTGAAAAGTGGGAACGAGGGAACAGTTCTTTTCTAGCAACAGTTATAAATTCAAGAGTCACAATCTTAAACAGATCCAAATGACCTGGGAACAGGCCAAAAACATATCTCTTGGGAGAAGAGAGCTACAGGCTTAAGACACTTTCTTTACAAAACTGGTGTAGGTGTTATAGGAGGTAAGTAGTGTAGTTGGTGGTGGTGTATGGGGTGGGGGTGTAGATTGTGGTGCTGTATGTGGTGGTGGCAGTGAGGCTGGTGCAGGTAGAGTGGTGTAGGTAGTAGTAGTGTAGGTGGTGGTGATGTACACGGTATATGTGGTGCAGGTGGTAGTGGTGTAGATGGAGGTGGTGGAGCTAGCGGTGGTGTATATGGTGGTGGTGTAGATAATCGTGGTGTAGATGATGGTGGTGTAGGTGGTGCTTGTGCGGGGGTGGTGTTGTAGGTGATGGTTATGGTGGTGTTATAGGTGGTGCTTGTGTAGGTGATGCTGATGTTGCTAGTAGAAGTGTAGATGGTGTTGGTGTAGGTGCTGTAGATGGTAGCGGTGTTGATGATGTAGGTGGCATCGGTGGTGTAGTTGATGTTGTTGATTGTGGTTGAGATGTTGGTAGTGTAGGTGGTGGAGGTGTATGATATAATGATGTAGGTCATGTAGGCGGTGTAGTTGTGCTAAGTGATGATGTTGTAGGTTAGTATACGTGCTGTTGTTTTAGGTGGTGGTGCTGTAGGTGGTGGTGCTGTAGGTGGTGGTGGCTTAGGGTTCTTGATGGTGTAGGTGTTATAGGAGGTGGTAGTGTAGGCGTGCAAGTGTAGGGGAGGTGGTGTAGGTTGCGGTTGTGTATGTAGAGCAGGTGGAGACGGTGTTAGTGGTGTAGGTAATGTTGGTGTAGTTGTTATAGGAGGTGGTGGTGTAGGTGGCGTACGTAGGGGTGTGGTAGGTGTTGTTGGTGTAGGTGGTGGCGTTGTAATTTGTGGTGGTGGTGTAGGTGTTGGCGTTGTAATTGGTGGTGGTGGTGTAGCTGGTAGTGATGTATATGGTTTAGTTGATGGTGTTTTAGGTGGTGGTGTAGGTGGCGCTGTTGTAGGCAGTGGCAGTGTTGGTGGTGTAGGTGTTGGTGGTGTGGGTGATGTTGGTGTTGGTGTTTGTGATGTAGGTGGCGTACGTGTCGTAGATGGTGTTAGTGGTCGTGTAGATGGTGTAGGTGGTTTAAGTGATTGTGTTTTGGGTGGTGTAGGTTTTGGCGGTCTTAGTGGTGTAGGTGTTCGCTAGGTTTAATTGGTGGTGGTGTAGGTGTTGGCGGTGTAATTGGTGGTGAAGTAGGTAGTGTAGGTCTTGGTGTGTGGGGGTGTAGGTGGTTTTGTTTATGGGGTTCCTGTTTGTAATGTAGGTAGCGAAGGTGTCGTAGATGGTGTAGGTGGTGTTGGTATAGATGATGGTGTAGGTGGTGCAGGTGTTGGCGGTGTTAGGGGTAGTGGTGTAGGTTCTGTTGGTGGTGGTGGTGTAGGTTGTATATGTGATGATTCAAAAGAGAATGTAAAATAACATAAGGGTTTCAAATATCGTTAGAATCGGCCGAATAAATACAATCTCATTACAAAACCCCCAAAACTCAAATCAAGGACCGTCCGACCGACCGACATAGTGAGATATAGAGTCGCCTGCAACTAAACTCGCACGTGACTGAAATCACTTACCTGGATAGTTCTTACCACTCAACAGGTCGTACAAGAAACGGGCAAAGAATAATGCCCAGGTATCTCTGCCTTCTTACCTTCCGCGAAGCTCCTTATTCACGAATTATAGGTGGCCTTGTTCTAGTTAAGTCTCAAAGCCCTACAACTTCTAACTTACTTTGGATAAAGACTTATTCCTAGTGCAGCTACACAGCTCACGCCATGCTCATGTCAGACTAATTTAGCCATGTAGAACTTTTATTGTGCATTTTATCTATTTTGGGAAGTTTACAATTATGTTAGTCTAATTTTCGTTGCATTTAGAATATATTTTAATTTTTATCTTTCACACTTTCGTCTATTTTTAGTTGGTCTGTTGGTCTCCATTTTGCGTGTTGGTGGTTTTGGAAATAACATTGTAAGGATTTGGCCGATTCTAACGTAGTTTGAAACCCTTATGTTGTTTTACATTCTCTTTCGAATAATAGAATTGTCAAGATCCTCCTAAGGTTAGTCCGGGAATTATTCAAAGTTTTAAGCTCGTAAGGTCATAAATCAGAGTAAGTGAGAGCACGCAACTTTCGGTCAGCAGACCTTTTTTTCCAAAGCCCAACCTCTGACTTCGGTCGATACAGTCTGCCTTAAACTCCACGGTGGTTCTACTCGACATACCTTACTCGGACCAAATGGAAGGGGTTAAGCAAACGAATACTCCTTTAATATCTTTGAAAACTGCAAAGCTTGAATTGGTTTGCTCGAAACTCAATTCAAACTGATTAAGACCAGCTAGAACGAACAATGAATCAACTACCTGAGATTCACAGATAATATTATGCTTATGTTGACGAATCAACAAAATTAAGTTAGAAGCTTAATTTATAAAAAGATGTGAGTTGGCCTAAAAATTGACCATATGGAAAAGAAGCCCATGACAAAACGACAGAGTTGACATCCTGAACACAGAAATTGCTTACCAGCTAATTAAAATTGCAGATAACACTATCAGTTGAATAAGATCAATAATTTAATACGGAACAACTCTAGGAGAGGCAATTTGACTTTATAGAAGTTAAGTGCCAATCTTTCCGAACAAGTGAAAAAATACCGCATTGATGACATATAAGGTTTCAAATTAAGAAAAAAGTCCCGCTTAAAATCTAAAACCTTTATGATGGGCACACATTTGAGTGACAGAAAAAAAAAATTTGGCTACTAGAAAATAGGGAAAATAATTGAGCTCAGCAGTGTAAGAAGGAACGGGAAAAGGAACCATACAATCGAAAACCAATCCCATACTTTGTTAAAATATTAATGTAAGATTTATTATACACCGAAAAATCACCACTCATAACAAAGTGTCGAAGAATATGCGATAGATTCATCAGACGAGTAATTGATATATCAAATAATATTAGCTCCAATAATACACCCAAATATGCTATGAGAACAAATCGCTTGAATTAAGAAGCTGTGGACTTTTATGCATCACTAGGGAATCGACATACAAGAAAAACTTCAGGTAAACATGATAAAGGGGTGTCTACGTAATAGCTTAATTATTTCAATATTTTTCACAGTATCCGCACCGATCCTCATACGGTTGGTAGGGAATTTGCAATAAACTAACCTATCCGCGCCATTAAGAGGATCCGTAAACAGAACTTATGAATTGTCAATTATCTACACAAATGCAGTTACAGAAATAAGAAAACGAATTAAGGGCGTTAGTTAGGAAGTCTGTATTATCATTGCTGTCATTGGAACATCAATAGAAAGCTCTATTAGGATCTTTATCTAAAAAATTAATTTATCGGGTAATAAACTATTTAATTAACATAGGATAATAAATAAGGGTTGGGGAATTTTATTGTTTAGAAAATAAATTAAACGCGATAATGAAGTATATATATATATATATATATATATATATATATATATATATATATATATATATATATATATATATATATATATATATATATATATATATATATATATATATATATATATATATATATATATATATATATGTGATCATCACATAATTAGTTTCGATTGAAATATTTATTAAAATATTTAAAGAAGTTCTTGGTTAATTCCGGACTTTAAATCTAACTTTGTTCTCTTTCACGATAGTGTAAAATCCGAATGCTGAAGTGAAATATTGAACGTCGGCAAAGCAAATGAAATGTATGCAGGATTTCATCAAGCATTTTTTACATTAAATAATGAGCTTGGTCATTATAATATCTCTATTAATATCTCTGTTTAGTCAAGATCTAGACAAGATCTTGGCTAAATAGAGATATTAAAAATGAGCACACTAATGTAAACGAGGCTATTAAATCTTAGAGTAATTAATACCTTTTAAAATCAGCATAGAAACATGAACTACGAGACATGCATTAAAGGTATTAAATGGAGTTTTCCACCTTAATCGTAGAAGGGATATTAAATTGATGATGTTCATACAGTTTTGAGTATTGATATAACAGTAAATTAAATATATTTATATAATGCAGTTAAATTAGCGATTGTTAGCCTACTCAACACTACATCGGCCACGCGTGGCAACAATCTCATATATTACCACCACCTGCTAACTTACTTGGCATGGATGGACGAGCGTCCTCCAGCTGTGCCCGATCCAGCGTCGAGAAATTTAACCATTGTCATTTGAATCGCATTTCATATCGGCATCATTGCAGTTTTATAATGAGAAAAAGAATATTCTAATGATAGATTTAGAAAAAGTCTATCAACTTCACCGATAGTATTTGAAAAGTGTAGTGACTGTGCAACCAAAAACGCACTTAAGTCTGCACATCTAACAACAAGCTTACACACATTAGTTTCGTACACAATAACTCGTCTATAAATCCTTGGCAGTGGAAGTAATATTTTCAACGAAATAGGCAGATGAAAATCCTCATCTCTTTTAATTCCGCCAAATGCTTACATTTTAATAGAATTCCTTCTCAATTAGTTAACGATGACCAATCCCCGAAATTAGAAGAAAAATGATGTGAACATGTTTAAGAAGAGGTTATTTATATAATTTCCACTGAGGCAAAGAATAATCGCATATATTTTTCTTCCTGGATCCACGCTTCGAGCATCTCTAAAATAGAGTTGTTAGTGAATTCGAACAAAGAAAGGAACTATTTTGAGAGAAAAGACAAATTTCAGTAGCAGAGTCATCAGGGAGGAGATAGATTAGGAGATAGAGTAAGAAAGTAAGAGATGGAGAGAGTAAGAGAAAGAGAGCTAGTGAGAACGGTGGTGAGAGATAGAGAAAGAAGGATATATATATATTTATATATATATATATATATATATATATATATATATATATATATATATATATATATTAGGCTTATGAAGACCCAAACAATTGTTCGAAACATTTTATGATATTTTTGGTACTCAACAGACACCATCTTCAGCCGTTAGGGCATCTAATAAGAGTGTCGTAGTACACCACTCTATACCATACTCTACTACTATATTATGTGGGGTGGGTGACTTAATCACCTACTGCAACGCGAACCGTTTAAGGACTGTATGCAGGTATTAATGACCGACTGGGCGTTGGGTTTTAAATCCTTAATAATCAGACAGAAGTCATCAATGGTTGGCGAGATTTACTTGAATAGGCCGATAGTATCGTTCAAGGTTAGTTAAAGGTGAATTAATCTTAGGCCAACTTGCACTCTGAAATATTTGCTTTTAAAAGCACTCCGCAAGGATAATAATAAACGATCCCCACTGGACTCATAACAATTTCCCGATTCACTAAAGCTTTTCAACCAACTTCAGCCCCAAACCCCCAAAGTACCTACGTATATATATATATATATATATATATATATATATATATATATATATATATATATATTAAAGAGAGAAAGAGAGAGTCTGGTGATTCTTTGGCCGTCCTTCTTGCGATGAGGCGATTAGGGAACGATCCGATGAGGACAGTGGGGCACGGTCCGAATGAGGCAAGTGAGGCACGACCCCAACTAACCTTCCGAGGAAGTTAGCCAATCTTCAAAGGTGACGTTCAATGGGAAATGTAGGAATTCTCGTAATTCCACTGAGAGAGGAAACTTCTTTTCCTCAAAGGTAATCGATGGAGATTTTCTTAGGTTCGATTAAACGAAGGAAGTATGTTGCGCAAATTCAAAGGCTTGCCCTTTATAGAACCTACCAATTCCCTGGGGTAGAATAACGGCGGAAAAAGTTTGTTGTATGATGAACACTCATGTGCGTGCGGGACCCTTCAATCTCAGGTCAAAACCGAATGTTTCTATTCGCGATTATGAAGGGGAAGTGGGAATTTGGAGAAAGGAGTCACAAGGTCCAGACATCTTAATCCGGAGGCGAAGTCTATTCATCATTTAACACCAAGGTGCGAGACACAACGGCTCTTTCTCGCCTCGTCACCGGGGGAGAAGACGCTCGGGGAGATTTTGCAGGATTGGGGAATATTTCACCAATGCGATCAGGAGTCGAAACTTCTCGAATGTTTTCGAACAGGAAGTGAGGTTACCATGGCGAGATACAATCGCATGTGGTCTCCAAAAAAGTGGGAAGGTCAGAGGCAAAAAGTACAAAATAAATCTCAATACAACTGCTTGCTATTAAATTTAAACAAGCGCATAATTAAAAGGAAATTAATATAGGAGTATAAAAACTGCTAAAAATGTCAACTGTAATAAATCCTTTATATTAAAACAAGATGGGGGGCAAAGTATTAAAAAGTATTTAAAGGGGTAAATATATACTAGACTGACCAAAAAGCAAATGGTAATAATCAATTAAAACAAACACTAAAACAAATTTTAAAATGCAATAGTTATAAGATACAAATATAGAAAAGCCTGAATACTTAAAAAACGAGAAAAACTGAACTTAGCTTTTACTGTTGGCGTCGATGAGGGAACTAAGTATTGTGAGAGAACTAGCTAGGAGGTAAGCTCTTTTGCGGGTTTTGTTGGTTGGTTGAATGTGTATTGGTTTGTATGATGAAAGATTAAAGGATAAATGGGTAATCACTTAGTTCTGGATTTAGTTGTTTAATTTGTGAATATTTGATATTTTTTAATTTTAGGGAAAGGGAAGCAGAATTTACGAAACTAGATAGAAAGGTTTCTGAACAAAGATAATTCAGAGTTAGAAATGGGAATGTTGCTTTTATGTGAACGTCTCAAGTGTTTTGCGATCCTACACTTTAGATGTAGACAAGTTTTGCCTACTTAGCATCTTTAATTTCCCACACGTAAATTTATTTACAATAAAAGGTCGCAAGTACAAAAGGAGAGATTTTTTGTAGATAAAATAGGACTTGTTGGACCATGGATTGGAATTTATTGGGAAAAACTAGCTTTGACGCAAGGAGTCATTAAGAAAAGAAAGTAAAATCTTATTAAATTTAGTTGTGAAAGTTAAAAGTATATTAATTTAAAGAAAACCTTTTGTTTAGCGAGTTTTGGTAAACAAGTTTAGAGAGAGGACTACTAGATAAGAATTCAATCTAGACATAGGACTGTCAAATAAATATTCTGGGAAAAATTGAGATGAAAAAAAGTTCCTGAGATATTCAATTTTAGAATTTAATGAAAACCACTCAGAGCAAATTTTTATGCTGTGTGGATAAGGATTTTGAGGTTGGCAAGTATGAAATGATCAGGATTAACCGAATATCTGGAGGAAGGCTTTACACGTCAAGGCAAAAGTTTGTGCCCTGACACACCACCCGGAAGACACAGCCATGACTGTTAAAGAATTTCTTCGATCGTACAGCTCCTGAAATTTAGGCGAACACTTTCCTGATTGAAAAAGATGTCTCTACGGACATGCAATCGAATTTTGCCCCAAATGACTATAAAATATGTGCACTAATACCCACGTGAAATAAACTGTGTCTCTAGCATTCCTCAACATATCAAAAGCAAAATTCATAAACTTTTTTAGAAAATGATAATATAGTAAAGTGGTCTTGCATATAATCTATACTGTCGTGGAATGGCCAGACTATATATTTATATATACGTAGGTACTTTGGGGCTTGGCCTAAAGTGGGATGGTTTATTCTTACTTTGCGGGTTTCTTTTAAACAAATATTTTAGAATGCATGTTGGCAAAAGATTAACAGGTAGCTGGTATGCGCTGGGGTTTTAAAAGAAAGACAATGACGGAGATATAGCTTACTAATAATAAAAGGATATATATATTTTCATAGAAAGGTGGGTTTAAATGGAATGGTCGCAAAGACGCGGTTAAAGATCTGCACGCGATCAGGTAGGTTAATTAAGGGATCAGAGAGGTCAGATACAGTTGGTGATTTAAAGGCGGATATTAAACTGGGGCGTTCACACAAATAATGGAGCAATTGCTAAGCCAGATTTAAGATCAATCTGCAGGTGGTAACGGTTTCCATTACCTTATGTGTTCGTTGACGAAAAGGGGCCAGTTGGGTGCAGTAAATGTGACGGAAGAAGTTTGTTTACCTCTAGCTTTATACGAGGAAGCACTAATCGTTTTCAGAGTTGATAATCCTTGTCAGTCCTTGCAGATTCACTAGGGCAGAGTTCAATCATGTCAAAGCTTGCGGATTGACTAAGGCAGAGTTCACGGATCGATATCGCCCCGGAGGTAGGGAGAGCGTCCTTCAGCTAGTTCATCGGAGTAGGTGGAAGCCTAAGAGTGCTGCTCTCTGAACTCAGTCGAAAAGTTATATAGGCGCCTGAAGAGGAGGCACGCGCGATTTTGAGGAAATGTCGGTGATTCCTCGGGGGAAGGGGGAATCTTGATAACGCTCGTTTGAATGTTTATCAGATTCCAATCTTTGAACAGAAAGGCCCGAATGCTCGCGGAGAGATGTCCGCGTGAAAGAATGGGGGAAGGGGAGGGAGAAAGGACATTGTTTCCTAGGCAAATATAGCTGGGCGAGTGATACGAGGGGTGGTCAATAAGTTTTGCGAATCGGTAGGGCAAAACAGAGGAAGGGGGGTGGCTCTGTGTGTGGGTGTTAGGACAAGTTAAGAAAAGTCAGGACTGGCAGCTGCACGCTCCTGCCTCGTCTATTTAAGTAGCAGTAGCTGATTGCACATCGTCAGTCACAATTTCTTAACAATGGAGAAGGTTGAGCACCGCGCACTGAACAAATTTTTGACCAAGGAAGGCAAGAATGCAAAAGAGATCCATGAATGCATGGTTGCAGTGTACACCGACACCGAACCTTCCTATGCAACCATTGCTCGCTGGAATAAGGAAGTCTGCCATGTTTAGTGACTCACTTGAAGATAACCCCTGTCCAGGAGGCCGGTCAGAAGTGACCAACGAGGACAATGTAGCCCGTGTTGAGAGGATGATCCTCGAAAATCGATGGGTGAAGGTCGAAGAAATCAAGCGAGAACTTGGAAATCACATGGAAGTGTCATCAACATCATCTACAACAATTTGGCCATGCCTAAGGTCTCTGGCCGTTGGGTCCCTAGAAACCTCACGCCCCATGATCGACTTCAACGTCGTCAAAGGCCACAAGGAAAGAGTTGCACAAGCTGCCCTGCGCGAGGGCGGATTCGAGAACCTCAACCATCCACCCTACAGTTTAGATCTGCCCCGTAGTGACTACTTTTTATTCCGCCAGCTCAAGGCTGTACTGCGTGGACGCCGGTTTGGGGACCATGAAGATGGCCAGCTCGTGGTCAAGGAGTGGATTGAACAGCAGTCGGGATATTTCTGGTTGTAGGGAATTCGAAGCCTCAGGGACAAGTGGTGCAAGTGCATTGAAGTCTAAGGTAGTGATATTAAAAAATAATAAAACATCTTTCCTCATATCTCGTTTCGTTATAACCCAATTGCAAAACCTATTGACTGCCCCTCGTATCAGTGTCAGCCGCCTCCTTGCCTAGGTTCCCATGCTTTCACTAGCTCTATGCGTTGATCTCCGGATCCACGCGGGTACAGGAGGCCACGTGGCCGCTATTTGACCTAATTCTGCTACATATACACACCCTTTAAATTTTAAGTTTTAGTTATCAATTCCTATATAATTATAGCGTTTTGTCAATGCCTAAAATGAATCGATATATTTTATGAATTAATAGCAAAAATATTTTCATTACTAATTCTCAACGAAAAGAATAAATAGAACGTTTATGTTACTTGATAATTTCTTTTATTTAATTTTGTGAGGGTATGGAACGTACATACTCACATGCCGCCAGACAATCGTGGGAACGAAAGAAATTTGTCGTTTGAGTTGACCTTCGTCTCCTCTCTCTCCCCCAAACCTTCCCCCAACTGGCAAAAGGAAGTCTGAGGAAAGAAAGCCTATCTCACAGAGAAGCCTAAGTTCTATTTGCCTTCTTTATGATACCATGGAGATTGTCCAGAAGGCGCTGCGATAAGCAAATTGTCGTAAATGGAATCTCTATCTCGATTTCCCACAATCCGCGATATAAATTACATTGCCGTTCACCCCTCTAGAGCAGAGTCCCAAATCAACTCGCGTAACGCGTAACTCTCACGTTAAACGAGAGTCGTTGCCGTAACGGAGCAACTGCCAACGCGCCGCTGAAACAACTTGGTCGCTGTCTCAAAGTGTTCCGGAAGTAAATCCCACCCCGCAGAGTCTGTGAATATAAGAATACGCTTTGTTGCTCAACGTAACTTGAAAAAGAAAAGGAACATCCAAATATTTACTGGAAGTTACTATTTGTTAGTTTCACATTCAGTAAGAAGTAAACTAACCGGAACTGCAGCCAGCAGCCCCGAATTCTTCGTCTTATCCCCCCTCTCATGGAGAACTCGTGTTAACGCCACCCGAACCACTACGTCTGGACCTGAGTAGTCATCTCTCCAATCCATCACAATTAATGGTAATCTGTAAACCCAGTGTCCCTCTATTCTTAAATTACCTATTTAATTAACAGTGATTGATACTCCCATTGAATCATTATAAATCTAGACGGTTAACGTCAGTGTTTAATATGGATCCTTAATTTTGCACGTTTAACTATTGCTAATTATTCTATTTGTGTAAAGTAAGGTTTATTTTTTTATACGTGTGTTTATTTGTGACTCCTCCCTTTGACGTACCCTTGGCAAGACTTTAATTAAGAATCCCTTCGGCTAATTTATTCAACCTGTATTTTGCACTCTTAGAATTCAACAATCACAAACCTCCCCCCAGTAACAAGTGGGACTTTTATAGTGAGAATCCTGGCTAGGGCACAACCCACCTGTAACCAGCTTTCGCACGTTTAGTAGGAATTGAAGCCTACCTATATATATATTTCTGATCACAGATTGATTCATAGGGTTAATACCATCAACTTAAACAAAAGCGATGTATCCAGATCAAGGACTAGAATAATTATTGGACCAGACTATGAGCAATTCTCTGACATATATAAAAGTGGTGTCAGCTTTAAGGGGTTAAATTTTTGAGGAAGCGAACTCATATAGCCTAAACCTGCCAACGTTTAAGGAAGCCCCAAAAAACTAACGTAAATTTTAATAATTATAGTCTATTCCCTGATGGAATATAAATAATAACCATTAATAATCCTTTTCAGATAGCAAAAGCAAAGCTAGGAAAATATTCATTATTTTGTGGGTTAGTTATTAGATTGTATCCTTTAGGAAGAATCGCAGCTTCTAATTCTCTTACCAGGTGCGTAAGTTCTTTCGTGAGTCACCAGTTGCGTCAGCAAGAGCAGCAATGGCTTCGCAATCTTTCGAAGTTTTCGTCAAGCAAGGACAAGCTTTCGGTCCCACAGGACAAGAACTAAAGGAATTCGTCCAAAGCGAACAGCGAGAGGAAAAAGCACGTGAAATGGAAGTAAGAAAAGAACTGTTAGAAATGAAAGTAAGAAAAGAAGAAATGGAAGAAAGGAGAAGAAAAGAAGAGTCAGAATTTGAAGAAAGAGAAAGGATTAGAAAATATGAAAGGAAATTAAGCAGAGACCAAGTTGAAGTCAGTACTGTTGGATCCCGTGATCATCAACAACACGCCCCCGCTATGAAACTTCCCCAATATAAAGACGAAGAAGATTTGTGTCATACTTAACACATTTTGAAAAAATCTTCGAGGTAAACGGATGGGCCCTAGTCAGTATATTGCTCCCATTGCTCAGTCCGGCCTTAAGAGAAATTTTCATCTCGTTACCACATGAAGCTTCAATACACTATAGGATTTAGAAGGCCGAATTGCTATCCGCCTTCAACTTTAACCTTGAGTTCTACCACGCTAAGTTTAGATCGGCTAAAATCTAGCCCGGTCAAACTTACCGACATTTTGGATATATCCTGAAGCGAAACCTCCAGTTCTGGTTAGAATCCTCCAAAGTCGAATCAAAGTATGAGGCCCTGATTGACTTTATGTTAATAAAAGACTAGCTATTGTCCAACCATCATCACCCTCCCCCAGGAGATGCTAGCATTCGTGCAAGACCGCCGAGCGTCTACCTTTCAAGAATCCTTCGAGGGAGTGGATCTTCATGCAACAAATCATCGCCTATACCCACAGGATACCCGGAACAATAGTCTCCCGTCCCTGAAGAATAAATTTAGTAAACGGAAGTCCAAACAAAGGAAACCCCCTCCATTGATAAAGACCACAGCCCCGTTTAGGCCAAAGAATAAGCCTTTTGTAGCCCACGAAGACAGAAAACCCCCAGTCTTCAATACCCCCTAAAATAACCAGCACCAGAATAAGCAGTTATATGTTACTCCTGCGGTTCCCACGGCTATTATAAGTCCCAATGTGTACAGAATTCCAGCCTACGTCCCACCCAGAGCCAACAAGTAACCGCTACCCTTCCCCTGGAACAGCTGGCCGCGCTTACGTCATCCCCCTCGTCTCCATCACCACAGGAATTTAAAGTAAACTTCCTGTTAAACAAGAGTTCCCCGGGGGACTAAATTTCGAAACCGGCTCGATCAATAGCTGTAAAGTGTCCACCCTTGTCAGAGACACAGGGTGCACATGCATTGTGATGTCAGACCAATTGCTCCCCCCTGTCGACCCCCAACATAAGAAGTACGCAATTGTACACGACTTCTTGGGTCGAGAAAATAGATTTCCGGTAATCCGCTGCCATGTACAGTGTAAATATTTTAATGGTTGGGCCGATATAGTGGCAGCCCCCTTCAAATTTTGCTCGGTACTCATTGGCCAGAGCGCATTACTCATCCCGAGTGAAGTGACTCAAGCTCTCGTCACTCGAGCGCAAGCTAGCCGCGAGGCCTCTCCCCCAACACGCCTTTTCACCCCAGAGGCTCCTTTAGAGGTCCCAACGAGTAATGTACAATTCCTCAGAGCTCAGCCGAGCTGCCCTTTACTTCAATCCCTTTGGGGAAAGGCAGAAGAACGAAGAGGTGATCGTTCGAGGGAACCGTCCCATAAGGTACATCATTAACGACTCCCTTCTGTTTCGCACCTCGCGAGATGAGTCGGACCCACCTTCCAAGGTCATGTGTATTCCACATACACATGTACACCAAATCCTGCGAGTAGCACATGAAAGTCCCATGGCCGGTCATTTAGGTCATAACAAGAATTCTCAGCGAGTATTTAAATACTTTTTTTGGCCCGGTGCAACCAAATATATTGCAGAATTCTGCAAAACGTGCGATTTGTGACAGAAAACCACTGCAAAAGGTCAAATAGCCCCAGCTCCCCTGCAAAGAACCCCAGCCATTTCGGAGTCCTTCTCGAGAGTCGCCATCGACCTCATCGGACCAATTCACTTCCCTTCCGCCCAAGGTCATACGCATGTACTAACATTGATAAACTGTGCTACCCGATTCCCAGACGCTGTCGCTCTAAAAAGGATCGATAGTATCTCTTGCTCTTATTTGCCCTTATTTCCATTTTTTCTAGAGTAGGATTGCCCAAAGAAATCTTGTCAGATAGAGGCCGCCAGTTTACCTCTGAGCTCATGGAACACGTGAACACTCTGCCCCAAATCAAACCTATTTTTACCACCCCCTTCCATCCGAGCGCGAACGGCATGTGCGAAAAGTTCAATGCGACCTTGAAAAGCGTCCTCAAGAAGCTTTGCATGGAAAAACCGCAAGAATCGCACCGATATTTGCCAGTTGCGTTATTCGCATGCCGCGAAATTCCCCATAGGTCCATCGGATTTTCCCCATTTGAGCTCCTGTACGGGAGAAACGTGCGGGTGCCCCTCAGTATTTCGAAGGAGTTATGGACAAATTCCCGTTTGTGTCCAGAATTAAGGAACACTTATTCCTTCGTCCTCGAACTAAGGGAAAGATTAAATAGCTGTTCTGACATAGCAGTCAGAAATTCCGAAAATAATATGGAAAAGTATCGGACATACTTTGATCTAAAGGCCAAACACAGAAAACTGAAGCCCGGAAATGAAGTTCTACTCTTACTCCCATCGGACTCCCATAAACTACTCTCCCAATGGAAAGGCCCCTACTTGGTTCAGAAAACCCACGGATCGGTCGATTACGTTATACAGACACCCGCAGGTGATAAGTTATATCACATAAGCATGCTAAAAAAGTATCATAGACGGGCCTGTATAAACAATATAGTCGCCTTCGACGAAGAAAGGGTAATTAACGCCGTCTATCCAAACAACCACCTAAATATTGTTAATTCGATTTGCGTAGAGTCAAGCGAAGATTGTCCCCTCCCCGTCCTCCCGTCCAAGCTGCCCCCCATAAACAACCTTTCCCCGATTTGGATGTAAACTCCGACCTCACCCCTGCCCAAAGAAACCAAATGATGGCGCTTTTGGAAGAATTTAGTGACGTCATTTTCGAGTCAGCAGGATGTTCGACTCTGTTCGAACATGATATCGCCCTCACTCCGCTCGAACCTGTGCGATGAAAGCCCTATCCCGTACCGGTGCACCTAAGAGACGCTTTCAATGAGGAAGTCGACAATCTTTTGCAATTAGGGATTATCGAGCCATCTACGTCCGATTACTGTTCCCCAATAGTCATGGTCCGCAAGCCAGACCAGTCCTTTAGGATGTGCGTCGATTTTCGGAAGTTAAACACCGTCACCGTGTTTGACGCCGAGCCTCTTCCCCTAATTGACCCAAATTTACATCTCTTCGAAGGAACCGCCTACATCACTGATATAGACCTATGTAAGGCCTATTATCAGATCCCCCTGAAGGCATCAGCGAGGAAACTAACAGCCTTTCCTACAGACAAAGGTTTAATGGAATTCACTCGTCTTCCTTTTGGCCTAGTCACTGCCTGCTGTAGCTACAACCGCATAATGCGCCGTGTAATAGACGGTTTAAAAAACATTTCTTTTAATTTTGATAACGTGTATGTGGCTACACGTTCATGGAACGATCATATCTTGTCCCTCCGCCCGCTTTTAGAACGCTTAAAGCATCATGGCTTAACGATTAAACCCTCAAAATGCCATTTTTCTTATAAATCCATAGAATAGCTTAGATTTAAAATAGGCGAAAGTAATCTGGCCCCACAGAAAGAGAAGGTAAAGGCTATTGTAAATATGCCCCTACCGCGCACCAAGAAGTAATTACGGTCTTTCCTCTGTGCTCCTAAACGATCTACTAAAAAAGAAACTCCCGGACTCCCTCCAGTGGAACCCTGACGCCGAAGCGCACTTTGAACAACTCAAAGAGAAGCTAGGTTCCGCCCCAATCTTAAAACTGCCGAACCCTCTAAGAAATTTGGCATAAAGACAGATGCCTCCCAACTGGGTATTGGCTGTGTATTACTCCAATATGACGAGGACCAAGAACCCGCTCCTATAAGCTATGTGAGTCGCCGACTAATGGCTCGCAAAAAGGCATACGCTATGGTAGAACTGGAAGCTCTAGCGATTGTTTTTGGGATTATATAATTTAGAGTGCTTCTGGTAGTTTGTCCATTCCTCATAGAGACTGGTCATAGACCGTTAACCTACTTAAAAACTTGTAAAAACCGAAACGGCAGGCTAATGCGCCGGTCATTATTGCTAGCGGAGTACCGTTATAAAATCAGGTATCTAAAAGGGTCTGACAATGTCCTCGCAGATAGCCTTTCGAGAAACCCAATTTCAGATAGCGATTAATAGTCAATTATTTATTTTTTTTTGTGTTTATCTCTTTGTATTCATAATTGTTTCTTGCCTGTACTCCGTATGTGTTTTGTTTTGTTTTGTATATGTAAATTAGAGAAACTGAGGTAGCAGTAGTATTTTGTAGCCATTAAATACTAAGGTAAATTCCTAACAGTTTTGATAAAATTAAAGACTCAATTGTTCGAGTCGAGGAAGATAATTACAAATTTCCCCGGTGAAGTTAATTTTCACATTATTCCTTATTTCATCGCAGAATAATGTTCCTCAAAATAGGTAGGCGTGTGAGGGTATGGAACTTACATACTCACATGCCGCCAGACAATCGTGAGAACGAAAGAAATTTGTCGTTTGAGTTGACCTTTGTCTCCTCTCTCTCCCCCCACCCTTGCCCCAACTAGCGACAGGAAGTCTGACGAAAGAAGGAATATCTCACAGAGAAGCCTAAATTATATTTGCCTTCTTTATGATACCATGAAGATTGTCCAGAAGGCGCTGCGATAAGCGAATTGTCGTGAATGGAATCTCTCTCTCGATTTCCCACAATCCGCGATATAAATTACATTGCCGTTCACCCCTCTGGAGCAGTGTCCCAAACTAACTCGCATAACGCGTAACTCTCACGTTGAACGAGAGTTGTTGCCGTACCGTATCGACTGTCAACGTGCCGCCGAGACAACTTAGTTGCTGTCTCAAAGTGTTTCGGAAGTAAATCTCGCCCCGCAGAGTCTGTGACTAGAAGAATACGCTATGTTGCTCAACGTAACTTGAGAAAGAAAAGGAACATCCAAATAGTTACTGGAAGTTACTATTTGTTAGTTTCACATCCAGTTAGGAGTGAACTAAACGGAACTGCAGCCAGCAGCCCCGAATTCGTCGTTTTATCCCCCCTCTCGCCACAGGCTGCTCTGGTTTCCCAGTGAACTTGTCTGTTGAAGTCGCCCATAACGATGCACACTCTGCCTTGAACAAGCTCACCCAGCAGCTGGTACAGTTCCCTGTCCTTCTCAACGGGTTGGGAAGGGGGTTTGTAAAGCACCAGGGTCCTGTATCTGACAGGACCTATCTCTAGGTCAACGCCTAGGAGTTTGTGATCGGATATAATGTTGGAGTTTGTAGATTTGATTGTATCCTTGACATACAACATTACACCGCCACCCTCTCTGTCTGGCCTATCTTTGTGGAAGAGTTGGTAGCCAGGAACCGTGAATTCGCCTTTAAATTCTCGGTTTGAGGTTTTTATCCACGATTCTGTTATGGCTACCATTTCGGGTTCTTCCGTCGCTACGAGGCCACGGAGCTCAGGAAACTTGTTCCTGATTGACCTCGCATTGAACAGAAGAACTTTCAGGGAGTCCCCTAATGTAGAAAGAGAACGAGGGAAAAGGAGTTGGAGCGAATGAGAGAGTAACAAGGAAAGTAAGTACCCTAGAAAACCTTACGGTCCATTTATAGAGGGTACCTTTGGACTAGCAGGTAAGCAGGCACATGGCTGCTCAAATGCTTTACGTCCTTAAACGGCCACTTTTCAAGACCCTGTCTAGTCTTGACTTAAACTGGTCAACAGATTCACTGTTGACAACTTCCACTGGAAGTGCGTTCCACTTACCGCAGATACTGTAAGTGAAAAAAGTTCCACACAGATTGCGGTTGTAACGCTTCAGTTCAAGTTTGAAGCCGTGATTGCCCGTTCTGTTCTTACTGAGTGTCAACATATCCCGATAGTCAACATCGTCGAACCCTTGAAGTATTTTGAAAACTTCGATGAGCTGACCACGCAGTCTACGGGGTTTCAGCGAAAACAAATTTAATTCTCTTAGTCTATCCTCATAACTTTTATGTCGGATAGAGGGAATAAGCTTGGTTGACCGGGCTTGTACGCGTTCCACCCTTGCAATGTCCTTTCGAAACGAAGGACTCAAAAATTGTACGGCATACTCCAGGTGCGGCCAAACGAGAGAGTTGTACAGACAAAGTACTATCTCCTTGTTACGGTATCCAAACTGGCGCTTTATGTAGCCTAACATCCTTTAGGCTTTCTTCTCTGCCTTGATGCACCTTATCGAGAACATGAGGTTGCTAGTGATAGTTACACCCAAGTCCTTCTCAGTGTCACTCGATTCGAGAGCAGTGCCCTTAGGGATGTACTGAGATTTGGGGTTTCGTTGGCCGATATGCCTTACTTTGCATTTCCCCACGTTGAAAGGCATTTGCCACGTGTTTGACCACTCTCCAATCCTTTGAATGTCCTCTTGGAGGTAGGCAGTGTTCCCCTCTTTTGCCACATTGATACCAAGCTTGGTGTCGTCGGTAAATTTGGAAATCTTGGCAACCATGTCACCGTCCATGTCGTTGACATAGATAACATAAACAGTAGTGGTCCCAGGACGGAAACTCGACGGACACCGCTAGATACGGGCCATCATTCAGAGGCCCGTCCATTCACCACTACTCGTTGCCGTCTGTCACTTAGCCAGCTCTCTATCCAACCTGCTACCTTGCCGTCTTTGCCCTACTCACGCACTTTCCGGAGAAGCCGGCGGTGTAGTACCTTGTCGAAGGCCTTTTAAAAGTCCAGGTACCAAACATCCACCGCTTTATCACGATCATGCTCACTGAACACGAAGTGGAAGAATTCCACAAGGTTCTTCAGGCATAACCGTTGCCTTCGGACGCCGTGCTGGGAACTCTTTATTAGCAGGTTTGACTATAAATATGACATTATCTTGTCCACTATCATGCTTTCCATGATTTTACCGACTATCGAATTCAAACTGATTGGTCGGTAGTTTGACGGATGGCTGGGGTCTCCGTTCTTAAAGATCGGAGTCACCTCCATCTCACGCCAGTCTCTAGGAACGCATCCGGTCCGGATTGACATGTTAAAGATAGCGCACAGATGTGATACTTCATCGCACACTTTTTTCAACACCTTGGATAGAAACCCTTCTAGCCCAGGGGACTTATTCGTCTTTAAGTCAGCGATCTTTTTCTTTATTTCTTCTCTGGTGAAGTTCATTGCCTCCAGCTTTTCTCACGAGTAGGAATCCGTGGGCTGCGGGATGGAACCACACTCTTTAGTAAACACTGAAGAGAAGTAGTCATTGAGCAAGTTAGCATTTTCTGCACCTGAGTGAGTTAATGCACCCTCCTCGCCCACTAAGAGCCCATTCCTACGACGGATTGGTTTACGGCTATTTACATAGCCGCAGAACTCCTTGGGATTCTCCTTGCAGAGTCTCGCCACTCGGAGTTTATCAGTATTCTTTTCCGCCCTTATGCTGGACTTCACTCTTCTGGCTAGCCTCCGGTACTCGTCAAAGGCACCCGAGATCTTTGATCGCCGGTACGCATTTCTCTTCTCCCTAAGCAGTTGGCCGATTTCTCGATTAAACCACTTTGGCTAAACAGAAGACCGACAGAGGCATTTCAGAGGGATGGCACTTGATTGACGACTCATGAACATATTTTTTAAGATCGTATTGAGCCGTTCGATGTCTACCGCTCTGTGCAGATCTAGTTGTTTTCTCATTCCCCTTATTCGTGTATTTGTAATGAGATACATACACTTATTTTGTATCTTCTGCAACTCTATTTGTTATGTTTTAGTTGCTCCGAACAGAGATGCCAAGAGATAGATGAGGCTGGGTCTGACTAGCGTCAGATATTGTTTCTTTTTGTTCTTTTTGCTGAGGTTTCTGAAGCTGTAGAGGGTTGTGACTGCCGAAGATGCTTTTTTGATCCATTTTGTGTGGTACTTCTTATACCCATTAGAAGTGATCTTCATCTCGAGTACGTTGCACTCGTTTGTGTAAGGATAACGCGTATTCCCCACTCTTACATCTTCTGTTTTTCTTCTTCCTAATGGGAAGATCTTAAATTTGTTGCCATTAGTTAGGATTTTTTATTTTGATTTATAAGCGTTGATTTTTCTTATTTCCCCGGCAGTCTTTTGAACTTGGAAAGGTGCGTTTCTATATCCACTAACTATGATTTGACTTATGTCATCGGCGAACTGGATATTCAGGCTAGAGGCGTGGGTTGGCTCTGGTATGTCGGCTGTATATATCGAGTATAAGGTTAGACTGAGGCACCCCCCTTGAGTCAATCCTACCTGTAGATTACAGGCGGGCCTCTCTGTGCGCCCTATAGTTATGTAGACCGACCTCTCCATGACATGATCACAGAGGATCTTTTTAAGTTTTGAGCTAAAACTCAGCTGGAGGATATTGTATTGCATCCCTTTTATTCATACTTTATCAAATGCCTTTGACACCTCAATGCATACTAGGTCGATATAGCTCCTGATTTTCTTCTCTTGAGCATTCTTTTCCGTGATGACATTTATTGCCATCTTGGTGCTTCTCTTCTATCTGAAGCCTCTATTACTGATCGTTGTAGAGCAAATTTTCCTCCGAGTGTTCGATGAGTCTTCTGTTTAATATTTTCAATAAGAGTGTACCCGCAATTTCCAGAAGGTTTATTGGGCAATAACGATCATTCCTCGTCGTTGGTTTTTCAGGTTTGGCAATAAAGATTATTTTTCCCATTTTTTAAGCAACGGGAAAGTGGCCTACATCTAGGCAGGCATTAAATATGTTTAGTAAACCTTCACGCATGCATCTCGGTGCTTTGACGAAGTTTAACTTTATTAAGCCTGACCCTCCTGGACCTTTGTGCTTAAAGGAGTGGAGCGCGCTTTCTAGTTCTTCTAGCGTCACTCTTTATTTCACTCTTTTCTGCCTGTTCACTTAGTGGATAGAGTAAGTCCTCTCAATGATCTCATTCAGCGCGCCGAAAATCTCATTTTCAAAATCTATGACAAAGTCTTCATTTTCTTCTTCACTGATTCTGAAAATTTGTTCCCAGTGTTGCCTGAGAATCTTCTCCATTTCATTATCCTCTGATTAAATTTCACCTAGTTCTTCTTCTAATTCATCTTTTTCTTCAGGGGCTTTACTCTTATTCCCCTGATTTTTGCCCAGAATTCTTTTGGTGTTGCTCCGCTATCTAGTTTTTCCATAGCTGCATTTCATTTTTCCTCTTCTTTTTCGTAACTTGGAATTTTAGTTCTTCCTTTATCTCTCTCATACGGTACATTGTATCATGGGATGTTCCCGTGTTGATGCTCACCTGATGCAATCCTTTTAATTCACTGTGTAAACCTTTCATACGATCGGTCCATTTGTATGTTGAGATCGTTTTGTATGTAATTTTTGGAATCGACTCTCTGTCAACCTAGATCATCCGGGTCTCTAGTCGCTCCAGTCCGTCGTTTATTTCCTCGAGCGTTGCTTCGTCGAGATTAGCTGTGATGTAATTTCTTAGCATTCGCTCGTAATTATCCAAATTCGTCCTGCTGTGATTCTTCTTTGTATGCGATAGTATCATTATAGGTTTAACTTTGAAATGTAAATTAATCCCTATATGGTCGCTACAATGTATCATTTCAGGGCTCATGTGATAGTTAAAGGGTAAGAGGAAGTTTGCCAAGCATATGTCTGGCTTGGTGGCGCTCCTTTCCTTGATAAAGGTCGGAAAGTCAGGGCCCAGTCTCTGGAAGATGTTTTTGTCCAAGAGAGTATTCAAGCATCTACCTATACTGCTGCTTCAGGTATACCCGGACTCGGCACAGCGTGCGTTCAGGCCCCCCATAAATATCATGGGGATTCTTCGCCCAAGTATACTCGCGATAGTGTGGTTCGGCAAATAGTTGCGTCTTGGGGGTTGGTATCCCGTGACAACGACCATCTTTCCCAGGCTTATCTCTACTTCTATGGTGAAGTAGGATTCTTCAAGTTCCTGAGTTGCTGGAATTTGATTTCCTTCTTTATTGCAATGGCTGCCCCATCGTATCGTTCTTGAGAATGGTTCACTGTCAACACGTCATAGTTCCATATCTTGGTTATGTCTAGATCCTTGTTAACTCCGTGCTCCTAAATGAGTATTATGTCAGCATCGATTTGTTAGAAAATATTACCGTAGTGCACTCTTTTTGTGGTCCATCTGTCGGTGTTGATACTCAAGATCCTTAAGCTGTCTCTTTGCATTATAAGGACTTATCTATTATTTATTCAGTGTGGGCTTCATTTTAGAGACCTTTTCAGGAGCAGGGGATGGACTTTGATTCGTTTCTTCGTGGATTACTTCAATGCTCTTTTTCTTCTTTGGTAATTGTTTTCTGGGTTTGCTGGGATTCTTCAATTTTGTCCTCGAAGCCCTGTGGGATCTCATTCTTAGTTCTTTCTCTTCTATTTCTGCTTGCGAGTTGCTTGATTACTCTGCTTCAGTATCTTCTGAATTTTCCTCAGATTTCGATTGCTTTTCTTCTTTTCGTGGTCATATGGATGAGGCTGTGCATATAATGAGTATTTTTACTGATTCCGGAGATTTGGGCACTTAGAGTGTAGGCAGGTTGTTTATCTGTAGTAGTGTATTGTGTTTACACTCGTAGCTTCCTAGGCTTTCCATGTTAGCTATATGGGCGTGGATGACGCATGTCAGAATTTGGATTTCTTATGGTGTGAATCTCTGTGTTTAGTCCATGTTCGGTTAGAATACTCGTCTTCCTTTCTTATTATGTTTGAGTGGGAAAGGACTTAATGTGGTCATACACCAGCTGGAGGGCATCTTCTTGAGTCTTGTTAACACTGCGTGCAGTGCCACGCACGTCCACTGGGGCAGTCACTGTCGCTCCCACTTTATTCGCTGCATTAAACACTCGCTTAGTACAAAAGGCATGGATATTACAGAATGCCATCTTACGAACAACTCTTTTCTTACTATTTATCAGTACGGTGATTCATGCGTCACTTACATCCTGCTGTCTGCTCCAGCATAACACCTTTTCACATAACTAGTATCCACACGACTACTAATAAAACTGGTCTGGGCATTGTGGCAGAACATTTTTGAATAGTTATCAAAGATAAGTTGAGCATTAGCAGCACCAACCACATCGTAGCACTTTCTAGGGCACGTATAAGGGGGCCCTAGCATCTTGGCAGACACATGACGCTTATTAGGACCCTGACTAACATAGGCTTCACCACTCTTATGTTTCAGCTTAGCTATGCTCCTCTTCCACTTACTTTGAACATGAACACGCTTCTTAGGTAGTTCCTGGCTTCAAATATCGTCCTCACTGACACCCCCACTACTATTTACAGTAGGTGGGTTATAAATCTCCTCGCTTGAACTTATTATGCATGAGAATCTAGGTTATAAATCAGTGAAAATACCGGGAGAAAAAATCAGGTGCACTATAGGTTTAAAGGTCGTAAGGAGAGTGATTAAAGGGTGAGAGGAGAGAGAGGTAAGCATGCCAGCCAAGCGAGATGCGCTTGGATTGGTCGAACGGGGGATTGCTCCATATTCTCCGTTTTTATTGGCCGCGGTATCTTTGCAGCTAAGTTCACTTTTTCCCCGGGCTAAAAGTTACTCTGATCCAAATGTTAGACCAAAACAAACAACTTTAGACATTATTACACCACCTGGAATGTTCGCCTTTGCCTTTATCGACATTAACACAATATTTTTTTAAACCTACTAAGCAATGGCTTCGCTACTAAGATTAAAATTTAAAATCTAATAGAATACAGCCATGCTTAAATTTTCTAAACTTCACCATTTGTAATTCTTTGGGTTTTAAAAAATTCACAAAATTTCGATAATTATATTTATTTCTGAACTACACTATTTTGATTTTTGATATTATAAAAGAATTATTAGAAATAACTTTGATTAAAAAACATAAGTCATAACGAAACTAAGATGAAATTATTATTTAAATACTAAAAAAATCCCCTTCTTAAATTATAGAGTTAATGATGATGATGAATAATAGGCTCCCGCCAGTAAGTCAAATCCGCTATTTTTGAGGGTTAGTTCTCTTTTGCACGACACGCTTCAATTATGATTGCGCAATTGCAAATAATTGCAATTAAAAACCCCATCTTCAAGAGTTATTAACAAATTTTAAATTAGTATATTGAATAATATGATACTAAAAACATATTATTTAAAGAGAAATTATACCAATGAATATTAAACACTAAAATTTACTTCATCCCACGATATTTAACAATTGCAATGGAGAAAAAGAGATTAGTGGATGCATATACAATATAATAAAAAATGAGAAAAAGAAAGTGAACATTACCTTACATGGTTGGATCACAATAGCACTTGAAGACAAGAATGAATTTTAAGATTGAATATAAGTTGGTTATTAGGTTAGAAACAATGGAAAGGATGACGTGTCATCATTTAAATTTGGGCTGTTGCATTTATTACAGGGAGTATCTTTAATATAGACAGTGGATATAGATTTAGCAAATTTTAAGATAGAAAATCGTTTAAGGACACGTCTCTTTTACAATTAATCGAATGTTTGTTGATAGAAGAATATTTTTTATTGCCTATTTGTTTAGGTTGTATAGCTATTACGATAACGAAATCGCCATGCGATAACGAAATCGCGACTGAAAGGAACGTATTGTGCTTCCTATATAGGTCCCCTTCATACAGCTGCGGCAAGTAAATTTATATACAATGTATGAACTCATCGGCGTGGGAATACTATCCTTCATACTAAAAAAATTTCCATATATTTGTTATTGAATAATATGTTGAAAATTCATTTGATAATACAATTTCCTTACAATAGTATTTAAACGTTTCCGAAGCTTGTCAGTAAAAGGGCTGGTGTCTGGCAATATGACGAACCTAATTTCCTTGAGAACATCAAAAGAAATGGCGGGGTTATACAGTATGAAGAGAAATTTTACAATACAACTTTCGACCATAGATAAGTATAGTCATTTTTTACAAAGTATTCTTTGAAAAAATTAGATTCAAAATGCATAATAAAGTAGATTATAGATTGTTTATAACCTCTAAAGAGAATTGTATTAATGGCCGCCAAGCTTGTATGGTATATCACAGAAACTAATTTAACTTAAACACTGCTAGAGCAAGGTGGTTTCCTAAAGACATTAATTTGAATGCCAAAAGAAGTAAGCGAGATATTAATATCTAGAAATGGGTGAAATTTATATTAGGATATAAATTCTTAAGAAAATAGTAAATCTTTTTATAATACTAGCAAGAAGTATAAACAATTATAATATACATTATACAAATGGCAATTTTAACAAGCGAAACTTTGAGGAAAGTAATGACAACTAACAGAAACATGAAACTGTATACTAGTATTTTATGACTAACCGACAAAGAAGATTCAAGGAATACCTGTGCAAGAAAACAGGTTAAGATTCATTTTAAAACAATTACTATGTTTTAATTTTAAAAGATATAAACGTTGTTAATTCTTAAAGTGGTGTTCACCAATGTTATTTACATCTTCAGAAACTTAATAATAACGTAGTTATTAAATTTTCGAAAATATGTTATTATTTTGTTAAAGTTGAATCTTTCTGCGGTATTTGAAGTCTGTCATCGAACTTTTGGCCTACTTTTGCCTTGAATAGTTAGCCAATAGAATGCTATATTATATATGCAGGCGATCTGCATATATAATTTTTGGTTAATGCGTTAAAAGGCACGTGGCTTTCTAATGCCCTAATTCGACTTAGTGCTAGCCTCCTGTTTATAAACTGTTTTCTGCGAAAACTTTGTTTCAGCGAGAAGTTGAGGAACATATCACTAGGGTTAAGTTAAGTTAGGTAAGGTGAGGAAAGGTAAGGTAAGGTAAGGTAAGTGTAAAGGGTAGGGCCTCATATTCCCCTTTTTGACCTAAACTTCTTCAACTTACTAGTCTAATTTGCGTACAGAAAGCGACTCATCCCCTTTTCCCTTCGTGCTACACTTCCCTTTTTCCCCTTCAGAATCAAGGATATAAATGGGGCCGTGAGGCCTTTGAAGTTATTCTGTTGAGAGGATTCTGCCTAATTGCTCTTCTGAATCGTTGTGCGTAACTTACATTGACGTTGTTAATTTTTTGGATCCCCGTATTGGATTTCTTCATGCAGCGAGGATTTTATGCCATTGATTCCTGCCAGCGTTGTCGCTGTCCGTCTGTCGGCTGCATCGACTTGTGCTCCTCCAGTTACGTTTGCAAATGTTCTCCTTGGAAATCCGTTAACACTGGGCATGCGAAAGTTGTTCCCTACTCACCTCGCCATCTCCTTTTTGGGGAATTCTGTCATCTCAAATTCCTTCCATCGGATCGTTGGGCCTTCGAATCATCGTTCTTCGTGGTCTCGATGCCTTTCGCCACGATATCGCCGTCTGTTGGTTTCTCCTCACCGAAGACCTTCCTCGCCTTCACCCCTGTCAACTTGGGTCGAATTCCCTCATCCTCGTCTCTTCTGCATGCGAATGAATATTTTCGGATACTTTTCTATCACTAATCCTGGCTTGGAAAAAATTAGTTTGGTTCATAATTATAACGACCTCATAAATAGGTTGCTTAATAGGGTATTCAAAATTTTAAGATTCAAAGACGAGTACCTGCGAGAGATGGAACATAATATCTATTAATGAAGGTTCTGTTTTTTTAAATTTAATTTGAATTTAATTTTTAAAATGATTAATTACCAATTGAATTTTTTATTGCTCGAATTATTCATTTTTCTCCCTTTGCGTAAACTTTCCATTAGATGAATTTACCAAGAAGTGAACTTTCTATGGGGTGAATTGTTGACGGTCAATTTTCGTGTGGTGAATTGATGACGGTGAACATACTGGATACGGGCGAGGGATTCATATTAATTAATATGAAAAATAAACACATATTTATATGATAAAACAATATAAAAAAGGTGTCTAACTGAAGCAAAAGTATCATTGTGCCGTTTGCGAGAGCGTTGTAACGAATGTAACAGCATCTTTTCAATAGCCATTATAGTTTATAAACAAAAAAAAGATCACCAACTGAGAGCTGAAGGACACAAAATGGGACAAATTCCTTCTCTCTTCCCAGCTATCCCACGTTCTCTCACTATCACTATCCTTCCTTCCATCTTTCTGCCTCACACATACTCCCTCCATCTCTCCCAGTATATCCTTTCTCTTTCTCCCTCCCTTTCCGTCTCTTTCCAATTCCATCTCTTGCTCTCCCCTTCTCCCTCTCAGTTTTTCCACTCTTCATATCACCCTCCCTGCATTTCGCTATCGTCATCTTTCCCTCTCTCATCTGGCGCTATCTGTTTCATCTTTTTCCCTTTCCCTCTTACCCTCACCCCATCTACCCATTTCCACCTATATCCCACTTTTCATCTTTCCATCTGCCTCTCTTCATCTCTCACTCTCATTTGCCCCCTTCCCCTCCCCCGATGACCTTCTCCTCTTAATTTCTACCCCTTTGGCTTTCTTCATCTCCCTATCCCCCTCTCCCTCGCCTCCCCTTCCCCCCTTTCCCCCTTCCCTTCTCCCCGATCTCATTCTATCGATGTCACCACTACCTCTCTCCTCCGCACTATATCAGCCACTTGCTAACCCCCTCCACCCCCGCATCCTCTTTCTAGCCCGTCCTTTCTCTCCCACTCCTTATCTGACCACAACCCACACTCCCGTCTCTAAAACCCTTAGTGTTATTCCCCCTCCTTTTTCTCCCCTCTAAATATTTCACCTCATTCTTTGACCATCACACTATATCTTACTTTCCAGTCTATACCCTCTACCTCTATAACCTCGCTCTTTCTATCTCTTACTCTCTCTCTCTCTCTCTCTCTCTCAAGCCTTCAAATTATTAGTTTTTTTCTTCCTTTTGCGGTAAACTTTCCATGGGGTGAATTTTCCATGCGTTGAGTTTACCGAGAAGTGAACGTTCCATGCGGTGAATTGTTGGCGTTCAAGTTTCCTGCGGTGAATTGATGAGGGTGAACTTACCTGTTTCCCTTCGCCGGCAAACGCGCACTCTAGGGGAAACCTGCAGAATGCGCACATGTTATGGGCGGAGTCTTTCCTCATGAGTGAATTAGTGTGATGGAGGTGTACACACATTTCTTTGAGAGATGACGGACTTTTTTGTTTAAGAGATTCATTTAAATGTTACAATTGTTGAGCATGGAAGTTACCAACGCGATCTACCGAGTCATATATTATCTCCCATGAGTCCCTTCACTGCCTGGATTTCGGTGTGATAACTAGGAGCAGCAAGTTAAAAGCGAGTAGGTTAATACGGGAGATTAGATGGTCTAAGCCCGAATCTCTCCCCTGTTGAGGTTGAACATGATTTAGAAGGTTGCTCTCCTCTTCTAACAGAAACCCCCAAGTATTCTCCCTTTTAGTTAACTTAAGCCCTATACCCTTTACCTCACAAACAGTTAGGTGAAATGGCATCATTGTTATTATCTTTTTACTTATAAGTAAAGAGATGAAGCAAATAATCTAAAAAAATTTAGCGACTCATCAAAATTTGGCAATTAACATCTAGCCATTATTCTGTATTTAATGGGTGTATTTTAGTACTCTATTTCCGATCTTTTATAAATCTGTATTTTTAAAACTACAATGACAATAAACATTGAAAAATTCTATTTTTTATCCCAAGATTTTGAACGAGTTATATATTTGCCTCTAAATAAAAAACATATCTTCCCTTTTCTGCAAGGTGCCAATCCTCAGTGACCCCAGTCAAGTTAGAAACTGGTTGCAATGTAATCCAAGGCTTCTATTTTATTTAGTCCTATATTTGAAAGTTTCATCGAACATATTTCTAAAATAGATTTTAAATTTTAATTTTTCATCAGGATGAAAATGGCTACTGAACCATCAAAACGAGTGAAGCAAAATAACTTTATTAAACCAAATTCAGACTGAGAAGAAAAAGGAAATGAAAGATTGTTTTTTTCCGTATTTAAAAAGAATTCCGCTAAACAAAATTTTCTGGCTCTAAGGCCTCGTAATTAAGCAGGGATGTGCAAAAATTAGATCAAGAGTAAATTATTAGATGTGTTCTGGAAACTTTCTAAATAGATTTAGAAAAAAAAGAATTTTGCTAAAGTCGAATAAGCCGTAAGGAGGGATTCTTTTTAATCTATTGAATGGTTTTATCAAAGTTCTTATTAAGAGTTTATTTAGAGATGTAAAAATCAGATTGCATGGCTTGTATATTTAAAGCTTTTATCAAAGTTATTTCTAATATTTGACTTAGTGTTTGAAAAAACAGTCAATATGCATGTTTTTGTTATTTTTGGAGTTTTTATCCAAATAATTTATACGAGTCACTATATTTCTCATCTTATAATTTTTAATTCCTGAATATAAGAATGAAAATTAGAAATGTTTAAATAAAATAAATTTTTAAAATATTATGTACAAATAAGTATTAAGTGACCAGATAATTAATAAATTTTACAAGAAAATAAAGATTGCGATTACAAAAGAAAAGATGAAAAAGAAGTAATTCACAAATATATTGAAACATTTCTACTGGAGGAAGATATAGAAAAGAAGAAAGTAATAAATATATTTCGGAAGAATTTGCCACTAAAGAAAAAGTAAAGCTCTTCGATCCTGAAATGAAAACCTTACTTTCCCGTAGGCTACATTCAGAAGGTCTGGCTGTGAAGCGCCAGCTTCTCCTGTGTGGATGAGTGGCGAAGCCACACCTCTTGTATTATTTATTAAATTAATCCACTACACTTATTTTAGGAATGGGTTTCTTGAGGAGTTTAATAATTGAGCTATTTTCTCTTAGTTTGATTAAAACCTACGCATATTTTAAGTTTTTATCCAACTTTTTTCTAAGACTGAATTTGAGTATCGAATATTTGGGAATTTTTTAAAACAAAGAATTAGAAATAGTGAAGTTCAGAAAATTTATTTGAATTAGGGCATGACCCTTATTTTGTATATTTAAAAGTTTTATCGAAGTTATTTCGAAAATAGATTTTCAATTTTAATCTTTAACTTTCGATAAAACATTTTTCTGGCCTTTATGCCTAGAAAAAGATCATCCATTTTAAAAAAAGTTAGATCAAGAGTAAATTATTAGGAGATACTAGGCAATGGCTTCGCCACTCTTCCCTACGGGGGGGAGCTTGCGCTCTACTACTAAGATTAAAATATATTTATTTCTGAACTTCATCATTTTATTTTTTAAAATTATAAAAGATTTATTCGAAATAGCTTTGATAAAAAACATGACTCATAACCAAACTAAGATGAAATTATTATTCAAATACTCAAAAAATTCCCCTTCTTAAATTATAGAGTTAGTGATGATGATGATGATATACTGGAAACTTTTTTAGGCCACAGACTCAAGGTCTACCTGCGAATAAATACTTATTTAAATATAAATAAATTTAAAGAGTTGTTTGATTTCTAGCCATAAAATAAAGATAAACACGAAAAGAATGTTTAGTTGCTAGACAGCACATTATAGCGTGCGTCAGGATCTGGTCGCTTTTAATCCGAAGGGATCCTCACATACGCACATCCTTGGGCCACGAAGGGTTAAATGCCCATTAATTGATGGCAAAACATTGTATATCTGATCTTCTGTACCGCACCTAACGAGAGCTTCTAGTTGGCCATAATTATCATTCTCATCTCTACGTTAATTTCATTATCTGTTGGCGAATTAGTTTCAGGATTGAGAGGGAATAGAACGAATGGTTAGTACAAGTAACTAGAAAACCTGATAGAAGTACCTAGGAAGAGGTAACTAGATAACTAACCTGTCACAAGCAGCAAATGCAAACGGGTAACAGCTAGTTTAGTGAAGTAATTTGACTCATTAATTTTAAGGCTGAACTTAGGTATATTAAATTAAAAAGGTGATCCCATCGATTACAGCAAAAGAAAATTTCATTTCTTAAAGGAAGCTATTTTCTAAATCTCATTTGCTATTTATTCTACAGTGAAAAGCTGAGCCATGCGGACAACACTAGCCTTAGTCACATTCTGTTAGGTTCTGCACTGTTACCTTTGTTTTAATTAGAAGAGCCACCTAAAGCACAGTTTGTAGGAAAGCAATTTTGACAGAAGTAAAAGCTAACGCAAAAATTGTGAATTGGGACCTATGGAGTCACTATTTTCCCAAATTAGCTGTTTTTCGACGTGATTTATGATAATTAATTTCATTTCTCGTTCTTTGATTTGAAAGACTAACGACTCTATATAACTAAATGGCTGAGATTCCGTTGGGATTTTCTTGTTTTATTAGAAATTAAAATATAAAGTCCTTTTCTGCATTTACCAGCAAAAAAATTACAACACACTTTTAAACGTCGTTGCCAAGCCAAATCTGTTTAAATAGATGCTGCTTCTCTAATTCCGTCCTCTCTCTTACCAAAGCCTTCTATCTAGAGCTAATCCACTCTAAATAGGAAAAGAAAATGAGAAGGAGAGTCAAATACCCCCTTTTCCAGAGGCAAGAGAGCCCTGTTATTAAGAGAAAGATAAAATAATTGTAATATTGCAGGCAATACTTTTTCACCATTGGAGGTGGTCATTTCTGTACAAAGTTAGTGAAGGGGAGTATTAATGGAAACTTCGCTTTCTTTTGGACAGAATAATTTAGTTAATGTTGTTGATGACCTTCAAAATTGCGATTTTAACCCTTAATTGGTAATTCGGCAAAGCGATTAAACCCGACGCTAATTAGAACTTTTTTCTTTAATTAATTCTACCTGGGATAAATGCTCCCCTTGCTTCTATTTCAATTAAGAAAGTATGTTTTACATTTTTTTAATTAGTTTTCCTAATGAAAGGTTAGTCGCAAGCGGAGGTAAAAATTAGAATTATTTTGTTTTTAATTTTATTGAAAATGGATTTATAAACATTGTGGATGCTTTAAACTAGTATTTTTGTAGATATGGGTTGGTCTGGAAGACTTTTTACAAGGATACTTTTCTTTTTGCATCTGCTATCTTGTACGACTGATTTTATATGACAGTTTTTACTTAGCAAGGCGATGGTTGTGTTTTCCATTACGGAGACGGTTTGGAACTAGGAGCAACAAGAAATCAAAGTTAATCGAGTATAAAGCACTCATTCCTCTGCTGAAGATATCTCCCTATTTTTCTTCCGTTCAGAGACAATCAAAACTGTAATCTGTATTCTTTGCAGATATACCACATTTCCGAAACAAGCCAAGGATCAAATGTAAATGGAGGAATTGATTCTATTAGGCGATGCAATGTACCAATATATTAGAGAGCAAAAATACGCATGATAGAGTCTAGAGGCAGTTGTGAAATAATCTGAGGATCAGCGGAAGTTAGATGAGGTTAGGTTACTAGACGCTATGGTGGAAAGCTCCCTCTGCTCAATAATTCCAATTAATGGGGAAAATTTGTGTTCATGGAAAAAAACAATTTTAATTGAGAATTTAAATGTAAAAATACCACCAATTAAGGAAGGGTATTTTGACTAAGCAGAAAAAGAATCAAAACTAAAAGTAATTATCAGTTATCAGAATACCAATTGTAAAAATGTTTATTAGTTGTTGTCCTCAGCAAACCGCTTATTCTCAGAGTATTGTGATAAAGTGGAATCGAATCGTGAATATAAGCTCTTAAATGTGCAAGGTTTAGCGGATCATTGAAAATCGAGCTGGGACTTACAAAGAATTCCATTACAAGGACCAGAAAAAATTACCGGGTTGGGTTCCTATTCTGAGTTCTCTCCTGAGTAGAAGGGTGATTTGGATAGCTTACCTGAGTCATTTCAACTAATGAATCACATTTACAAGAATACATATATGGGATACGTAAAAATGCCCGTGATTCAAATATAATCTTAGGCTAAACTCAACGATGATGAAATTTTACCGCAATAAAGTACCCAATAAAGAATCCCAAAGCAGACGACTGAGGAAAGGCTTGAAACTATCGTTTTTCTTGAAAACAGGCTCTCATAGGAATTAAATCGAGGTGAAAGATAGTATATGCTAGAGTTTCACATGGAACTATACAGAAGCTCTTTTAATAATGTATGCTAATAATATAGAGGATGCAACTTTTTGTACAACCTAGAAATTTGATGATGATATAAAACTGAGAAGGGATCGTTTTACACTTTTTGACCTAGATAGAATTTATCATTACTCAACGAATTTTAACCTATGGGGCTCAAATGAGGCAAATGTAATTTCTCACAAATCGTAGCAAGACAAAGATTTAGGAATCTCTATCAAGGCAAAATTTAAATTTTGTAAATAATATGTGGAGGCGTTCAAAAAAGCCAAATATACATACCTGGCCTGTTCACTAACAGGCATAAGTAGGTCTATATTGTAGATTTATTTGGGCAATAGACTCAAGTAAGTGCCCTGAGAAACTTCTGCTGAACGCTTAAAATCTGAATTCAGGTAGATGTGTAAGCATGGTATTCTCTGATGTAATTGAATGCAATCTTATTTACGATGGACGCATCCCACCTTAAGAATTTTATATCGTAATTCTCATCTCCAGAACACGTCCCTAAGTACTAGGTCAGCGTTTTGATGTTTTGGTTAGACCTTGGCTAATTTCTCAGTAGTTCTGGCCAAAGCTGTGTCGATTTATAATTATCTCTGATTTGTATTGAGTTAGGTATGACTGCAGTTGATAAGGTCTTTAAATATCATGCCACTGGGTTTTTAAAGGGAAATAAGGCAGAATTTATCTGGTCGGTGAGGAGTTTTGTCTGCTCAGAAGATGACAATAATTCAGCCGTCTTCTAGAGACAGAAATATATCCTGCCTTAGGTTAGGCATTTAAAATATTGAGTAATCCAGGATAGATCTTAGTCGGGGCATTTATTAAGTTAGTTTTCCTCAAACATTTATTTCTTTGGGTTTTTGCTGAATCTTCCTGCATTTGTTTGTCATTGGAAGCATCCTCGAAGTGATATGTACTGGTTATAATTTGATTAATCTTTATATGATTTCATTTTCAAAATCATTATCAAAGTTCTCATTTTCCCTGAGAGAGATGCAGATTATATTATGAGCTCACGGCTTATTTAAATTTGCTCATTTTTATGCTAAGAGTTACCCAATTCTATTCATGGAAATTGTAATTTTAAAAGATGTTGTTAAAGTGGCATTACGAGAATTTCCTAAGTCCATTTAGGAGAGATAAAATTATATAATAAAAAATTCTGTATCAGTGCTGAGTCTGCATCAATTTTAAGGTTCGAAAGATTGATTATTTTGTCCTCAGCTTTCTTGAAAGTAGCTTCTTTGAAGAAATTGCTTTCGTAAGTGACTTTTAGTTACTGATATCAGTTGGGGCGAAAAAAATAACTTCAGTCAAGTAGTTTTTAATAATAAAATATGGTGAAATAAACGCGTGAAAAAGTTCTAACGTACAGAGAAAATGGAAAACATGCCTTAAGCACAATTCATACTGCAACAAGACTATGCACTACCTCATATAAATGCAAAAGACTGCGACACCACCAATGGTGAAAATAACTGCCCTTCTCAATGGTTAGATTGCACTCCCATGAGCTATTGCATTTGGAACACAATAAAGGGACGTATTATAAACGAATTAAAACAATAAATAAAATTTGGAATTAATTAGTCTCAATATAACTTGGAACAAAATGCTGTGACTTCTATAAAAACAAAATGGCGGACTTATCTATAAGGTTTTGTAAGTGTATAAATCGATAATAGAGTCGCGTAGTTATTCCCTTTACAAAATATTATGAAATTTTTAGTATGTGGTAAAATAGGTTTGGTAATGAGGATATAAATTTGCGTGATTGTACAATTCATACTTAAAAGTAGATTTAAATTTAAATATAAGATGCTCCTTTTCACTACCTCGGACTATGTATATAACTCCAAGTTCGCTATGCCTTGATGAGATGTTTATCACTATTGCTACTAGTCACTTGGCTTGTTTCAGCATAGATATTACAAGCGATTTCCATGTTATTAATAATGTCTTTAATTTAGCAAACTGATAGCACCTATCAGTTTGCATCACTAAAGGAAAGTTGGGACTTATTCGTTTCACTATATGTATATTTAACAGTAGTTCTAGATTTATTCCCATTTGGTTAGTTGAGATATATTCAGAGGTTTGCTATCTTGAATTTATGTTTCTCGCAAAAAAGAAGCATTTTATTTAGTTCAAAGAGACTCATCGAGCTATCCAGCAGAATATAACTTAGTCTTTATCTTGTGGATAAAAAATTTGAGCCAGAGAAAAGTTTTATTTCAGGCGATAAGTAAGACTCCTTGAGGAAAGAAATTTATTACTTATTCCTTGTCAAACATCAATGGCAGAGGTAACAATGGAAGGAACAAGGTGTGCTAACCAAAAAGTCACGTGCCCTCACTTATTCTGATATATGTCCTTAGGACTTTTAAAACTTTCGATAATTCCCGGAGTAACCTTGGGGGACCTTAGCAATTTTATCATTCGAAAGAGAATGTAAACACCTTAAAGGTTTCAATTTCGTTAGAATCGGCCGAATAGTTATGATATTATTGCCCGCCCCCCCCTTCCCAACCAATTCCCTGGCAAACCTTCGGAGGACTATGGCAATTATATCATTCGAAATATAATGTAAAACAACATGGGGGTTTCAAATTTCGTTAGAATTAGCTGAATTGTTACAATGTTATTAAAAAAAAGAAGAAAAACCTGGACCGACCGACATCATGAGACGTAGAGTTATCCGCGACTAAAAAGTCACAACTTTCTAAAAGCTTATTAAAAAGCAGAACTAAATTATACTAAAACAAGCCGCTGTTCTCTTCCTTAACAGGAAGAGCTTGGTTACACAGGCCCCCATGCGGGGTGTGGCCTACGGCCTTATTTGCTAATCTTAACCGCCTTTTTTAATCCCCTTTATAGACTCTATATTTTAACACCCTGAACACCCTTTTCTTCATCTTAATCTTCATCTTCAAGTTCATCTCAATCTTCTTCTTCTTCTTTTTCTTCTTCTTCTTCTTCTTCTTATAAAGGAATTATTAGAAATAACTTTAATAAAAAAATTAAATCTACTTAGGTGACAACCGAACTAAAAGAAAAAATCTGATCCAAACCTTCCAAAAATCTCGTTCTTAAAATATAAGGTTATGGATATATATTTTTTAATTTAAATAGCGGGCCTTTACTTTTTGTCACACCTCATTTATGAAATTCGAAAGGTGAATAAATAGTCACACCCTAATTGCATAGTCTAGAATAGTATAGCATAGCACATAACATCATAGTGTTGCTTATAATATTATAGTATAGTATAACATGGCATAATATATTTTAGACTAACATAGTATAGTATAGCATAGCATAACAAAACATAGTATAGTAGAGTATAATATAGTATAGTCTATGTAGTATAGTAACTCCTAGCATAGTATAGACTAGTATAGCATATCCTATTAAGCCTAGTATTGTCTAGAATAGTATAACATTTTATAGCATAGCCTAGTATAGTCTCGAATAGTAGCCTGAAAAAAACCTATCCTACCGTAGGATAGCCTACCATAGTATTACCTCACCTAGCATAATAAAGCCTAGCATAGTATAGACTAGCCTAGTTTGCTTAACATAGTAAATCCTGCCTAACCTGGCCTAGCATAGTATATCATAGCATAGAATAGCATAGCATAGTATAACAGAGTAGAATATGTCATAGCACAGCCTACCATAGTATATCCTATTATGGCGGGTCATACTCTAGAATTTTATGAAATGAGTGATGAGGGGGATTCAAAGGATGAATATTGGTGAAAAAAACATACTTTTGGAAGAAAAGTTAAATTCTGATTGATCTAACCTACATCAATTTGAAGTTGAAATATTGTTAGTTCTGGGTCATTCACTATAGTTTATTATTATTTAAGTTACCCTTAGAATATAAAATTTATTGTTTTCTATATCATCAATACATTTATGTAGTCTGAAAGATATTTGTCTGAAAAAATGCAAAAATGACCATTAATTTACTTTTGTCTAACTCCAAAATTGAAAGTAGCCAGTACTCATTACTAAGTGGAAGGCAATATTGCAGTAGTGTTGCCAGTTCCGGTAACTATTGTAACTGGCAACTGTGTATAGAGCATTTAATTTTTTTTTAATGCTAATAAAGGCTGTGGATCATTTTAGAATAACATATAATTATTTGGTAGAGATTATTTCTTAATCTAAGTTCTATCTTTTCATTTCCAGATATACCTGCGATTAGTGTGACAATGGCGAAAATGAAGACAAGGTCCAAATAAAGTTCTCATCTAACTAAATTAGTTGGGACTGGGCAAGAGCTGATGGTGTCTGAGTTACCAACAATAGGAGATATTTTGAGGTACGGCATCTACCTGAGGGAGCAAAGTGAAGATAATCGGAGAAATTATGAAGTAGACCAGTTGGTAAAAGACATGTATCAGGGCTTTATTAATCAGTCGACCAAAGCTAATGATCTCTTTAAACCACCTGTTGTAAATAAAAATGTCACAATAATATCAAAGCTTAAGGAGGTGTGGAAGGAGGCATTAAAGGTTTCCCATGGTAAAGGAAAAAATTGAAGTAAAAGAGAGGTTCATTGCAAACCTTAATAAGTTATTTGATATATTGACATGCAAATGTCAAATTTCCAGTTGTGGGGCAGTAGGTTGTAATGGCTGTGAGACTGAAACCCACATTAACTACTGTTGTAGTAATGAGAAAAAAATACCTACTATGGAACTGGCCTTTATTAAAGGACAAAAGGAGAAGGTTGGAAGTAAAGATACCTTTCAAATTGGAGGTCCTGATATTCCAGAGCATAATAAACAATTACGAGCTTCAGAAAGGAAGGAAAAAGAAAGGATACCAGAAACAAGAGAAAAAGTAACGAGGAAAGCGCTGTTTTAGCAGGAAAAGCAGCAAGAAAAGAAATCGAGCATTTTGGGGGCAGAAGGTGAAGTTCTGGAAGCAGAAAATTGTGATGGTGACAACATTTTGGGTGCTAAAGTTACTTTTGAAGCTGTCCAAGAGCCGGAATCTTCCACCAGGAATAGGAAGAATTATGATGAAATTCCAAATATTGCTCTTGCTAATATAAGGTATGGTGTCGGATTCAGACCAACTGCAGCTATAGCAACAGCAGTTTTAATAGATGCTGAATTCATGACTAAGTAAAATACAAGTAAAGTAATTGATAAAAATAGAGTTAAGAGAGCACAGGAAAAGCTAATGACAGTTATTGAACATGAGTTTGAGGAAAACCCAAGGAAGGATGGCGGAATTTCCTATGTTCTCTTTGATGGACGAAATGATGTGACAAATTTTATGATCGAGGCAGAGGGAAGTGAAAAATTGTTCCCAGCAAAAACAAAAGAGGAGCATTACACTGTCATCAGTGAGCCAGGGAGTAATTAACTCTTCTACTTTCTCCCAGAAAAGGCTACAAAAGAAGAATCACATGCAGAGAAGATCGCTAAGGCTATGTTTGGATGGCTGAGGCAAAGCGGTTTTGATAAAAGCTTAATGGCCATTGGAGGAGACTCCACGAATGTAAACATAGGTGTAAATGTTGGAGTTATGCAAAAAATGGAGCTCCATTTGGGCAGAAAGCTTGTTTGGTTGGTCTGTAACCTGCACACTGGGAAACTCCCTCTCACACATCTAAGAATCAACCTGGATGGCCCAACACTATCTGAGAACAGATATTCCGGACCAAGAGGGAAGCTCCTTGACTCTGTTACAGAATTGGATATTGCCTAGCCTCTCATCGTATAACCTAGGATAGCCTAGCATAGTATAGCCTATCTGCCATAGCCTACCTTACCCTAATCTCGCTTAGCATAGAGTTGTATAAGCATAATATAACCCAGCCTAGAATAGTATAAATTTGTCTAGCATAGTATAGCCTAGCTTAGCATAGTATATCCTATCCTATTCTTGCATAGTATATCTTGGCATAGCACACCCAACCATAGTCTAGCCTAGCCTACCCTAGCCTCTGCTAGCTTAGCATGGTACACTATAATCTAGCCTAGTCTAGCGTAGTATGTATAGTCCAGCATAGCCTTGCATAGCATAGCATACTCATGTATAGCCTAGTATATCATATAATAGTATACCCTAGAGTAGCTTAGTATATAATAGCATAATATACCTTAGAGTAGCCTAGTATACCTTAACCTAGCCTAGTATAAACTTGCACATATAGCCTAGCATAGTATATATTAGAATAACCCAGCTTAGTATAGTATACCTGAGCTTATCAGTGAATCCAAACCTAGCCTAGCCTAGCTTATCAAAGTGTAGCCTAGCCTGCTAGCAGAATATAACCTAGCCTAGCTTAGTTCAGCCTACAATTATATATTAAATCTTAATCTAGCCTAGATTAGCTTAACTTAGTCTAGTATAGACTATCTTAGTATAGCCTAACTTAGCCTAGTTCACTGGAGCCTAGCCTAGTATATTCTACCCTATCCTAGTTTAGTTAGCATAATCTAACCTAGACTATCATAGCCTAGTATAGTATACCATAGCTTACTTTACCCGACTCTACCCTAGCCTAGTTAGTATAGTATAGTAAATCTTAGGATTGCCGAGCCTAGATTAGACTATTAGATCTTAGTCTAGTCTTGCATAGCAAGCATAACATAGCCTAGCCTAGCAAAGTCTCGCTTCTCCTAGCCTGGTATAGCGAAGACTAGTCTAGTGTAGCATAGCTTAGTTTTTCATAGCCTCACCTAGCATACCATAGCGTAACCTAGACTAGTATAGCCTTTCATGCCCTGCCTAGCCTGCTATAGCTTAGCCTACCTAGCATAGTATAACCTAGCCTAGCATTAACTATCCTAGACATGTATAGCCTATACTATACTATTTTACCCTTGTGAAGCATAGCTTATTATTGTCAAGCCTAACATCCTAGATGATATACTAGAATAGCATATTATAGCCTAAATTAGCATAGTATATCTTACCCTTGTACATTATATCTTATCATAGCTTAACATAGTATAGCCTAACCTATAAAAATCATAGCATAACATAGCCTATTCTAGGCTTGGATAGCAGAGTATAGCCTAGCCTAGTCTAGTCTACAGAGTATCGGCTGAAAAGTTATGATGTTATTGCCAAAACATAATAATTTCCGGTATAACCTTGCTAGGACTTTGGTAATTTTATCATTTGAAAGAGAATAAAAACAACATAATGGTTTTAAATTTCGTTAGAATCGTCCGAATAGTTATGATGTTATTGCCAAAACAAAATAATTCCCGGGCTATTCTTGGGAGGACTTTGGCAATTAGAGCATTGAAAGGAAAATGTAAAACAAAATAAGGATTCTAAATTTCGTTAGAATTGGCCGAATATTTACAATGTTATTAAAATAAAAAGAAGCCAAACTGGTCCGACTGACTGACATAGTGAGATGTAGAGTCGTTCGAGGCCTGACTCGCACGCGACTAAAAATCTTTAAATTTACATACATTCAGGGCATTTAAAACAATTTCGGCAATTCCTAATGCTGATTATCCTCCCCTCCATTGCTTTCATATACCTTTTTTTCCATTTAGATATGAAAGGGCTCATATTGGTGCAGTAAACTTAGGGGAAAATTTATTGATTGTTTCTATTTGCTTTTGTAGTCGCTGAACGGAGGGGAGAGATGTGGTCTCTTGGCATTATTTTTTTATTACATTCACTACGTCATATTGCATGGAAATAGTCGGAGTAATGCTTCCTTGACTTTAAACCTACCTAGGATACCCTCAGATTGATACTTAAACTTTCCGGAATAGAGACCTAATGTGATTTCTTTGCGGTTATTATCGTTAGAGAAGGGAGCACATTCGGATGCAATGACTTGAGGATTAAGTTACGCGATGAATAACTGAAAATACAGGAAAGCTAGGAGGATAATATTTTTAAACCGGAGATGAGCATTCGACGTAATATTTAACTTACGTAAGCAAGAGTACGCAGAAGACACTTGATTTACTCTGTATAGGAAAAGAACTAATCTAATATATACTAATTATCCTCTCAATTTGTAGACGCAAGATGTTTGAAAAAGTGGGCGGAGCAAGCCGAGGTAGAGTGGTCTCTATCTTTCTTGTGAAAAGCAAAACCTGTATCAATATACCAGTAATCTGGAAAGATACCTACTGACCAGATCTTTTTGAAAAACATTTCGGAACTGGCCGTATGGGATATCATCCTGATTAGTTACGGTATATGTACAGAAGGAGAAAGTGGAAAGCAACTCATTCAGCAAAAGCAGGTTGGTGAATAGTTCCACATCTCTGAAGAGGGTGTCCATTTGACGACCTTCAGTGACAAAACAACGCGCAAAAAATCCGGATGAGCGGTATGCGGATTGAAATCTGGGAAGAGAGGGGAAATAAGATTTCGGCACATACATAGAGTCTGATATGGTAGGCCCTTCATCATGGAGAAACGGAGCGAGGTCGTATTAGAATTTACCTCCAATCCTTTCCGTGCCTCGCATTAAAACTTAATCTGGACCCCGACTGGCGAAATTCACTCAGAAACAAATCGTTTTGACGGAAAATGTAGGGCTTATAGGCACATTCCTTCTCTTAGATGAAGGTTACATACTCGGTCAACTAGTAAGGAGTAGATCTCGCACAAAAGGTTGAAACTTTCAAGGAATATAAGCATGAGTCGCGCCGAATAGAGTATCGTAGGAAAACTCTGGGGACTCACCAACTGCCCTACACTCTACTAAGACAGAAAGTTATCATTTTCTAAATGAGTACACTGAAAGCGATACAAGTAATTTAAAGTTGGTTACTAGTCAAGCAGCCACCCGGCGAAAGATATTTGAATGGTAAAGTGAAGAATCCCATAGATGCTGTCGACGAGCCTGTATTCAAAATGCGCGTCATATTAAAGAAAACACACTGACAGATAAAAGTAGGAAACAAAGTGGGTTTATGAGTCTAGTGTGACTTCTGCATTAAGGAAAACAAACTCTATTTCTTCGCCCAGTCGAGCAAGGGACCATTTGTCCAAGAAGGAAAAAGAAATTTTGTAACGTACTAGATACAATCCAGTGAAATCCAGCTTATCAAATATGGCTGATGGGAGAAGTTATAAAAGAGACAAGTAAATAGGCTGGACTTCTACCACCTAAATGGAGTTTTAGGGAGCCAAAGGAAGTACGGTGACGTTACATCAAGTATAAATTGCACATCAACCCGCCTGTCTCTATTCCATGGTGTAAAGTAATGAAACCTTTATACACTGGAAGGCTAGGGATGTGTTGGGGTGCACATATTATCGCCTCGTGGAGACAGACAGCGAAAGAAGAAGGAGAGAAGAAAAGACCAAAGCAGCGCCTTCCACTTTTTCCGGCGTCCATGGTAATTCAAATGTAGGAGGAAGGAAACTACCTTCCGTATCTTTCATGCAGAAACAGTCAGTAGTGCAGTCGTATTCATTCACTTAGCGTCGCCCGAACGACTTTACTGTCGGTGAACTTCGTCGAGCTAGGGCTAGGTTCCGGTATATGTCAAAGTACACCCACCGTTCTTCTTTGCGGGCATATGTGCTTTCACTTAACAGGAAGACACCTCTAGCAGAGGTGTGAAAGCAAGTAAAAAGGATTCGTGGCAAGATTTCGCAGGACCCCGCATCCGTGGCGGAATCCTTCGTGACCCCTTTCTTATCATTCTCTTGCCAAGATGCTGCTCAACAAGCGTTCAAAGCGCGTCGTGATTTCGCGGAAGGCCACCGACTAGAATTTACCTCCAGAGGCAGAGAACCCTTCAACGACAAGTTTACTTTGAGTGACTTGCGTTTCAATCTTCTTCGTGCGCGGACACCACCTCTGATCCAGACGATGTCCGGTACGCCATGCTTTGAGACCTGGTTGAGCGATGCATGGTCTTTCTGTTACATTTGTCCAACATCATCTGGGTAGAGGGTATCCTCCCAGATTCCTGGCAAATCGATACTGTGCTCGCTTTTCGCAAACTGGGGAGATATCACTCTACCCCGACTGTTTTCCGTTTAATCTCTCTAATGTCTTGCGTGTGCAAGTTGATGGAGAAATTAGTGAATGTTAGACTAGCCTTTTATCTGGACAGCAGAGGCCATCTGACTTCTGTACGGTGTGGGTTCTGCAAGTTCCACTCCCCGTCAGATGCTCTACTCCGACTGGAAAATGCCGTCTGAGAGACCTTCCTTCGTAGACAGCACTACGTCACGATGTTCTTCGACATGTAGAAGGCCTATGAACGTCATTCCGTGACGTTCAGAGCCGGGCCGCTGTTAGGACTACCGCCTTACTTTTTTATCGATCCTTTTTTATCGAAGCGAGTTTTATGCATCCGCAGCCGAGCGTGTATTACGGAAGGTGGACTCGATCCACCACACCGGCCTTTTCCCGACGACCAGTACCTTCCGCACTTTTTCCAATGAGAGCCTACCTGGCGATGCTGGACATGTGCCACTCGCTCTGCGCCGTGCACAGTGCATAATTCGCCTGTACGCGCGAGCTAAGCGCCTCCTTCAGTCGCCAACAGCTCTCACTGCATTCGTAGCTGCTCTCGACAGTGCATTTGCTGCCGAGAGACGCCAGTCATACCCTAAGCCCTTGGGGTTTAGGGCCTGGAAACTCCTTTGAGAGCAAGGTATAGCTCTCAGGCCAGTGGCGCCCCTGGTTCTGCCCAATACGCCACCCTGGAGAGTACCACCTTTGACTATTTGTTGCCACACCTCTGCTTCCAAAGCTTGTACAGCGCCGTATCCCCTCTGTTTGAAGCCAGCTGGGCTTTGCCAGAGTCTGCCTCTGTTCCTCACGGCCGAGTTGGTTGCAATACACCGCTTGGTACGTGTGATAATGCGAGGTGCGCTGTTTAGAGACCGGATTGTGATTTATAGCTATTCACAAAGTGCTTTGAGTGCTCTTGGGGCATTGGAATCTCTGCATCCCTTGGTTCAGGATATCCGTGACGCCATGGTTTCCGTGACCCAGGCTGATGTCGAGATTATATTCTGCTCGGTTTCTGGGCATGTAGGAATTCCAGGTAATGAGTGCGCCGATGAGGGCGTGAAAGAGTCCGCGTGGAGTAGGCGACCAAACCAGCGTTTTTCTCTTCACCACAACGAGTACATGACAAGAATATGGACAGATTTCTAAACTTCTTGGCATAGAAGATGGAAGACGGTCAAAGAGAACTTAATGTTGCGTTCCATTGCGCCGCGACTGTTCGCATGGACCTATTCCTCAATGCCGCGACGGCTTAAGGTTGCTTTCGCTCATCTCCGAATTGGACACACTTGCGAGATGCACCACCATTTGATGGGGCGCTCACCTGCGCCATGCTGTGACGACTGCATTGTTGCCCCACACTGTTCGGCAGATTCTTGTTGAATGTCCTAGTCTGGCTGATCGCCGTGTACGTTACCTATCCCGGTAACGGGACGAGTGGGGTCGCTCCTGCTTGTTCCTTGTACTCGGGACGAGTTCGTGCACATCTACTTGGGGATTTTACGACTTTTTTGAGTCCTCCACTTAATTTGATTATTTTTTGTAAGCCTCATGTTCATGCTCCGGGTGAAGGTGAGCCTACACCTGACGCCAGGGCACCCTTCCTCGTCTCCTTTTTGCTGTGTTTTCCTTTTTTTGTCTGTTTTATTTTTTTTAGCCTATTTATCGTTGTTATTTATTTATATATTGTTATTTATTTTTTTACAATTGCCTTGTAGTAGGCTCTGGTGAGTACGGCGACTTAAGCCCCAAGTAGGAAGTCACCAGTTATGCTCCTAAATAAAAAAAAATAGCGGAGAAGTTTCGACTCGGCTGGCGAGCTTTCGATTTCTCATTGTTCGAAGTCTTCAGGGAGCGTTTGGGGTCACCGTTCCACTGTATGTGCGGAATGGTCAACTTATAAGCCCTGTGCAGATTAGAGACCTGCATGGTACACGTAGGTATCACGAGATGATATTGGTGGAGAAGTAAATTTAATTTTTGATGCGTCTTAGAATTATTGTTTTGCGAATGAGATCAAATAAGATGCCTATCACCGCAATTTACGATTACATATTTTCATGTTATTTGCACTATCTTGCCCTAACATACCATTTACCTTGGTGAGTATGTGTATGTGCAGCAACTTAATCGTCCCGTTGAACTTTCGCAGCAGAACATCGACGTAAGTTTTTCATCTTTTTTGAGTGGAAAACTTTGTTTGGGTCACCAAATTTCTGTTCAAACTACGTGTGATAGCTTTTTCTATAAGAAAATGTAAACTTTGACGACCAACCTGATATTTTCACTATATTACAGATAAAAAAAATGTTGGGGTCATTCTTGCGCTTTCACTTTAACGTGATAAAGTAATTTTGTGGGAAGAAAATCAGTTTGTCCACCATAGAAAGCCTATTTTTTAATTAAGCTGGAGATGAACTAATGTCTTAACTTTGTTCACAGTGCGTGGGCTGAGTTTCTACAAGTACATACATATGTACAGCTTTCAATTTCTCGCAAAACCTATCATGGATAGGAACCTCATTCGAATATTCGGTATATTTCGGTATTGAAGGCGCCATTTATCGCGAAAATAAGGTGAGGACGCAGCAGATAATTCAAATTTTAAGTTGCAACGCCGCTGTGTAGTCTCTTTGATCTATCTGCCAAAGCCTATTAATTCATTTATTCTCGCCTGTGAATAGGGTTCACTTGGTGGAGGAAGAGAATATGTTTTCAGGTGCAGCCCTTAATTGAACCATACGTCGAGGACTTTTTGTACCTCAGATGATGCACTACATTTTGTTTGAATGTCCAACTCTGGATGAAGCTTCCGCGCAATACCTATTCCTGCAGCTGAAACAGATTAATGGGTTGCTACCCTCTGTGTCTCATGCTCGAGGCACGCCCATGCGCACTAGGTTATGGTGTATTGGAGTTGTTGGAGGAGCTAGTTCTTCTGCAGGATATTTGAGATACCCTTTTGAAGAACATTTTATTTTTATCATGGGCATAAGTTTATGTACTTATTTAGATATTGTTTATGAGATTAATAGATAAGGATTGGAGTGGCTATGAGGCCTATTTGCTACCGTCATGATGGTACCATAAAATAATTAAAAAATCCTCGGCCACATATGAGTGACATAATATTCTTTGAGTTATGCAATGATGAGATAATAAAATTGAAAAAAATAAAGGCTTTCTCCTGCATGTATTTAGTTTACTGCATATCTCACTTTCCTAGACATCGGATCAGAATATTATCATAACTAGTAGGTCCACAAGAGAGGTATATTTTAATTTCACAGGAAACTATAAATAATAATATAAACAAGCCATACTTCCTATTCTTTCTTACAGAAAGAACTTGGTTTCACAGGCACTCCTTCGGCGTGTGGCCTACGGCCTATTTGCTATTCTAAACCGCTTTTTTTAATCCCCCTTATAGACTCTTTATTTTAACACCCTGAACACCTTTTTCAACATAAATACCCTGAAACATTTTTATTACATTGTCTTTATCCCTTAAAGATTTATATATAGTTGAGAATTTTCCAAACACTTTTTTCAACATAGACACCCTGAAACTTTTTTTTAAGTTATTTCACCCGATTTGATATATAGAAAAACCTTCGTTAGATCTCTTTTTCATCTAAATTTGTTTTATATACGAAATGATATTAAAAAAGCGCCAAAGCCCTAATTTTAATACATTTTTGTACTTCACGATTTCTATGTTTTTTTCATTCCAAATCCTTCGATAATTATATTTATTTTTTTTCTGAACTCTTAAAAGTACTTTGATAAAAGCTCAAAACATACAAAAAACAGTCCTCGAATAAAAGTTTCAAATAAACCTAAACTCAAAAACGAGAAAGGTTACTTGTCCACTAAGCAAAAAAAACATTTTCAAAAATTTCAAAAACTCACCAAGTTAAATTATAGAATTAAGGATAAATAAAATACAATTCTATTAACCTCTTCTGGCATAATATTTATGCCAGCTTTCCGGTCTGAATATAGTGCTTACATTTACATTTTTCCAAAAATTAGCATTGTCTCGAATTAAATCGTCTTATTTTTTTATAATTCCCAGGTCTTCCTAATTTAAAAATAAGTTCCCCAAAAAAGGCTTCGCTAAACTAATCAACATATCTTTTCATATTTTATTAGTGCATTTTGAAGGTCGAGAAAGGTCTTTCATCCTTTTAAATGGGAGTTTTAGATCTTATTTATTTTGAATGGCCTTAGATGGTAATCGCGCAGTAACATCAAAAAACCCAATGTCAGAATTTATCTGTTATGTTCTTTTAAATATAAATATATATATATATTTATATATATATATATATATATATATATATATATATATATATATATATATATATATATATATATCATGTAGGTAAGTAGAATTTATTGAAATATGTCTGAACAAGAGGTATGGATAGTTTAAAAGGATCTAAATATATGAAGCGAAACAGGAGGAAAGTTGTAGAAGAGCAATCTTCCGAAAAAAAAACAACTTTTAGTGATATAACCTTCCCATAAAATTATATAATTAATAAAATTAGTAATTAAATTACAAAACATCAAAAAGATAGTTTCTCCCAAAAGTTAATTAAGTGCCAGAACTTTCACAAAGTAAGCCATCAGACTGGGAAGATCAAGAATTTGTATATACTCTGAGTTAGTTATCTTTACATGTGCAAATTCCTCAAAATATTAGTCACCAGGAAAACATTTTAAAATAATATTAGGTTTTAGGTATCTAGGCTAAAACTTATATATTCTATAAACATATGAACTTTCCTAATCTTTGAGGTACTTCATCAAATATTCTTTTGACGTATCAATTCTTTTAAACATTTAAATCAGTAAATATTTAGTTTTTCGAATATGTCTACTCTGGTTAACGAACGGATAGTAGAAATGAAGGAAACTTGACTTGATAGATTTTTGCTGACAATTAAAGTTTAGAAGATGATTTTAATGACAAATTAGAACACTTCGTGTATAATCATTATGCTAATTAGGATTTTATCTTATTTTGTTGTTTTTATTGTGCATTAATTTTGTATCATCCTATTCTTCAGACTTTCTCCCTGATTTCGTGCCAAGACAGAATTAAAGAAAAATTAAAATTTTTCGAAAAAAACTTTTGCTCAGATCATGCATTTAATTATCTGATTGCATCCAATAATCTGCTGGGTTTCGGCTGAGAAATCAACTTTCTACTCACTTCTCTTCTAAATTAAACGGGCCTTTCTATTATGGATAGTTTGACCCTTTGCATTCATCTTAATTTCAATGCTTTATAATTTTGACCAGAAAAGAGATACCGTATCTATTTTCAATTACAGGAATATAAATAATCAATTGGGAGTTGTTTTGTTTTTTAACTTTTTTATATTACTTTTATGGCGAAATGAATCAAATAATGAAAAAATAAAAGAATTTTTCGTTTTTAACAAAAATATGCGAGAAAAATAAATTATATGGCTGCTATGAATTATGTAAATTCACGGAACATATTTTTATATAAATCAGGTACCTCGGGATTTGTAGAAAGCGAAAATATTTTGGACAGCATCGAAGCTCTGCAATATTTTAGGTATACTATTGGAAATGAACTTATATACTAGACACTTCATGTTTTATATGTCAACTTCCTTTTAAAACTGGTGTCAATCTATTAATAATCATAGTGACAAACATATAATAGCTACTATTAACTGACAAAGACGATCCTTTTTAGCATATTTAGGAAAATTGTGATGTGTTGAATCCAAAAGTTTCATTGATTTTACGCAATTAGCTGAACCTTTTGTTTTAACACCAAATGAATTTTTTTATGTTTTTTTTTGCTTGTACGGGTATTTTTTATTTATATTATGCAAGCATTTCTTATTTCTTTTTAAATAAATGAATTCTAAGAGTTTTATGCGGAAATCTTTAACCTACTGGTATTATTCTTATGCCAGTGAATGAAATGGATTCGGCCAGAAGATCTCGCATACATAAGCTTGATGTAATCTACTAGACCTGCTATGAATACACCATTGTTTAACCGGAATCCAGAAAAAGGTTTCATAAAACATTTTAAAAGTTCTTATTTTAGCATGAAACGTGGTGATCATAATAATGCTTGGGTGCCACGCAGGATTTGCGAGAAATGAAATGAGTATCTGCGTCCTTGGACTAAGGGCAAGGAAAGTGTTTGGAGTTTAGAATGTCTATGTTTTGGATGGAGCTGAAAGACCATCGCAATGACAGCTACTTCTGCGCTATTGATTAAACTAGGATAAACAGGAATTATAGGAGCAGTCTCAATCAAGTATTCTGATCTTCAATGACCACGTCGGCCTGTAATTTATTTTAATGAAATTCGAGTGCATGTTTGGGAGAAATTTTTGACATTAATGATGAACATTCCTAAAGTATTTAAGAAAATAAAGTAGAAAAAGTTGTTTAAGACGACGATGCTTTACATCCTTTCTTAAAAAGAAACGATATTATCTACTTCGCAATCTCAGCGTGTGAACGTCCTCTGCCAAACTATTGGCATCCAGATTTAACTGCAAAAGAAAGCTCCCCGTTGAAACTGTTTGCATTAGCTTCTACTGCAACAGGCATTAAGAGTACCTCAGTTTTTTTCTCTAAAGATAAAAACTTGGTGTACATTTTTTACAGATATGGCGCAGCTTCTGCACAAGCTTGGAGTGCCAGAGTAACATCTCGAAGATTCGAGACTGTTCATTGATAGCAGTAAGCGATCGCTAAAATGCGTTCTAGTGTACAATGGCAACCAGTCTGCCTCTGTACCCCTCGCTCATTCAACGACACTGGAAGAAATTCGTTATGATCAATCAGCCTAGCTGAGTTGTTGATTTGTGTTGACCTGAAGATGGTGCACTATTTTAGGGACAACATTTCGGGTTCATCAATTACCGGTGGTTTCTCTGCATGTGGGACAGTAGGGATAGAGTTCAGCATTACACAAAGAAGGACTGGCCTGTATAGGAGGAATTCGTGCCTTGCAAAGCAAGGAACATCATAAACAACCTTCTGGTGGACATTGACAGAAGAATCTTCCCACCGCTGCATATGAAGTTCGTCTTGATAAAACAGTTCCCCATAGCTCTGGACCAGGAACGAGGATGCTTCACTTAATTTTCACTGGTTCCAGGATTGACCATGGTGAAGTTTGAAGCTGGCATCTTTGACGCTCCTTAACTCGTCAGCTGATTATAGATCCAGAATTTCAAAACTCAATAAACGAATTGGAACTAGAAGCATATACAGCTTTTGATCTGGTTGAGAATAACTTTGTTGGTAAAAAAAAGGCCAGGAACTACACCTAACTTGTCACAAAAATGCTGGCTGCTTTCAAAATCTCGGATGCAACATGAAAATAGAAAATGCCATACTTATTCTCTCATATGAATCTGTTTCCTGAAAATCTGGAATTATTGAGCGATTAGCTGAGCAAAGATTTCAGCAGGATACGACAGAGAGTGAAGCAAAAATCAGGGACACTGGAATGCAATTATGATGGCTGATTACTGTTTGAAACTGAAAAGACACATCTATACCACTGAGGACTCTACGAGTTTTAAGAAACGGATGTTTATGCCTTGAATTCTAAACAATGATGATCTAATATCCAATTTACACGTATTAACCTTTATTCAATGTATACTAAAAATTATTTCACATTTAATTGAAAGAATGTTCTATAAAACTGTTTTTTATCTTAAAAACTAATTTCGGGGAGAAATATTAAAAAAAAAACTCGAAAAAGTCGCACAAATGTAATTGATTTAGTTATATGATCTTATTTTTTTTTAAATCGAATTAACACAAAAAACTGATCTGATCGCAGGCAATAGATATCGTTTTCGGGTTAAGCGAGACAAAATTATATTGACTCTGATGAGTTACAAAAATATTTCGTAAACCGGTAAATTATTAATAAGAAGGAATAAGAAGGTAAAGTTAGGCTTTAACAACTTGCAATGAAATATTTATTTACTTATACAACTACCAGGCAATGGCTTCGCCACTTCCCCCTTCGGTGGAAGCTAGCGCTTCGCTACTAAAATTAAAATTAAAAATCTGTAAAAAGCAGCCATGGTTAAATTTTTATAAATTTTCTGAACTTCGCTAATTATGATAATTTTAAAAAGGAAATCTAAACTAAATTTCCCCCCTTTCAAAATATCAAAATATAGAGTTATAGAATAGAAGATAAATATAAATACATTTTCTGAACTTCACCATTTGTAATTCTTTGCCTGCACATACGTGCACGCATATAGATACATACATGACTCACGTGCGTGTACACCCAGTTAAATTTCAGGAAGATGAATGCCGGTTAGGCAACTTGTGTACATAACTTTACATCGTCTTTTATTAGGAAATTGGGTGGTAAACTTTATTAATACATTGAAAGCACAATTCAAATTATAACTCAAGTCTCCACTTTGAAATATCGGCCTCGCCTTTAAACGTAGTTAACGTAGGCCGCTATTGAATCGAACGCAACACTCAAAAGAAAAAGACAAAGGGATACATTTTAACAAATACAACAGTAAAAAAACAAGTGAAAACCGAAATTACAGAAAAGTTAGAAGATTTCATTTCTCTATTAATTTGCCTCCCCTTCTTGCATGGGGAGGCTTGTACGTTGGTATATGTTGAAATTCATTGGATAGTAAATGTTTGAGACATAATTTAAGAGAAGTATGATTTATACTAGAGGATGAACAAGTGACTCCCCAAACAATGCAAAGTCTTTTTATATGGAATCGCATATCTGCTCTCTCACTATTCGTTGAGTATTTTAGATACTCGTATGTCAAGTGCATTCCTGTGTAAATCATAACTGAAATAATTAAATAGATATATTCTTAAATTTTCGTGTTAAAATTTGCCTCTTTGACTTAATTAAACTTAGATTTCCCAAAGCGAGAGTTATTACGAACATAACATTTTTGGTTTTTGTAGGTTTTTGATTACTAAACTTTGTGACAGATTCCATGTTTCGTATCCGTTTTGTATAAAATAGAATCCTTGCAATTTCCCTGTTAACTCTATTTTGCTTACAATTATAAATAGTAAAATTGAAGTATATTTTTCCATTTAACCTTTAGCAAGTATATTTTAAAATAGATTATAAACTGATTATATGAAGACACTAAAAAATATATTCAACAAACAGCATGTCATGAATTTGAAAATCACTTTTCTAACTACATTTATCTCATCGGCTGTTCTACCTTTTTGACCAGTGACAATATATACTCCATCGTCATTAATGAAAATCATCGATTTTGTTATCGCTTTTCCTTTGTCTTGATATGATAATGAAATTTTATTCCAACTCATTTACTAATATTGTCTAAATTACTATGGAAAGGATCAATGGCTCTTGAGATAGTGCAGCTTAAGGGACAAGAAAAAACCTCTGGTCCTAAAGTTGCTAAAAAGCGTTCCAAACCTCCAATCTTTTACAAACGATAGACTACAGACATCTGCCGAATATTTTGCAAATTTTCACTTTCGCCGTCTAAAGCCCATGTAAATTAATTCGAGAGATCGAATTTTTGGAATTGAAGGCAGTATCTGAACTTTGTTAGCAAATATAAGTTTTCGTTTATTATCTATGACATATTTGCTTCAAAGTTAACATACGCTAGTTAATGGTTTTACTCTCGAGAATAAACTGAAAGCATAGATATTTAATGAGATCTGCCTTTAATCCTAGCAAAAAAAAGTAATCATCGTGAGATAACTAAAGAACCCCATCTATTTTGCTCCTAGATAAGTTTTCTGCGAAGTTTTATGACATTACATAAATCTTCTTTGATCAGAGCTGAAGATGCTATTCGTGCAGATTGATATTGGGACGCAGTTTGTTAATGAATGCTTCTAAATTACGTTCAGAATTATCTAATAAGAGAAGCTATTGGATGGTATGTGATTCAGTTCGATTGCTAGAAAAATCTCGTAATGCCAATGCGACAGTAGAGCGATTTTCAGTGGAAGGTCATTTCAATTTTTACTTCTAGGAAATTTGGGTTTTCTCTTATTTTATTTCAGTTCTGATGTGGTAAAATCTATCACTTGCAATTTTTCATTTTGGCTTTTGATTGATTCATGATTAGTCTACATCAACAGCCATTGAAGCCGAGGTCGATATTACAAAGGGCAAAAGTGTGGTGTATTTTGAATTATGCTTCTACGTAGTCACTAAGGTAACCCCCTTTTACTCATTTACCCACTTTTCACTTAATTTCGCGGGGGTGTTGTGAAATAATTTTATCATATTTAAGTTAAAAGCAGACAATATAAGCACTCATGTACTAACGTTCTCTAAATTTATCCGGTGTACATGCACGTAGGTCATTGTGATAGAACGAGTTGAAGCTGCGTTAATTTCAACTCCTATCCCATATTATTTAAAACCACGATGCTGCCCACGTGCATCTTCGATTCGAAGCTTGGCGGCTTATCACAGCCACCGGTTGTCAATGTTTGAACAAGGAGGTTATCGTCCCCCCGTTCTCCCCCATACGCCGACCTCACCAGATTGAGTTAGGTTTATGGGCAAATAAGGCATTGTTCTCCGGCTCGGCTGTGCGTTCCCTCGAAGCTCCCACCCCATTGTCCCCCACGCCAAGGAGATGTCCTGGCTATTTATACGGAAACTTTAACACTAAGATCAGATTGGAGATCCAGATTTTCGTCGCGAAACATCACCACGACCCTCTCTCCCTTTGTGCGCCAAGGGACCTCGACCTCGAGATTCACCATCACTTGTCCAGAAGGAGGACAATATTCCTTGAGTGCCAAAGGTTCGAGCCTTCCGTGACGCCAAGTCTCCAAGGCTTCCCCATTGTTGTTCAGAGGGGAACAGCACTAGAACAGCCATTGTTCTTTTGAGGCCTTCGCCAAGAAACGGTTCTCACCCTTCCCCCTTGTTGTTCATAGGAGAACAGCATTAGAACAGCCATTGTTCGCTCGAGTCCCGTTGACAAGAAACGGTTCTCACCCTTCCCCCTTCTTGTTCAGAGGAGAACAGCATTAGAACAGCCATTGTTCTTTGAGCCCCGTTGACAAGAAACGGTTCTCACCCTTCCCCCTTGTTGTTCAGAGGAGAACAGCATTAGAACAGCCATTGTTCTTGAGCCCGTAGACAAGAGACGGTTCTCACCCCGCCTTTGTTCAGAAGAGAACAACGTAGAACAGCCATTGTTCTTCAAGCCGTTCGTCGAGAAACGGTTCTCCTTCCCAAGACGCCACGTCAGGATCCTTTTATCCCCCCCCCTTCGGCTGAAACTCGCCAGCGGACCAAAAATTCCTTCGCGCCACCTTCCACTGCACCACTAGTGTAAAAGTTACGTAAGCCAAACGTCACCTTTGAGTACTTAACCCTTTTGTCAATTCTATCCTGTGCTTTAAATGGTTTATCAAACCATCCCATCTCTTTAACTCTATATTTGTTTTACCTTTTTAAATCCTTTAAATCCTCCGATCAGCCGAGCCCCCACGACCCTTTGCATTCTCTGTTTATGTCAATATTTTCCGTCTTGTGTTTGTTGATAGTTATTATTAATAAAACTCTATTTTATTAATGATAGCAATATTATTATCCTTGAGCTCAGTTCCACTTCTTAAGCATATCGAAGATACATAATATCGGCCGCCAGACATTAAAGCACTCTAAAGATAATTAAGGAAGTTCCCTCAACGAATAGCGATATATGGTATATCGTCGGGAGTCATTCTACGACATATATATATATATATATATATACTATTTGAATTTGGTATCAGATGTGTAAGGTTTAACGCTATATCTTTGCAAACACTGGTCTCAGTCGAGTAGAGCATAGTGTTATTCGTTATAATAATAGAATATAGTAGTTCCCTTTTGTTCTAACGATTGCTATCCCCTTTTTTTTTTGAAACTTAAGAAGCTGGAGTAGCTCAAGGAACTTTTATAATAATTTGTTTGTGTTTTTTTTGTGATTTTAGTCAGTGGTTATTTAGAGTAAGAAACCAAGTACAAATAGGTCAGTGCCCATATTTACTTAGGCTAATTCTATGGAGGCATAATTCTTGTTGCAAGGAATTTTAGTTGGTTGACTAGTGCGCCCCCAAGTGCAAAGATGACTCAGTTTGAAATCTTTGAAGCGCAAGGAGAATCCTTGGGACTTCCCGGAAAAGAACTAATTAAGAAAATAAGAGAGGAATGGATAAGACAAGTGGAGCTTCACCATCAGATTGAATTAGCTCGGATTGAAGCAGAATTTCAAAGAAAAAAGGAAGAAAGAGAAATGGAACGAGAAAGAGAAATACAACGAGAGGAACGAGAAAGAGAAAGAAAAATACAACGAGAAGAACGAGAAAGAGAAATCCAACGAGAAGAAAGAAGGAAGGATTCGCGCCCCTTCCCAGGTAATCTGACAAAGTTTCCGAGCCCCGTAAAACCCCAAAACTTCTTTCCCCAAAACCAACAACGGGACTCCAAACCTCCCGTTAAGATTTCTCCTTCATCTCTCTTCCCGAAGCGACCAATCATATGCTTCACCTGTGGTGTAGAAAACCACATGAGCTGGAATTGCCCCTAAAATTCTAGGCTTAAAAGCGGACCAGCCCACCAAGTTCACCAGATTAATACAACCCCGGCTCCCCCGGTGGTACAGACCCAAGCAGAAACTTCTCCCCCTCCGTCAAACCACCAGGTAAATTTTGTTTTTGATAAAAGTTCATCGGGAACTTTGAAATATGAGGAGGGCAGCGTGGAAAGCTGCCGAGTATCGACTCTCGTCAGGGAAACAGGATGTACGTGTTTCATCGTGTCCGACGAACTCCTCCCAGTGGCCTCTAACCACGAAAAATTTGCGGTGGTACATGACCACTTTGGGCGGGCGAACCGATTCCCCGTCGTTAGATGTTACCTGCAGTGTCAATATTATAATGGCTGGGCTGGAGTCATTGTAGCATCATACAATTCTGTTCCGTACGTATAGGACAGAGCACCCAAGTAAGTTTCGACCCTGTGTTTCAGGCCGCCCTTCCTCAAGGCCGAGATAAGAAAGAAGCCCAGGAGCCCGTCCCCATCAGAACTCCGATACCGTCCGATTTCTCGGAGACCCCTAACCAGGACTTTAGGACGGCACAAGAGGAGTGTGAATCACTAACACCCTTAGGTGATAAGGCCCAAGACAAGGACACGGAGACTGTCCCTGGACCCCAAGAAAAAAAGAACCCCCAACGCGCCCATGGAGATACCTTCGTAGAACTAGACGAAGCATCAGCGCTTGAAGAGGATTACCCCGCGGAGTCCCTTAATGTAATCCAGACAGTGTGCATCCAACCTGATGCCGATTACCCTCCTCTTTCCCTACCAGGCAAGTCTTTAGAAGTCTCTGACCTGGATAGTAATGCGCAGCTGACACCACGTCAGAAGAGTCAGCTACAAGAACTAATTAAATGGAGTCACCATTTACCCGCCCTATTAGCTCTTTTCAAGCGACTGCGTGAAAATGGCCTACCATTGGCCCCAGCAAATGCCAGTTTGCCCACGAAACCATCAAATATTTGGGTTTCAAAATAGGACAAAGCACGTTAGGTCCCCACGAGAACAAGATTAAGGCAATCGCCGACATGCACCTCCCGATTACCAAGAAGCCATTAAGATCGTTCCTAGGATCAGCTTCTCCCTATCATCGATTTGTTCCGAATTTCGCTGCAATTTCGGCCCCCCTATGCCCCCTTCAAAAAAAGAATTTCCCCGATCGTTTACGTTGAAATGATGTCGTTGTTTCCCATTTTAATCAGCTCAAGAGTAAGTTCATTTCTGCCCCCATTTTAAAGTTGCCTAACCCGGAAAAATCCTTTGGGATTAAGACCGACGTGAGCAACGAGAGCATTGAAGGTGTACTCCTTCAATACGTGGATGACAGAACGAGTCATCCAGTTGCATATGCTAGTCGTCAATTATTACCACGCGAAAAGAGATATGCCACTAGAGAAAAGAAAGCTCTATCAATTATCTGGGTCATAGACAAATTCAAGATGTACTTGATAGGTAAAGAATTTCAAATAGGAACCGACCACCGTCCGTTAGCCTATATTAGGAATGTGAGAAACTCAAACGGCTGCATCATGCACTAGAGTTTACTCTTGCAAGAGTATCAGTTTAAAATAAAATAAATAAAAGGTTCCGATAACCAGGTCGCTGACGCCCTCAGTAGGAATGCGTTACCGAATAACGTAGAGTAAGTGTAGTCATAGGATTGGTATCTCCATGTAGGTATATACCGTCTTGTACGACTTAAATTAAGATTCTCTTGTAATATAATTAATTAATGTATATGTCTGAATTTTGTATTGCTCAATTTTCTATTTTTTTTGTATGCATATATATTTGTACCCATTAATTTACGTATAAATTGTTTTGTCCCGTATGTACTAATTTTATATCATTTCATTGTTCCATGCCCTTTTTTTTTCTTTGATTAAGTGGTATTAAAGGTTATTTTCCCCTGTCATCTAAAGATCAAAATAATCAGATGTATTGAGGTAATACTAGTTAGGTGCAGGAAGGTAAGGTTGGTACAAGAAAACGAGTTCCCTACAACGGAGCTCTATCGTTGTCCCTTCTCTCTTTTTTTTTCGAAGTGACAACTTTCCCTGGAATGGAGGGGTGTGATAGAACGAGTTGAAGCTGCGTTAATTTCAACTCCTATCCCATATTATTTAAAACCACGATGCTGCCCACGTGCATCTTCGATTCGAAGCTTGGCGGCTTATCACAGCCACCGGTTGTCAATGTTTGAACAAGGAGGTTATCGTCCCCCCGTTCTCCCCCATACGCCGACCTCACCAGATTGAGTTAGGTTTATGGGCAAATAAGGCATTGTTCTCCGGCTCGGCTGTGCGTTCCCTCGAAGCTCCCACTCCATTGTCCCCCACGCCAAGGAGATGTCCTAGCTATTTATACGAAAACTTTAACACTAAGATCAGATTGGAGATCCAGATTTTCGTCGCGAAACATCACCACGACCCTCTCTCCCTTTGTGCGCCAAGGGACCTCGACCTCGAGATTCACCATCACTTGTCCAGAAGGAGGACAATATTCCTTGAGTGCCAAAGGTTCGAGCCTTCCGTGACGCCAAGTCCCCAAGGCTTTCCCCTTGTTGTTCAGAGGAGAACAGCACTAGAACAGCCATTGTTCTTTTGAGGCCTTCGCCAAGAAACGGTTCTCACCCTTCCCCCTTGTTGTTCAGAGGAGAACAGCATTAGAACAGCCATTGTTCTTCGAGCCCCGTTGACAAGAAACGGTTCTCACCCTTCCCCCTTGTTGTTCAGAGGAGAACAGCATTAGAACAACCATTGTTCTTGAGCCCGTAGACAAGAGACGGTTCTCACCCCTCCTTTGTTCAGAAGAGAACAACGTAGAACAGCCATTGTTCTTCAAGCCGTTCGTCGAGAAACGGTTCTCCCTCCCAAGACGCCACGTCTGGATCCTTTTATCCCCCCCTCCCCTTCGGCTGGAACTTGCCAGTGGACCAAAAATTCCTTCGCGTTACCTTCCACTGCACCACTAGTGTAAAAGTTACGTAAGCTAAACGTCACCTTTGAGTACTTAACCCTTTTGTCAATTTTATCCTGTGCTTTAAATGGTTTATCGAACCATCCCATCTCTTTAACTCTATATTTGTTTTACCTTTTTAAATCCTTTTAAATCCTCGGATCAGCCGAGCCCCCACGACCCTTTGCATTCTCTGTTTATGTCAATATTTTCCGTCTTGTGTTTGTTGATAGTTATTATTAATAAAACTCTATTTTATTAATGATAGCAATATTATTATCCTTGACCTCAGTTTCACTTCTTAAGCATATCGAAGATACATAATATCGGCCGCCAGACATTAACGCACTCTAAAGATAATTAAGGAAGTTCCCTCAACGAATAGCGATATATGGTATATCGTCGGGAGTCATTCTACGACAGTCATGTATGTATTTATGTGCCTGCACGTATGTTCTTGCATATACGTAGCTGGGTGCATGCTCATATATGCACTCACGCCAGCGAAAATATTTATTCCTGTTTATTCCTCTTTAATAGGTGTTTTCCTTCAAAAGCCGGAAAATACAACGCCAAAACGCCATACCTTACCACAAATGTATAAAGAATCTGAATAGAATCATGCTAAGCGAGCGACTCTAATTTACCAAAAAATAAAATAATGACTTTGTACTTGTCATCATTATCATTATCATTACTAACTCTATAATTTAAGAACGGGATTTTTTGCACTTTTTGAATAATAATTTCATCTTAGCTTGCTTATGAGTTAAGTATATTTTAAATTTTTATCAAGGTAATTTCTAAGGATTTCTTTATAGTTTGAAAAAACAAAATAGTTTAGTTCAGAAAAAATAAATATGATTATCCAATGTTTTAAAATGTTTTATAAGAAGATGAATTACAATTGGTGAGGTTCAGAAAATTTATTAAAATTTAAGTAAGGCTGCGTTTTTATTTTATCTATAACTATATTTGAGCAACGTGATTTTTTGAAAGGGTGAAATTTAGTTTAGAGTTCTTTTTTAAAATTATTATAATTGTCGAAGTTCAGAAAATTTATAAAAATTTAACCATGGCTGCTTTTTTTTAGATTTTAAATTTTAATCTTAGTAGTGAAGCGAAAGCTCCCCCCGTAGGCGAAGTGGAGAAGCCATTGCCTGGTATAAGTAAATAAATATCCTGAAGTGAGTTCGTAAGGACTGACGTTCACAAAGTCGAGGACTTATTGTCTCCTTTTAAATAAATAATTTGTGAGCCTGGGAGAAGAAAATAGAGAATTTTAGAAACTGTATATTAGTATTCAGCATCTTAGAATTTAACAAATTTTTATGCCCTTTCCAATAGTTAGATACTCACCAGCCGTTCCGAAGTAGCCTTCCCTCATGCAATTTAAGAGATCCTATTTACCTTTTGATTTAATCAAATCTCGAATTTGTTCGTCTAACTTCATTTTCCTCGAAACGCGAACATTTTCATCAGTTAATTTGGTCTAAAATCTATGGCTGTCCTACTCTGTTACTCATCATAAAATAAGACAATAAAGGATACCTGCGTGTAAGTCCACAAGGAAGTAGCTTGGCTAATCAGTTACACCTTGTATCAGGAGGGGGTGCACGTGCTGCCGGCCTGAGTGAAAATTAGGGATGCCCCGTCACTGGGTCGACTAGAACTCTATGATGGGGGCTAGGAAAGTTGTTGGTGCGCTTTGCCCTCGCCCACACTCAACGCTACTTTACCTTTTATTATTATTATTATTAATATGTTATTTTCATGAGTATTTATTATTATTTAATAATAGTTATTATTTTTATATTAAATAGTACTATTATTTATTATTATTATTTATTATTAGTAGTATAAGCTATTAATATAATTTATTATAGGTATTATTTATTATTATCATTACGGCTCTCCACTCAAAAGGTTTCTCCATACACTTTACACGAGGAGGATTGTTTCTACCTGTACAGGGTTCGGTCCGGTAGCCATGGTGCCTTGGTAGACCCTATGACATCCTGGAATCAACTAGCACAATAGTATGATAATAATAGGTGATCATCTTTCCTACTCTTTAGTGGACCCGCCTATACTTCTCTTAATTACATACATACCCGCCTACTATCTTCCAAACTTACCAGAGTCCAAAGTGGTTCTGGCTGACCCGGAATTTTTGTCCTTCAATGAGCTTTAGTCGAGTTGCAGTGCATACCGTGAGGTCCCTACCCTCTGCAGGGTCAGAAAGCCCGCTGGCTAGGGCAATTATTAGGTAAGGGCTGTGCTGGCCGTCGACTCTGCTCACTTTCCTCCAGTACACATACATATAATTAATATTAGAGAATATATCTATATCACTATGATTATGAATGGATTTACACGGGGCAGTTTAAACGACATTGTTTTACGTGTTCCTCTGAGCGAAACAACCAGTTTGGAAAGGAAGATCACATATACGCTATGAGATCTTCACTTATACTTTAATTGCCAAAAGGATTTCTAGAACACCATAGAACTTATATGCCCTCCGAAAAATCTTTGCTTTCTATAACTAGTGACTTCCCTTATTTACAGAACAAAATATAACAGAGAATTTCTTAAAATTCCTAGCAGCCTTTTAATTTTTAGAATGCATAATCTGTAGAGGTAAATTATAGTTAATTTATTAATATAGACTGTGATAAGAAATTAGTGAATGTAAAACTATAAGACTGTGCTGCAAACGCCAATATATGTCATGTTATTTACAATATGCTGTCCAAATGTTTAAAAAAACGAAAAAAAACGTTGTTAAAGTTGAAATTAGCGCTTAGAGTGATTAATAAAAATATAGAAAAATATGATAAACTGAAACCAATATTTTGTCCTGATTAATATTGTTAGAGAGAGAAGCTTTCCCCCCCCTCCGACCCAACGTCTACCCGTGTCGCATGAGAAAAGATGCACCTAGACGCACAGACAGCGCTTAGGAAGCAGCGAGAACTTCGCGCGGCCATATGATCCGCGTTGGGTTCTCCTTCTAACCCAACGCATCGACTGATCGGCGGCAGATCTACGGAGTCGAGGGCTTTCGCGCGAACTGTGATGTTCGCCGAGAATATCCCCTCCCCCTTGGCGTGCCAAGTCTAATGAGATCCCCATCCACCTTTTGGGGCCCTCTGGTGACCCACTTCCGCCGAGGCGGTATAAATACTTTGAGAAGAGCTTTAAGAAATTAGTACCATATACCCCCATCTTGGTTAGCAGCCACGTACAGTCTCGTACGCATTGTTCCGCCTCCCAACGGCTTCCAGTTACGAACGCGACGCGTCAACTCTCTACCCGGCCTCGATCGTACCTAAAGCAGTCGTTCCCGCCCGACAGACGATCGACACAAACAGGCATCTACCACTCGGGTATCGACTTCGTTCTCGCCCGGATTACTCCCTCGTTCATTTCTCAGCGAGGTTATAGAATAAGGAATTTTGCAAGTGGAACTGTGCAGCGCCCCGCTTCCTCGTCATCTCCTAAACTTCCGGTCAATTAGGCTTTACGTGAGTCTCCCCGTTATTTGCATTATCCCCCTTTCCCTGTAAACAATCACCGTACATCCTCTCTCGGAGTCTCGGCCCCGTTGAATCATTGGAAAGGAAGATCACATATACGCTATGAGATCTTCACTTATACTTTAATTGCCAAAAGGATTTCTAGAACACCATAGAACTTATATGCCCTCGAAAAATCTTTGCTTTCTATAACTAGTGACTTCCCTTATTTACAGAACAAAATATAACAGAGAATTTCTTACAATTCCTAGCAGCCTTTTAATTTATAGAATGCATAATCTGTAGAAGTAAATTATTGGTAATTTATTAGTATAGACTGTGATAAGAAATTAGTGTACCCCGGTTTTTATCTTATTTATTGGCATTTTTTTACTTTCGCTAATATTATTTTTTTGTATATAGCAAAGTTATTTTTTTACAATCAGTTTCTCTAAACTCAGAACCTCTAAGAATTGATTTTGTATGCCAACCGCACTTGATTTTGATTAATTAATCCTCGCACTGGGATCTATATCCCCCCATTTCTGGCGTTCTCTCTCCCTCGTCAACGCAGACTCAATCCTCGGCTATCATCGACGCTCGACTCTACGACAAATATCCATCCTTTTGCTCCTAACAGTATACCATTTATCTAGAAGATTTAATTGTTTTTCTTTTTATTTTTATTCCGTTATTTCTCTTTTTTTCCCCTTTTATTATTGTCGTTTTAACTAATCACACACACTGTTTAAATGCATGACCACGGCACCTATTTCTACACTTTATTTTCGAAATCTGTGCAACTCCAACACTTGAATGTTAACTAGACCCAGAATTGGATAACTTGATCTTGCACGCTTATGTCACAGATTCAAATAGAATACACATTAATTAATGATATTCAGATTTAGCTAAAGGAACATTATAATTACAAAAAAACGACGAGCTAAAGACTAGTTTGATATAAAAAATTTCATGCGAAAGATATCCATCTGTTAGGTACTTCATTCAGTATTTAGGAAAATAGATCCCATGCTCTAAGAAATAATTGGATGAAACATTAATAAAATGAAAATAATGGATAACAATATGTAAAAAATTAGAAAAAAGAATAGGATAAAGATTATGAGTTCTCACACTGAACCATTTCTAACCATCAATGCTTTGGTTTCTGAACATTTCGAATGCAACCAAAAAACAAAACAAATATAAACTAATATATTCGAAGAATTTTGAGCGCATTTGGTAACAGAGAAATATTTGTACAGCACTTTACATCTAATACTGTAGACACAAACCTAAAGAAGAAACTAAACAAGATTCTAAACTTTCAAAGTATTAGTTTATATTTCTTTGACCTTATGCTTCATTCAAAAATGCTAAAACCACCAAGCAATATAATAACTCATAAAATTTAACCTAATATATCTTTTATTTTTCCTTCTTTTTATCCATTTCTTTCCTTTTATATTCATTTATATCCAATTACATAAAATATTGAGCGTTTGAGTTGCTCTTTTCCTGATCTAATCAAATAAAAAGAGTTCGCAAAGCCATATAAAAATGTATTGTATTAATTCCTCTTTTTCAGCCAAATTAATAGCAATTGATTCGTTTCTATCTGACCAAAACATGAAAAAATAACGAACAAAAACCTGATATTGTAAAATAAAAATCTCTAATTTCTACTTTGTGTATGGTATAAGTCCTCAAATTCATAAACATCACACAAACCAATAAATTATACAATATACCTAGTGTCGTGGTATAGGTTCCTATATACCATACATATATCCATTATATTTGATTTTAGAGTGACCAGGGTTTTCTTTTTAATACCTTTGGGTCGGTCGGGTCCGATTACGAGGTCAAATTCCCGTAAGGAAGGGCTAGTCCAATAGAGCTACTTTGATTCTCTTATTAGCTGAGTGTTAAGTCGTACTGGTTAAAAGGCTATTACACGGCCTTGATGAACTCAAAGTTGAAAGTAAAAAAGTAGACAAAAATAGACTTTAATATATATTAAGAACTTAGGTTAATTGTAGAACAATAAAGAGACATATATTAATACAAATAGTTACAGTGGTCAACGTGCCAGTAATAGGATTTGGTATAAAATGCAAATAAAAATGGGTAGGCTGAATGGAATTAAAGGAGGGCCTTACACGGGGACATAGTAAGCACACAATGATAATGTTGGGGGGGGGGGCAGTAAGAGGCAATTATAAATTTTGGGGAAGCTAAAATATTGGTTACAATACCTTGTACAAAATGGAGTGGGAGAAGATGGTCGTTTCTTGCGAAGTGGGGGTAGAGGTTGAATCACTTCAACGGGGTCCAGGGTCAACTTGCTCGGAGTTGAAGTATTTCTTTGAGATGACGGGGGGAGGGGGGCAGAGTCTTCGAAAGTGGAGGCTGCGAATTCTTCCTGTAGAATCCCTTCGTAGAAAATGGAGGGTGAGTTTCTCTGAGAGGTCAGACGAGTTTTTTGAACGACTATGCGTAATTAAGGGGGTATTACGCGGAGATTAATCTCAAATGAATCCTTTTAAGACAAGACTTGGGTTCTTCTTTTTAGATGGATACGTTTCACGGAGTCAGACGGGTATTCTTACGGCGAGAGGATTTTTGACTAATCCAGGGTGGATATTTGTTTTATCCAAGGAGGGATATTCGGTTTTATCAGGCAAAATTTCCTTGCCTTCGGCGTATGACAACCTGAATCGAGGAAGAGTAAGATAGTCTACTCCCGTGAGCTTTTCTCGCACACAATCTTCTCGATTCCTGGCGACACAGGTATATATCTACCCCTGTAGTAAGAGACCTAACCCCATAGAATGGGTGGGCACTATCGTCCATCGTTTGAGTAGGGCGACTGCGGCGATCCCAACGTGGCTGGAAGGTGGGGGGAGGAACTCCTTGTCTAAATACTCGGATTGATAAGGGTGGCATTCTACAGCCGACTCCTGTTGTTCCTCACGCTTTTGAGCTTGAAAAATTGTTCTAAGCAACAACGAGATTCGACGGGGTTTTAGGTCAACTTGCTCGGAGTTGAAGTATTCTTTTGAGATGGCAGAGGGGGAAGGGGGCAGAGCCTTCTAGAGAGGAGGCTGCGAATTCTTCCGGTGAAATCCTTTAGAAGAAAACGGAGGGTGACTATGAGTAAATAAGGGGGTATTACGCGAAGAGTAATCTTCAATTGAGCCTTTTGGGACAAGACTTGGGTTCTTCTTTGGAGATGGATACGTATCACAGGATCAGACGGGTATTCTTTCGGCGAGAGGATTTTTGACTAATTCAGGGTGGATATTTGTTTTATTCAAGCAGGGATATTCGGTTTTATCCAGCAAAATTTCCTTGCCTTCGGCTTATGACAACCCGAATCGAGGAGGAGTAAGATAGTCTACTCCCGTGAGCTTTTCTCGCACACAATCTTCTGGAGTGAGGGAGCTTACCCCATAGAAGGGGTGGGGACTATTATCTATCGTTTGAGTAGTGCGACCGCGGCAATCCCCTGGAGGGGGGGGGGCGAACTCCTTTTCTAAATACTCGGATTGATAATGGCTGCATTCCATTAGCCCGCTCCTGTTGTTTCTTACCCTTTTGAGCTTGGAAAATTGTTCTAAGCGACAACGAGGTCCATCACGTGGAGGCAATGCTTAAAATCAACAAGATATTTTTCCCATCACATGCTTGTTTCCTCACACCAAGGAATCATAAGTAAAGTAACTTATAATCACGAAATAGATATCAAGGATTGTGTGAGTGTCTGCATGTATGCCATCGGTAAGAAAATATAGGTACCAATTAAACCCTGCGTTTTCCGCCTTCGATAGTTAACTATTTAGGGAAGGTCATCAACTTTCGACAGAAAAACACTACTTGGATCTGTTATCTGTACAAAGCAGATTGGGGTTAATAGTTGGAGCTGTTATGATTACTAGGTTATTGAATTTCGACCCAGTAAAGTCAAGATTCACTCGAGACAAGTTGAAAAAGGGTAAAAAGTGAAATTCGGAAGTATAAAATAGGTAAAAAAAAGAGAGGATATAAATAAAGAATTACTTTTAACCTCATATTTCAAGAAAGTCATAATTTAAAGTGATATTTAGCGATTCTTTTCTTTAACATATTTACTGTAGTGCTTTCAATTACATTCTAAGGTAAACTCTTTCAAATATGTGTTATTTTATTAGAAAATAAATCTCCTGCTATCGCAGTGTTAAATCTTTTAGTTGCTGCCCGGTTATCTTCCTCAAATATTGAGTCACAACGAATATTAGTAAATTCATTTAGTATGTGAAAGACTTTAATAAGTTGGTGTTCCAAAGAAATAAAATTGAGTTGCCTCATATCTTTGTACGATCTATTTCTAAATTAAGGAATTAATTTCTTTTCCAGACGCTGGGTGTGTTCAAATATTACAATGTCCTGTTTCAGAAAGAGATTAGAATGGTATTGCATACTTTAAATAACGTCTTACGAGCTCTTTAAATAAGGAGAGACTAATATCTTTCGATTTAAACATTTAAGGGCAAAATTTCTAGCTAAGTGACAAATGATCCTATTTACCTATTCTGACACTAAGGTAAATTGTTTATAAAATCTGACGTAAGTCAAAATCAAGACACTTACATAAATTCTTTTGCATGCTGAGTGTAATTGACCGAGAAAGTTGCAATCTCTTGATAGATTAATTATAATTACATATGCGCATTGACTCACACTTACACACGTTGAATTGAATCTTCTATCAATCTTACTATTCGACTATTCTATCCAAGTCTTTTAAATATTATTCTCTAGAGCTTAGTTTCTTCTTATCAGGAAATTTTGAGATTTTACACAATAAATCGATTTCACGATGGGCTATTTTCAATGATATTAACTCTCTGCAAAGATTTTCTATGCAGTCTTTAATCTATTTTACTACACTCTCAGTATACTGTTGTTTTTTTGCTTTAATAATCGATATTAGCTAAATGTACAGCTTTATCTTTGTATGAAATTTGTTATTCATTTGGATGATGCATTATTTCGGCTAAGAAAGAAAATATGATTAATTACATAAAATCCGCAATTTTTTTCATTCACAATATTTTATCTTCGTGCAAATTGAGACGAAACATGTAACCTCTCCTTTGCTTGAAAGAGATTTATAAGACATATATTTCTCTATCTAAATCAATCAATCATTTCCTGTGGCAGCCACGGGGATGCATAAGGCCTAAATGAACTCACGCCATCACGCTCTATCTTGAGCTAATGCGTCTTTATCTCAACGTTGGGGAATTCCACGTGGAATTTCTTTTCCAGCACGGAAGTGACGTCCACGTGCTGGATAAGGTTCTAGAATTGGTTAGGCTTAAATTGGTAAGCCTCCTCCCCCACCCATCTACAAGCGGTGTCCTCGAACCGCGTCCACCTCGGACCACCTTGTCTCGGGGTAGAATCGCTTCGACGTGAAGATTCGAGGCCATTTGAGAGTAGCGCTGTTTTCCCCAACCCTAGGGGGGAAGCCTCGGATATATAGGGCTCGTCTTCCAGGGGATGAGACACAGAGTTAAGGAGTCTCGCCCTGACCCAAGAAGATTCCCCTAGTTCCAAGTCAGGTGCTAACAACAAAGCAAAGTGAGGGCTGAACTTTTTGTGCGTTGGAATTAGCCCAGCCAGTGAGGTAATTCCATTTGACGATCGCCACCGAGCGATTTTACCGACTCCACTGGTCAACTCTTGTTGAAGAAATCCTTGTTCCCTCCTCGTTTTCCTGTGACCGAAATACTCTTCCCTGGACTGGATGTTACTCTCCCTCCTTTGGAGAACCGTCATCACGTCAATTTCCGTCTCAGAAGCTCCGAGCGCCCTCGCCCTCACGTTTATTGCCTGCAGAAGACATCCGTGAAGCCTTACCCTCACATCTCACCCGGAATCCTCCGTAAGCCAACTCTCTTCCCCTTCAGCAACCCATTTGAGTTATTCCTTTCTATTTGAATAGTCTCCTTCTGTAACGCATTAATTTCTAACTTCAGAGTCTAATAACTCTGCAATTCCCCCCTCGTTTACCGATGTAATTTTGCCCATTAATTCTCTTATTTTATGTAAATAAATTATATTTTTGTTACTGCTCTTTAAATAACCTTGAGCTTTGCCATTGCCCAAATTTTAACTGACCTCGTTGCACTCTTTTCTCACTGTTCTGCGCGTCGAAACAAGTGGTGTTCCGTCCCTTGTCGTGTCGCCTTTAAGTTATTGGTCCCTTCCCCATAGATATAATATGGTATTGATATAATGTTATGTCATACATACCACGACACTTAAACTTCCCTTTATTTTCGCATATAGCGGTATACAGATATAAACACATTCTTGGAATTTTATATGCATTATCAAACTAGAATAATAAGAGGCGGTGTTTGGATGTAATTATACATCTCTGTGAGATACATTAAGTGGTTGTGAAGAAATGTGCTGTGGTCCACGGTTATGTTTAGATATTTTGCGTTGCTATTATTTATGATTACGAACTATTTATCGTGTAAAGAAAATGACGACAGGTTATTGGGTAGATTTGTTTATTTGTTGATTGTAAGCTGTTTGAGGTGTAACTAAGTTGAGATCAGTTTCTTTGGTGTCGTTGGTTTTATTTGATGAATATGAGTTGTTTGATGAGTGAAAAGGGTTAATTCATGTTGTTTGTGCTTATTGGTTTTATTTAATGTCTTTGAGCTTTTGACAGGTGAAGAAGGTTAAGTCGGGTTGTTTGGTTTTCTCGCTTTCATGTAGTAAATTGCGCTATCTGTCCATCGCACCGTGGGTCTGTTGATATTACTTGATGATATTTATGGCTATAGGTTTTTTGCTTTTTCTGAAAACTAGCTCAGGTTTTTTCAGTTTTATTGGTTTTATTTAATGGTTATGATCTGTTTCTCTGCTACCTAGTTTAGCCCATAGAGTTTGGGTTTGTTGGCTTTGTTTTCCGATTATGAGTTAGTTGTTATATTAAGATTTTTAGGATTGTTTGTTTTTTTTCTTTGTATGATGCTTATAATTGTATTTAGGTTCATTTTTTCGTTGAATATTACTTAAATCAAATTGAACTTTTATTTCCGACCCCAAAATATGTATTAAGTGAACTCTTTTCGCTGATATAACGACTGAAAATAAAAAAGTGAAAAAAACTTGAAAATATTGAAGTGGTAAAGCCATCAATTTTATTATTGGGATTATGGATACGAGATATCTAGCGTAATCTCAGTCTAGAAATATGCAGAAGATAACTTAATTTCTATATTTCCCAGTGACCCACATTTTATTAGTCAAAATAGACAAACAACCTCGTTCAAAATTATGTTGATTGAGATATAATACTTCTATATCATGAAATAGATCGGATTGAAAGGTTACTCCCTAATGTAAGCAGATAAGTGAAGAGATATGCAAAATATTATGTGTTATACACTATTAGTTTAGAATGATACGAGAAATATGTAATTAGGCCGAAAACTGATAGGATTTTTGCTCCTAGAGTTCAAAGTGGCTATGAACATGAATCAAAATCCCTATCCGAAATAGAAAATAGAGCATGTGTATACTTTTATACGCACAAGCAACTACTTACACACATACTAACTTCAGTACACCTGTATTAGAAACGACCAATCGTGAGAGACGCAAATGATCATCTGAAGTCTGGAGATTTACATTTATCTCAACAGATTACTTTGATAAATGAAATAAACGCGACAGATCGTAAATTCATGCACGCCCCCGACACAGAAAAAGAAGCAACTTATTCCTCACAAAATCACCAACGGTCAGACAAGACACAACAGATACTACTCTTATCTTTCTTTGCCATCTTCTTTTCATTTAAGCGTCAGCCTCCATAAAAGGAAAACCATTGAATGACCAATTAATTTCCTCACCATGAAATTCTAATGGAAAAAATAAGGTTTAATTCTTTCTAAACTAATGTCACTTAATATTAGGTTTCTCAAACACTGTTTGATTTGATTTTCGGGGGATCTAAGGAGGACGCCTTAAAACGTAATACTAAGTCCTTTCACTGCACTTTTCATTATTAAAGGTGTTGATGTGTAGTTAATTGCTATTGGCAGAAAGTAGGCAATCAAATATTAGCGCTCCTCATTGCATGTCACTATGAGTGGTGAAACGAAAGCAAAGTAAATTTTAATTAACTTATTTTAAAACAATCATTAGAAATTTTTTCTTCAGAAAAACAATGATCGCTTCATTAACATAAAACTAGGTACGATTACAAATGGAATTCTTTATCACCTCAAACCTTTTTTTCTGTAAGACATTTCATAGAGCCAAGTTCGAGGACAGATTTATATTTGGTATGCAACAAACATTTCTTATTATCGAATTATGTTTTTATTAATATAATAAAAATACCAAAACATTATTCGTAGCCAAAAGAAGAAACTATCAAGTAGCTACGGGAGAGGGGTCAAACTCGCAGGTTCTTAAGCTATGGAATGGGTTTTCATCCCCAGCTAGAGGCTCAAAAGAGATTAAATTCGTGAGCAATTAAAGGAAAATTTTAAAAAATAGGGAAACTATTTTATGCCAACATTTTTTGGTTTCTTTATATTGAAGAATTAACTCATTTTACCTTCCTAGCTACGATAAATAAAATGATCATTCCTGCTATACAATAATAAAAAACATTAAATGTTTGAAATATGTCAAGTTCTAAAGAAAAATGGCAAAAAATCGAATAGTGTTTCTGTCATAGTTAGAGAGAAAACACTATCTGGAGGGAAATCTTCAAGCAGTGCCCTGAAAAGCCAACCCACTTCCGACGATAACAAGGCCAATGGATGTACCAAGCGAACCGAGCCAGGCTAAGGTTCCCTTCCGTCAGTGCCGCGTCTGATAAGGCAGACTTCCTTCGGCACCTCAGAGTAAATCATTTCTGGCGAGCCCCGTATAAATTATAAGATGCGGTCCTCAAGAAATTAGTATCAGCCAGCCCCCTGAACGCGGCGCGTAAACTCTCGATTCGGCTCCCCACCCCTCAATTTCGAATGCAAGAATTCTCTTCAGATTAAACGAAAGTCTATCGGAAAATGACTATTATTCTGGAATCGGCTCCGTTCACGTCCGGTGTAGTACTCCCTCGATCCTTTCCCTTGAGGTTAAACGTGGCGATTGAAATTCCCATTTTGCAATCTCTCTCTCACACAACTTCTCAAGCATATCACTTAAATTAGGCTCCACGAATAACTCTGACGTACATTTAGTGTCTCGTTTTCTTTGAATTGTGTGTGTTAGTTTGTCGGTGCGCCATCCGCCTCCCGTTGTTCCTTTAACTCCCTGGCTAATCTGACCTTAAAATTGTAACTTTGCGAATCGAATACATTCTTTTATTTGTAATTTACCTGTTTAATAGTAAAGTTAATTTTTGTTTCACTAGTTTTTCTGCTCAGAGCCTCTAAGAAGTTATATTTATTTGGCCAACCGCACTCTTACTTGATTTTATTGATATCCACGCACTCTGGGGTTTCAAATTCCCTCAAAGATTTATCGCGCCACATCTGGCCGGATCAAGGCGAGCGAAGGTCATGGATCTGACCTTGACCTGCGACAGTTTCTTACACGATAAAATTCGTACTGATAATAGGAACCGAATGGCGCACTCTTCAATATTTATTTAACTAGGGGTGGTTGATCAAAGATTATCTTAAATATCAATAAGAAAGCATCGCAAACTAATGGAACTAGTGTTTATTTAATATAAGGCTGGATCAAATGCCAAAGGGAATAGGTTTCCTCACTCTGCATCTTTTTCCGATTACCGAATAAAGAAATCGATTTATTAACGCCTTCTGACAGAAGTGTATTTGAGTTTGTAATCACTAATGTGAATTAAGTCTTAATTATTTAAACTTAAATCAATACGTGTTCTTGATTTATTTCAAAGGTTTTCATTATTTATAAGATGCCTTTCTCATATAATCGCAGAATATTACAATGACTTACCGATTTTATCTCTATATATAAAATTCAAAGATTTTTTGTCTGCTTGCAGACAAAAGCTTTAAAGATTTCTTGATTCAATATTAGTTAATCGGTTTATATTGTAAACACTTCCTGGCAATGAAAGTAAATTGAGCTTACTCAACTTTTCTTCGTACGTTGTATTTCTAAGCTAAGAAATTGTTATCACTACTCGAGCTGGACGCGTTACACTACTACATCATACCTACATTCACATCTATCAAGGCCAAAATTACACTGCCTATTGCAAATGAAATGTTAAAAATGTTTGATATAAGGTTAAAATGATATTTTTCTATTTAAACGCAAAATCTATGGCTATGTATCATAGAGCTCTATTTGCTTTTTCTGACACTACAGTAAATTATTAAAAAATAATGAAATCATTAAAGATTAAGACATACTCGTATATGTGAATCCTCCTCCATTTTAGCTATGTTTAAAAATTAAACAACCATATTGTAATCTGCTTGTAGATTATTATCTCATATGCACATTACCTAACACTTGTCAACGTGAAATTTAATTTGTCACCATTTTGATAATTTTACTACTTTATCCAAATTTCGGTGAAAATTTTAGTCATTAAGATATTTTGCTCTAGTATTAAATTTCGTGTTCCCTATTTTTTTTAAATTTACAAGATAAATTTGTATAATGACGTTTAATTATATGTTGTAAAAACGACGTTACTAGTTAGTGATAAACATTAATAACTATTTATCTCAATTGACAACAAATCTCTTCCTCCGTTTTATATCCAGTTCTAAACCATTTTAGTACGCTGCCATCTATATCGTGCAATTTTAGTTTTATTAAGAATTTATGTAGAATTCTCTCAACAGCGTTTTTTGAAAACGAAATAAACTTCATCTACAGCTTTATATTGGTCATTGTTTTCGACCATTTCGTGAATAAAATGAAGCCTATTAGTTAAGAATGAGTATCCTCGGTGAAGCCGTGCTGCGAGTTATTTATTGTTACATATTTATGTAATTGCACAGGTTCCACTATCCTATCTCTAACAATGGTCTCGAAAGTTTAACAAAAATCTAGGTAAGAGAGATGAGCCGTTATTTCTCGGATCAGGCTTTATTTCTATTTTGAACATTTCTTTTAGATTTTGTAAAATAACGCCTCCTCTTGGCATTTAGCCTTATCTTAATTAAAAAAGTTATTTCCAAGTAAGTTTAAGTTTGCTTTACTTATAGTATTCATTGGTTGTAAATACGTTTTTCACGAAACACTGTTTTGGCCTTATATTCTTAACTTATTTGTTCTATAATTTCTTTTTGGAATCATTGGGAGGTTAAGAAGAATCTGAGTAAATGATATGTAGTGACGACCATCTTATCTGAATAAATGCTATGTAGTAACGACCATGTATTCTTAAAACTAATTTTAGTGGGTGCCGCAAAATTTCATGCGAAAAAATAACGAAAACCTTTCCCCAAATATATGGCTAATTGTATCTCCAGAAATGAGTATACATGAATAAAATCAGGTAAAAAATAATGTGGTTGTATAGTGTAATTACCTATAGTTGATAATATGGTAAAAGAATTAGGCCTTACCTATGAGCGGACGCTTGCAAACACATTTTGTACTCAGGTTACCATAGCGTAATTACACGCAATGAACAGAAAAAGACCGGACTCACACACGGTAACCCTTGCGCTATTTTTTAAGAGTAATATATGTCAACCCTGGGTGACTCAGCTGGCAGTCGTTGCCATGTAAGCTTCGAGTCTAATCGTTGCGGAAATGATAACAAAGTCGATAGTTATTAAGTGTTGTTGCACACTACAACTCACGACTGCAAAAAAATTAAAAGAGTAAAGAACACACGATTATTTTATTGTCCAAATGAAAGGGAAAGCTACTTATTTTGGTTGTTATGATGCGTTGATAGTAAAGAAAGAAAATCTGGAGCACCATTATAGCTCAAAATATGCTAAACTTAATAAATTGGTTGGTAAAATGTTTCTGTTTAAATCAATGTGCTTCAGATGAGATTAGAATTACAATAAGCCTCTTTCACCAAATCTTGTTGCAAAAGATACAATGTTATTCAGACGAGTTATTTTGTAATCAAGAAGCTTGAGGGTTCATATTGAGGGAGATTTTCTGAAAGTGTGCAAGGTGTTGAGATGCTACTACCAGACAAAGTAAAATTGTGTCAGGGTAATTTTTTCTCGAGGAACTGTCTCAGATAAAATTACTGACATGATACAAGATATTAAAAACACTTAAAGGCTATGTTAGAGATTTTCAGTTTTCTTACTGGCTTGAGACGGGGGAACGGACATAACAAAAACTGCCCAAATAGCCTTTATTATTCGTAAAAAAAATTCATAATTTGAAAGGCGAGAAAAACTGAACTCTCAGCAAGCCATGGGGGCTTGTTTGAGAGACTTCTAATTAATAAAAACACTTTAGCTAATATTTGAAAAGTTAATTGACTTAAATATAGCTATAGTTGGCAGAATAAAAGGGTTATTTGTCATTGTCAACATAGAATTGACTCATTTCAGTCTTGATCCAAGTGATTTAATTATGTATCAGTGCATTATATATACTCCAAGAAACTAAAGGAAGAAGGATTAAGGGATGTAGAAACATATCTTTAATTTATTGGGGCAGATAAGGAGGTTAGAACAAGCAGCGCAAATGTGATAAAAAGAGATAATGGAAAAAAGATTAACAGAGAGAGAGATAGTGTGTGGGAGAGAAAAGGAGAGAGCAGGAGAGAGGGAGAGAGAGAGAGAGAGAGAGAGAGAGAGAGAGAGAGAGAGAGAGAGAGAGAGGAAGAGAGAGGGAAAGAGAGAGTTACAAGGAAAGCAAGCAACTTAAAAAACCTTTCGGTCTATGCTGAGAAGGTACTTGTGTAAGTTTCCTATCATAATATATACATAAAAGTTTATTCTTAGCATGAGACAAATGGTCAATAAAGTTGAAGGCCCTTTTCACTCTCTTCTCCGCCTCCATCTCCAAGCGAGAACGGAAAACTCAAAGATACCTGGTTGAGTTGAAATTGAGGGCTTAACCAAGAATTTCGATAATAAAGGTTCTTGAAACCTACCTATTTATAAAAGAATAATAAAAAAACAGTATTAGGCACACAAAAAATGATAACGGAACAAATACTCATAAAGGTTTCGAAGAGGAAATAATAATTACATACGATACTTGGATTCTTGTCATTTAATTTTTATACATCTACCTATATTGATTCCGTTTTTTAAATTCATAGAAAATGTGCATTTCGATGCTGAGAATCTTGTCAAGATACTATTTATACACATATTTATCTCTTTCTTTTAATTTACATTTCAATAGCTTAGTGCATGTATGATAGAGATTAATTTTTCTTAAAAGTATCTATTTTATTAGTAAATGTTACATCCTGTGGCAACTTATTCCAGGGGCTTACAATTCTCTGCGAAAAGAAATTACCAGTTAGATTTGTGTTAAAACGCAATGGTATTAGCTTCATCGCGTTTTTCCTTGTTTCATTGTCATTTTACTTGAACCATGTTTCAGTTTCTACGTTTTCAATCTTGTTTAAGATGTTAAAAGTTTCTATGAATTGGCCTCGCAATCTCTTCGTTTAAAGGCTAAAGATATTTAGTCTTTTCAATTTTGTTAGATAGTTACGTTTTCTTAACGATGGTATTAGTTTGGTTGCTCTTCTTGAACTTTCTCAAGCCTTTCAATTATCCTTTCTTAATTGTAGGAATCAGAACTGTGTACAATATTTCAAAGGTGGGCAAACTAATGCAACCATCAGTACGATGGTTGCATTTCTGAATTTAAATTGCCGATTCATGTTGCTTCTTTATGTTTCAATGCATTGAAGACTAAATTCAAGATCATTTAATATATACATATATACATCTAATTCTTTAACAATTTTTGTTTCTGTTGTTTCTGAATTAAAAAATGTGTAAATAGCTGCTGCCAATATGCATTACCTTAGCCATATATAAATTTATAGGAAATTCCTTTCTCTTGACGATTTTTCTATACAATTACTATATTTATGAAGTTTGTCTGCATCTTCTTTACTAACTATACATTTTCCAAGTTTTGAGTCATCTAGAAGTTTTACAAGATCATAAGTGTAATTTGGAATATCAAAGAACCCGACACAGAACTCTGAGGCAGAACATTGATTACTAATTTCTGGTATCTATTGGTAAGAGAAGCTTCGATCCATTCTCCTATTATTTCTTATATTTCCAGTTCCCTAAGATTTGCATTCAAAAATTTGCAAAAATCAAAGTTTAAAATATCAATCAAATTCTCGTCATAATATTGTTCAAATACATATTACAAGAAGTCAAGTAAATTCGTGGGGCAAGATTGAATTCTTCTAAATCCATGTCATCAATCAATAAGCAATTCTTCTAAATTCGAAATGAAATACAATTTCCTTGATGTTCTCGATTATAATTTTTAAATAGCTCTCTTCAACCCTTTTTAATAAGGGAGAGAGAGGAAGAGAGTAAGAAAGAAAAGAAAGAGAAAAAGAAAAGGGAGAGGGAGTTAGAAAGAGAGATACGAGGGGCGGTCAATAAGTTTTGCAATTCGGATATAAAGAAACGAGATATGAGAAAAAGCGGTTTTATTATTTTTCAAAATAATTACCCTCGACTTTAATGGACTTGCGCCACTTGTCCCTGAGGCTTCGAATTCCCGACAAACAGAAATCTCCCGACTGCTTTTCAATCCACTCCTGGACGGCGAGCAGGATATCTTCATCGTCCCCCAACCGGCGTCCACGCAGTGCAGCCTTGAGCTGGCGGAATAAAAAGCAGTCGAAGGGGCCAGATCTGGTTAGAGGGGATGGTTGAGCTCCTCGAATCCGCACTCGCGCAAGGCAGCTTGTGTCAACTCTGGCCTTTTGTACTTTGACGACGTTGAAGTCGATCATGGGGTGGATGGTTTCTAGGGACCCAACGGACAGAGGCCTTGGTCATGGCCAAATTGTCGTGGATGATGTTGATAACACTTCCATGTGATATTCCAAGTTCTCGCTCGATTTCTTCGAACTTTACCCGTCGATTTTCAAGGATCATCCTCTCCATACAGGCCACATTGTCCTCGTTTTTCACGTCTGACGGGCGTCCTGGACGGGGGGTCATCTTCAAGGGACTCACGACCATGGTGGAACTCCCTATTCCAGCGAGCAATGGTTGCATAGGAAGGTGCGGTGTCGGTGTACACTGCAACCATGCGTTCATGGATCTCTTTTGCATTCTTGCCTTCCTTGGTCAAAAATTTGATCACTGCGCGGTGCTAAACCTTCTCCATTGTTGAAAAATTTGAATCTGACGATCTGCGATCAGCTACTGCTTCTTAAATAGACGAGGCAGGAGCGTGCGGCTGCAGGTCCTGATTTGTCATAATTTGTCCTAAGACCCTCACAAACAGCCATCCCCCTTCCTCTGTTTTGCCCTACCGATTCGCAAAACTTATTGCCTGCCCCTCGTAGAAAGAGAGAGACAAAAAGCAAGAAATGCAAAGAGAGAGAGAGAGAGAGAGAGAGAGCGAGATAGAGAGACAAAGACACATAAATAGAGAAACACAGAGACAGAGACACTGAGAGTCAGATATAAGGAGAAACATAGACATATAGACAGAGGGAGAGAGAGAAGGAAAGTGAGTGATATATATTTGTATATATATATATATATATATATATATATATATATATATATATATATATATATATATATATATATATATTTATATAGAACAATTTAATAGTGATTTGTAAAAAAATTCCGTTTGGAACTTAAAATTTTGCTACTCTTCTTTATTTTATGGCCTAATCAAACCTTTTCAGACAAATTATGAGTGTTATGACTTGTTATTATAATTTCTGGTTTACAAAAGCACCAGTTTCTTTTTTTATGATTTTATTATTGATGTATTGTGCAATGTTTATCAACATTTGCCTTTTACTACTTTCATAAACATCCTTCTTTTTGTACCAAATATTTTTGATTCTGCGTTCTTTATAATCTATTTATGTAGTTTCCCTAAGTAAGACTTTCCTACTATCGTAGGTTTCCTCATTCTTTGTACATGTGGGTAAGTTTCATTTGTTTGTGTTCTATTCAGAAGACATTGCTACTTTACTACACTTCCGTCCAATATCATATATTGCAATAGAGTTGAGACAATAATCTAACTTTTTCCCATCCTCGATCCTAGATCCTCTCATTAATAGAACGCCGTCTGGTTAAAAATAAATTCTTTATTGCAAACATTCAGTCTCGAATATATTGTACTAAAGAGTTTTCCATTAATACGGATCACAGTTAGCAGTAAATATACATTGCAGCAAAATATATATTGAGTTTTTCTGCCTCTTTCAACACTACTTTCAATATATGTTTTGCTGCAATGTATATTTACTAGTAACTGCGATCCGTCTTAATGGAACGCTTTTTATATAAATTCTGGTAAAAAGCGTTTCAAACTCTATTTATATCTAAACCCATAAATGCTCCAAATGGACGTTACTTACCATTTTATGCGTTTTCGCATCGCTTCCTTCTCTTTTAAAAGAAGTAAATATTTCTGTCATATTTCAGTATGAATCTCCTATATATAAGATTTTTGTAAAAAATAACAGTAAAAATTTTAGGTGTGATTTATTCTGTCGAATGCTCAGGTTTCCCCAATAAATTCTATGTTCAGTCAGAAAAACTTCATTTTGGTAGTTCTCAACACATAAGACGAGGGGTACATATAAATACTTTATTTTTCTATCATTCTGAAAATACTACGTAATAAATTAAATTAAGCTAATTTTAGTAACCCTATAGTTTTGTTCGATTTGTAATTTAAATTTTCTAGTTATATTTTCATTTGCTCTTTGTCCTGTTCTTTCTGATATATTTCTCTCCCTCACATTCTTTGTCTTTCCGTACTTCCCATCTGTTATTGAACTCTTTTTTCTCCCCATCGACACAATAGAAAAATCGGCATCAACTTGGAAATCCATGATCTAATGCTTATAAAGCGGGTGTTGCCCACTGAGCCCTGATTGACTAGAAAGAAACGCAACCTGAACTCTCATAAGTGATGCGAGGAAAGTCATGCGAAATTAATGGCCATAGCTCTTCTACATTGATTCCCGTCTATACTAAGGTAGTGGAGATAATTTAAATTAAAAGCATCCATTGTGACACTGGATAAATTTGGCCCTCGTATGAGTTATGTATGGCATAATAGCGCGCCTTGTGTAAGGTGGAAATTTCAACCTTCACCGAGAATGCTATGGGCTACCTCGACGTCACCCTGATTTCAGGCGGTGACGATGTTTGCCAAGGAGATAGTACGTGAGTTGGGCTCGATGAAATGGGCTGACATATGCAGGCCAGTGCCGCGTGAGAGTTAGGCCAAATTCTTCTTTACATGCGTTGCTGAAGCTTAAGTGAATTTGCTCAAATCAGCTGCTACTTTTGGGATTATATGCGGTAGTCTTATTGTGTCTAAAACCATGGGCACAAAAAATTCTCTTCAAAGGGAGGATTCGAATCAACGACTGTCCTCTGTCTTGATAGCCAAAGGGACACCAAACTTTGCCTCTCTGAAAGCTATTAAAGCATGGGCAATGGTCTAATTACCATAGGAACACATTTTCCCCAGCGACAAAAGCAATTTACCATCACAGCAAGTACCCCTTTCTTGGCAGCGTGGAAGTTCGATTAAGATGCTCGGGTGAATCTTCCCTAATCTTGCGCAAGCTAGGTCTCAAAGATAGGTAGGTGTGATGGGGTGTTGCTATACCCTTGAGTTTATACATTGTATGCGCGTGCGTGTACAGCGATGAACACCCCCGTTGATGCTCCAGTTTATAAAAGAACCTCTTTGCCATTGCCTCTTGGAAAGCTTTACAAATGGAAGATAAAACGGTGCAAGGCAGCGAAAACATCTCCTGGAGGCAAATATGAATATAAGGCTCTTTCGATTTTAAAACAACGTTGAAGATAAGAAAAATCCTCGTCTTATTTTTCCTTATCTTAAGTGCTGCACAAGTATGAATGCAACGTCGGGATCTTCGTTCTACAAGACCTCGAATTCGTGTTCCAATTTTTTTTGAGAGGTGATTCTATTTTGGGGCAGGCTAGGCGAAGAAGAGCATCTGTTTCTAAGACGCCTTTTCTCTTAAAATGGCGAATGTAGGTGGTGGTTGCAAACTGCATCCCAGGTAGCGACAATCTCGTAGAGAACGGCAATCTGAAGTGGTCTAAATTATGTATAAGAGTGCCTGATAGTCTGTATACACGCTGAAACCGCTAAAACTTGGTGGGGAAAGTTGGGATTTCTCTGTTCTCTTTAAATTAATTTTGATGAAACTTTCCCAGTTGTTGGGGACAATAGAGCAAAGCTACTATTATGTTTTCCTTATGCTCTGTTACGTTTTTCAATTTTTATTTCAGTTTCGTCGTTTTTTGGCCAATAATAGCATCTGTTCCCTTTAATAACAATGAGACTTCGCAGACGCCTCAACGATGAAGAAAATTCTTTCTTCATCAAGGAAAGGGCTAAAGACACCTGTGTTCATGTTATTACGGAGAATTAATTTTGTCATGTGGACACGGCTAGACAATTTCTAAAGAAAGCATCGCTAAGAAAAAAGAGATCCAATTTCGGGACCTACAAAACTGAGATAGCTAGGGATTTTATGAACATGAGCCGCCAGTTACGTTATTTTCACCGCCACTAGTCGTTCCCATGTACCGAAGACAACAAGAAACTGTTTCATAGAGGCCCTGGCTTCCCTTCTAGCTCCCATAAACTGTCCCATCTATCGCCTCATTACAAGACTTTGAGGATTCAATAGGACAGGAAGTAGATGAAGTTGGACATGACTTGCGTTCTCTTCAATGACGGGACCAGAGCGACCCTTGACCGACTTGACAGTTGGCAAAATGGCTAGGCATATTTAGAAGATAAGCGTTAATAACGTTTGCGGTGTCAACAGCAGGAAGGATCAGTCATTTTGTTGGTAGGTATAATTGGACACAGAATTGTTGCCCTAGTCATGGTGAGCGCAACCACCTACCACAATCTCTTGAAGGGGGTCTTCGATCCATGCCTATATAACATGCTCTTGTCACTTCTAAGGACACTAGTTTTCATGCATGACAACGTTCAATTCACCTCTACCACGGCCACTAAAGCGTTCCTTGGCTCTTATATCATAACATTAGTGTTGCAATATTGTGCCGACAAGCTGAGTAAAGGTTCATCAAACTGTATTCACAAGGAACCGAGAAATCCTAACTTTCCCTAACAGGCGATTAGCGTGGCTTAGGGTTTAAATAAAGTTGATAGCGAAAATGGTTCATCTCATGAAATATAGATAAGAGGTCACGACCTTAGGTCGATTTAAATCTTGAAGAAGAATGCTATGGGACTCTTTGCTCCTTCTTTTATTTGATGCCACACTCGATTAACGTATTTTAAAAGTTACTCACAATGTGTTATGAACCGGCAAGGAAAGCTGACGTCGTTAAAAACTCAGGTAATTGTGTGAACGTATGCGGCTGTACTATCTTTCCCTTTGGCTTAATTTGGCGTTAAAATTAATGAGCCTAAAGAGTAATCTTCGAAACACCAAAGTTAAAATTGTTGACGTTTATTTGAATTCTATTCTTCTGTAAACAATCAAAAAGTGTTCATACGTGACAGATATGCTCCTGGTAGCTCGAGATTGCAATCGAAATGTAGCCCAGAATTGTGAAGACCAAATCGACAGCAAGTAAGAAAGTCGATGGAAAACTAAAACATTTGCCCCAAGTTCTTCAGGCTTGCCCGCACCGTTCAGACTCAAAAAGCTCAAACTGAGAAAGAGGTGCCGTCTTAATAATTTAATACTGCTCAACGGGTACTTTATGATGTGTTTTTCCAAGGGAGACCTTCAATAATATTGACTTTTCAGGTATATTGGCAGAATAATCAATCATATTCTGATCATTGCAACACCTAAAATCGCTGCAGGGGATGAAATCTTCTAAAAATATTGAAGCCATTTGCATAGCAGTGGCCAATTTAGTCTTGAAAGGTCGTAAGATGAGAACGCACATTATTTACTATAACTACTTCTTTTCCACTAGTTATTTTATTTAAGGAGGGGTCTCATCTAGCAATAATTCGGCATAAATTACCACTTTATCGCTTCTTCTTTACCATACAAATATGATAATATTAAAAATAAAACAAAAACAGAAACCCCCCGAAATCCAGAAAATAACAGCAAAAAAACAAGAAAAGTAAAAAAGATAAAACATGCTCTGGAGTAAACTGAAGGTCCATCTCCCCTAGGTGCATGCGTCCAATGCTAAAAGAAAGGTCAAACATGATGGATGAGGCCAACCTTTCAACGAAAGCCAGCCATTTAAGAGTCAAAAGTGCATCAAAATAATCCTAATACTAGAGAAAAGGGCTAGCTACCAGGCTTATACAGTCATTGGGAAAGAAAAAATGCTCGAAGATCCTTGTACTGGGACATTCCTACGAAACGTGCCAAAAAGTCTGGGGGAGAAGCAGTAGTCAATTTGAAGTAGAGGGAAACGCTCCCAAAAATGGCGTTGCGTCCCGCGTCTGTGCAAAATTTGGAGACAACAAAAAGACGAAAGGCGGCATTGAAGAGAACCTTCACAGTAACAGACGCGGCGCAATAGCACGCATATATTTTTACAGGCAGGAATGATGGATAGCCTGATTCTCGTTATGAAATATCTGTAAAGAAGAGAGAAACGCTGAACTGGTCGCCGTTGAGGCGAATTCTTTGGTACCATCAGCAGCACGCTCATTCCTCATAATCACTACATGTAAAAAAAACAACAAAAAGATAATATCAGCATCCGTCCACCTCTTAGGACCAGTGGCGTCACTGAGAACGTAAATCACAGCAAGGGCCGATATTACATTTCCCCAAGAGTAATCAGGTGACTTTGTGTATGGGTTTAGAACACAAAGCACTCTTAAAACGGGCACAGCATATTTTCTTCGGTTTACGTTCATTCTCCATAATCGCTACATATAAAAGAAGAAGAAACAAGAAAATCTCAACATCCGTCCAACTTCTGGTCGCATTGTGAGTTGGTATAGAAGACGATGTGGTCTCCAAACGGGCCAACGTCTTATCTTCCATTAAGTCAGCCGTGAAGACAGACGCACTGTTTGGTAGAGACCCTCTAGCTTCAAACAGAGGTAATACAGCCTTTGAAGGAAACCCCAACTTTGAACATCAATTTATACAAGCAAAAATCTAAGTGTGCTCCCTAAAGGTCAAACACAATACTAGTAGTGCTGTAGAAGCTTTTAAAGCAGAGTTCTGGCGAAAAATATTCAAAAGTGGTGACTACCATGGTGGTGCTCTATGCTTAACAGTAAGCGCTACCAGCCCGATGATTACATCGAGCTCTTGAATGAGTTTCCTATCACTAAATTCGAGTGCTAAGGCTATGACTGGCATATTTTAGGCCGCATAAACACTATCAATATCAGCAGCGTATACAGGTAGAGCCATTGGAGACAGAGTGAAACGCTATGATCGCGCGTCTCAGTGTGTAATGAAGTGTGTATGATGCAAAACAAGTTGAGTCTTTCGGAAAGCGACAAATAGACTTTGACTAGGAGAAGTGTGGAAGGTACTAGTTGCTAAACGGTGAATGGTGTGATAAATCGAGCCCACCTCCTGAATTCACGCTAAGCTAGAGATGCGTAAAACTTCCATCTGTAGTCAAGCTTTGGGCGAAGAAAAGATTGATATAATCAAAAAGCAACCCTATCATCTTCCCCATTGCTGAACTTCAGGGAACGAAGAATATCATGGCGTAGGTTAAAGAGTAAATAAGGCTGTGAATATGGGATTCCAAAATGATGCGTTGGTCAGAAACAAAATAGAGCAAATGTGCGAATCCACCACTTCCAAGAAAAACCCTTTTTGGACTGTGATAGAACGGTTTAAGGCCGCTTAATTTCAACCACTATCACATGTTATTTAGAAACACGTTGCTACCCAAGTGCATCTTCGCCTCGAAGCGGGCGCGTTATCACCGCCACCTGAGTCCATATTCAACCAAGGAGGTTCATCCCCCCCGTTTCGCCCGATGCTCCGACCTCGCCAGATTGAGTTAGGCTTATAGGCAGTGTCGTAGAATGACTCCCGACGATACCATATATATACTATTCGTTGAGGGAACTTCCTTAATTATCTTTAGAGTGCGTTTACTGTCTGGCGGCAGATATTATGTATCTTCAAAATGCTTAAGAAGTGGAACTGAGCTCAAGGATAATAATATTGCTATCATTAATAAAATAGAGTTTTATTAATAATAACTATAAACAATAAACAAAAACGGAAAATATTGACATAAACAGAATGGAAAGGGTCGTGGAGACTCGGGCTAATCCAAGGATTTAAGGGATTAAAAAAAGATAAAACAAATATAGAGTTAAAGAGATGGGATGGTTCGATAAACAATTTAAAGCACAGGATAGAATTGACAAAAGGGATCAATACTCAAAAGGTGACGTTTGGCTTACGTAAGTTTTCATTAGGGTGCAGTGGAAGGTACTTGAAGGAATATTCGGTCCGCTGGCGAGTTCCAGCTGAAGGGGGGGGGGATAAAAGGATCCTGACGAGGCGTCTTGAAAAGGAGAACCGTTACTCGACGAACGGCTTGAAGAACAATGGCTGTTTTACTTTGTTCTCTTCTGAACAAAGGGGGGAATGAGAACCGTCTCTTGTCTACGGGCTCAAGAACAATGGCTGTTCTAATGTTGTTCTCCTTTGAACAACAGGGGGGGATGAGAACCGTTTCTTGGCGAAGGGCTCAAAACGAACAATGGCTGTTCTAGGTTGTTCTCTTCTGAACAAAGGGGGGGATGAGAACCGTCTCTTGTCTACGGGCTCAAGAACAATGGCTGTTCTAATGTTGTTCCCCTCTGAACAACAGGGGGGGGAGGGGAGAACCGTTTCTTGGCGAAGGGCTTAAAACGAACAATGGCTGTTCTAATGCTGTTCTCCTTGAACAACAGGGGGGGATGAGAACCGTTTCTTGGCGAAGGGATCAAAACGAACAATGGCTGTTCTAATCTTGTTCTCCCTTGAACAACAGGGGGGGGGATGAGAACCGTTTCTTGGCGAAGGGCTCAAAACGAACAATGGCTGTTCTAATGCTGTTCTCCTTGAACAACAGGGGGGGGATGAGAACCGTTTCTTGGCGAAGGGCTCAAAACGAACAATGGCGGTTCTAATGCTGTTCTCCTTTGAACAACAGGGGGGGGGGGGAAGCCTTGGGGACTTGACGTCGGAAAGGCTCGAACCTTTGGCACTCAAGAAATATTGTCCTCCTTCTGGACAAGTGATGGTGAATCTCGAGGTAGAGGGCCCTTGGCGCACAAAGGGAGAGAGAAGCGGGTGATGTTTCGCGACGAAAATCTGGATCTCCAATCTGATCTTAGTGGTAAAGTTTCCATATAAATAGCCAGGACATCTCCTTGGCGTGGGGGAAAATGGAGTGAAAGCTTGGAGGGAACGCACAGCCGGGCCGGGGAACAATGCCTTATCTGTTCATAAGCCTAACTCGATCTGGCGAGGTCGGCGTATGGGGGCGAACGGGGGGACGATAACCTCCTTGTTTAAACATTGGCATCCGGTAGCTGAGATAAGACTCAAAGCCTCGAATCGAAGATGCACGTGGGCAGCATCGTGGTTTTAAATAATACGTGGTAGGAGTTGAAATTAAACGCAGCTTCAACACGTTCTATCACAGGCAGATAAGGTATTGTTCTCATGGTGCGGCTGGGCATTCCCTTGAAGCCCCCAATCCATTGTCCCCTACGCAAAGGGAATGGCTCGACTATTTATATGGAAACTTAACCAATAAGAGCAGATTCGAGATCCAGATTATCTTGGCGAGACATCTCGCCGATCCGGTTTCACCTTCTGCACCAGGGCCCTCTACCTCGAGATCCACTATTTTGTCCGTAAGAGGACAATATCCCTTGAGTGCCAAGGTTCGAGCCTTCAAGACGCCAAGTCCACAAGGCCTCCCCTATTGTTCAGAAGAGAACAACGTTAGAACAGCCATTGTCCTTTGAGCCCGTTGACAAGAGACGGTTCTCCCCCTCCCCCATTGTTGTTCAGAAAGAGAATAACATTAGAACAGCCATTGTTCTTTGAGCCCGTTGACAAGAAACGGTTCTTCCCCTCCCCTCCTGTTGTTCAGAACGAGAACAACGTTAGAACAGCCATTGTTCTTTGAGCCCGTAGACAAGAGACAGTTCTCACACACCCCCTGTTGTTCAGAAGAGAACAACGTAAAACAGCCATCGTTCTTCAAGCCCGTTCGTCAAGAAACGGTTCTCATTCCCAAGACGTCACGTTAGGATCATTTATTATCCCCCTTCGGCTGGAACTCAGCAGCGGACCAAAGATTCCTTCGCGTCGCCTTCCTCTGCACAACAACTTTTAATTACGTAAGCTGAACATTACCTTTGAGTATATAACCTTTTGTCAACCCTATCCTGTGCTTTAAATGGTTCTACGAAACATCCCATCCCTTTAATTTTTATTTGTTTTACCTTTTTAAATCTCTCCCAAATCTTAATCCTCGGATTAGCCAGATTTCTCACGACCCTTTCCATTCTCTGTTTATGTCAATATTTTCCGTTTTGTGTGTTGTTGATAGTTTTATTAATTAATCTCTATTTTATTAATGATAGCCGCATTATTATCCTTGAGCTCAGTTCCACTTCTTAAGCATATTAAAGATAAATAATATTGGTCAACCAGATAACCACGCACTCTAAATATAATTGAATAGTTCCCTCAACAAATAGTTATATATGGTATATCGTCGAGAGTCCATTCTACGACATATATATATATATATATATATATATATATATATATATATATATATATATATATATATATATATATATATATATTATTTAAATTTGGTGTCAGGTGTGGGGTTTAACGCTATATCTTTGCAAACACTGGTCTCAGCCGAGTAAAGCATAGTGTTATTGGTTATAAGAATAAAGTATAGTAGTTCTCATTTGTTTTAACGATTGCTTTCCCTTTTTTTTGAAACTTAAGAAGCTGGAGTAGCTCAAGGAACTGTTATAATAATTTGTTTGTGTTTTTTTTTGTGGTTTTAGTCATTGGTAATCTAGATCGAGAAACCAATTACGAATAGGTCAGTGCCCATATTTAGGTAGGCTAAATCTCTAGAAGGCATAATCCTTATTGCAAGGAATTTATTTGGTTGACTATTGCGCCCCCAAGTGCAAAGATGCCTCAGTTCAAAATCTTCAAAGCGCAAGGAGAATCCTTGGGACTTTCCAGAAAAGAATTAATTGAGTACGTTCAATAGGAGCGAAGAACAGAAAGAGAAAGACAAATCCAACGAGAAGAAAGAGAAAGAGAAATCCAACGAGAAGAAAGAGGAAGAGAGGAACGGAAAAGACAAGCTGAGCTTCACCATCAGATTGAAATGGCTCCTGTAGAAGCCGAAATACCATCAGCCACTTCACGTTCCCACCTAAGCTCCCCAATTTCTGGGATGGAGAGGATTTCGGAGCATTTTTAGTCCACTTCGAAAAGATCCTCGAGATCAATAACATGGATCTGGAGGCTGAAGGTGTAGTCAGATTACTTCCCTTGTTAAATTGTGAATTGCGCGAAATTTTCATATCTTTACCATCTGAATGTACAATTAACTACAGCACCTTAAAAGCTGAGTTATTATCCGCTCATAATATGACTCCCGATTTCTACCGCCAAGAATTTCGAGGAGGTCGTATTAAACCTGGACAGACGTTCCGTCAATTCGGATACATTCTTCAGGGGAATTTTAAATTCTGGTTAGAATCCTCAAAGGTTGATCCCAACTACGAGTCCTTAACAGACTTCGTGTTGCAGGATCAATTTTTGGCGTCTCTCCCGGCGGAGATCCACGCGTTCGTCAAGGATCGTCGGTGCCAGACCTTTGAAGAGTGTAGCGAGGAAGCAGATGTCTATGCCGCAAGCCATAATTTATAGTCAAAGGAGAATCGAACTTCTTACCAACCCCCCAACCAGGAAAGAAGGAAGGATTCGGGCCCCTTCCCAGGAAAGCTGACAAAGTTTCCGGGCCCCGTAAAACCCCAAAACCAACAACGGGACACCAAACCTCCCGTTAAGATTTCTCCTCCATCACTCTTCCCGAAGCGACCAATCATATGCTTCACCTGTGGTGTAGAAAACCACATGAGCTTGAATTGCCCCCAAAATTCTAGGCTTAAAAGCGGACCAAGCCACCAAGTTCACCAGATTAATGACACCCCGGCTTCCCCGGTGGTGCAGACCCAATCAGCAACTTCTCCCCATCCGTCAGGCCACCAGGTAAATTTTTTTTTGATAAAAGTTCACCGGGAACTTTGAAATCTAAGGAGGGCAGCGTGAACGGCTGCCGAGTATCGACTCTCGTCAGGGACACAAGGTGCACGTGTTTCATCGTGCCGATAAGCTCCTCCCCCCAGTGGACTCTAACCACGAAAAATTTGCGGTGGTACATGACTACCTTGGGCGGGCGAACCGATTCCCAGTCGTTAGATGTTACCTGCAGTGTCAATATTATGATTGCTGGGCTCAAGTCATTTCAGCACCTATACAATTCTGTTCCGTGCTTATAGGACAGAGCCCCCAAGTAAGTTCCGAACCTAAGTCTCAGGCCGCCCTTTCTCGAGGCCGAGCAAAGAAAGAAGCCCGGAGCCCGTCCCCATCAGAACTCCGATACCGTCCAAATTCTCGGAGACCCTTAACCAGGACTTTAGGACGGCACAAAAGGAGTGTGAATTACTAACACCCTTAGGTGATAAGGCCCAAAACAAGATTCCTTCGCGTTGCCTTCCTCTGCACAACAACTTTTAATTACGTAAGCTGAGCATTAACTTTGAGTATTTAGCCTTTTGTCAACCCTATCCTGTGCTAAAAAAAGGTTTAGCGAACCATCCCAACCCTTTAATTTTTATTTGTTTTACCTTTTTAAATCTCTCCTAAATCTTAATCCTCGAATTAGCCAGATTTCCCACGACCCTTTCCATTCTCTGTTTATGTCAATATTTTCCGTTTTGTGTGTTGTTGATAGTTTTATTAATAAAACTCTATTTTATTAATGATAACTATATTATTATCCTTGAGCTCAGTTTCACTTCTTAAGCATATTGAAGATTAATAATATCGGTCAACTAGATAACCACGCACTCTAAATATAATTGAATATTTCTCTCAACGAATAGTTATATATGGTATATCTTCGAGAGTCCATTCTACGACATGGACCAAGTCTGCCTCGGGGTTTAGCTGTGGAGGGCGACAGAAGTTCACAAGCTAATATTGGGCTATTTGGCCAACAAAAAAACAAATCTTCGCTTCGACGAGTGCTTGTTGGAGTCAACGCTTGACAGGTGGCATCTGGGCGTTGTTAAAAATCTTGCGGCAGCACTGAGATGATACAAGTAATGCTCAGGGCAAAGAGTGACACTGATGAAACTTCTCTGCGATACGCGCTTTCTCTGTGTTATTTGACAATAACAAGCCTGACTCGCACTTGCACTCATATGGAAGATGAAGCTTACCCTTAAGTAAAGACACATATGTTTTCCTATTTTGAAACACCGGAACCTCGCCCTTTCTTGATGAGCTTCAACGATGGTAAAATCGTTCGGTTGGCATTTATAGCGCTTTTTAGCATACCGCTTCAACTTGATATCTGTCTCACATGCGACCAATTATCAAGTAAGCTGACGGCGTTCAAAACACGCCAACGTCCCAGGAATGCTACGTACACCTACGGCAATGAGAATGCAGGAGTAAAACTTAGCTGCCTCATCAACAGACTGAAGTTATTCGACTGGGATTAAGAAATCAATCATTTCATTAAAGGGATAAGACCACGGCTGCTCAAAAAGTCACAAAGGTGGTATTTATAGCGGTAGCATGCCGAAAAATGACTGTTTATTGGAACATTCGTCAATAACATAAAGATCATCGATTGCAGGTATTAGAATAGTTAACGTGCGCGAAGATCTCAGACAATGACACATTTAATAATAATGCACCAAAGAGTTGGGGGAAAAACGTAGTCGTCGCAGCAAGGCGTGCTGCGAGTGTGCCCAATTTAAAGACGAAAGAAAACGACCAGAAGATGCTGAGGCCTTGGTGTATGGGTTTACGAGAACAATTGCAGTACGATGAAGGCATGTTTAAATTTCTATCCTTTAATGAAGTCAGTGTAAGGAGGAGTGAATGGTTGGATTGGTCACCGAATTCTAACGGATTCTTTGCGCCCTCACTGTTGCTTTCATTTCACTTGATCTTTAAATTTGGCAAAAGGGAGGAAGAGATAATCTCGACATCCGCCGGGCTTGCACAAGCTGAGGCATTACGGATACCTTTGATCAGAGAGTACGAAGATTCCAATACTCAGGTAGCACTCTTGGCACATTGTGAATAACTATATGTCACAATACTATCTCCGATCCTGGCTTAAAGAGTTTTATCCTATACCGTGCTCTGTGTTATACCTAATTCTTCCAGAAAGACAGATCCAACGCAGAGTATAACCTCCTTTCCTCAAAAGGACAGGACACCTGCTATTCTGACATTTGAGTCATGCGTTTACACTGTCAGGTGACACGAAGTGTGCTGCAAATAGGTCAAAAGCAATTTTTCGGCAGTTGGAAGCCTTGTATGCATAAGCATGGCGTTAAATAGTCCGAAGCAGAAACAGAAGGTGCTACTTATACGAGTGCTACACTGAGCTCTCAAAAAAGATTTCAAAATATGTATACATTTAAAACGCACATGGCATGACTGGCGTCTCACGGCATCATTTTTACCGTCAAGGTCGACAGTAGATGCAAGGACAGCCTTTAGCGACTGTGTACGGAAGAGCGCAAATAGAATATCACCGGTTTCGACGAGCTGGCTCGTAATAGAGGAAGTGCGGAAAAAACAGGTGTCCAAACGTAGGCAAGTGTGATTTATCTCTTCTACTTTTCGTAAATCACTTTAGATGCAAAGGTGTGAAATTCGCATCCGTGTTCTAATTTGAGAAAATAGAGGAATAATCTACAGACAAACGGTAGCCCTAGCAGCATCATAATTACTCATTGTCATGGAACGAAGAATATCCATAGCGCGGGTACAAAAACACTAAATGTCTCAAGGTGAGACGTCGGTCGAAAACAAGACCAAGGAAACGGTGCAAATCCACCACTTCAAAGCTAAGCGGTGATTGCGACAGAATTGCACTACCTTAGTCTTACCCAAGAAAATGTGATTTAATATTTGTCGAAGTCCACGCACAAGAGTTGGCAACTCTGATGTTACAAAGGATGTAAAAATGTTGCAGAGTGTAGGGAGAACATATTCTTAGACAACCCAGGCGATACTATTGGAACTGAGGACACTTTCTGCCCTATTGGGTCGGAAATATCTTTGCTAGCCGAAAGCGGAATCAACGATCTCTATGAAATTTAGATGTAAAAATTGGGAGGAGTACTCCTGCCTCAATGGTGTGCAGGGTCTCGATTAAACCGGATCGCCACGGGGTATTTTAGGCATCATCCAGATCGAAAAACACAGCCAGCATTGAGTGCAAATTGCGGAAACTGCACTATCCAGAAAGCAGCTGGCTTCCACTCTCTAGAAAGAAGCTACGAGGGACGGTCAATAAGTTTTAAGAATCAGTAGGAAAAAACAGAGAAAGAGGGATGGCTGTTTGTGGGGGTGTTAGCACAAGTTATGATAAGTCAGGATCTGCAGCCGCACGTTCCGGCCTCGTATATTTAAGAAGCAGTTGCTGATCACAGATCGTCAGTAACAAATCTTTAAACAATGAAGAAGGTCGAGCACCGAGCAATAAGCAAATTTTTTGACCAAGGAAGGCAAGAATGCAGAAGAGATCCATGAACGCATGGTTGCAGTTTACACCGACACCGCCCCCTCCAATGCAACCATTGCTCGCTGGAATAGGGAGTTCCGCCATGGTCGTGAGTTCCTTAAAGATTACCCTCGTCCAGGACGCCCGTTAGACGTGACCAACGAGGAAAATGTGGCCCGTGTGGAGAGGAGGATCTTCAAAAATCGACGGGTGAAGGTCAAAGGAATCGAGCGAGAACTTGGAATATCACAGGGAAGTGTTATCAACATCATGCACGACAATTTGGCAATGACCAAGGGTCCCTAGAAACCTCACGCCGTATGATCGACTTAAACGTCTTCAAAGTGTAAAAGGCCAGAGTTGCACAAGCTGCCCTGCGCGAGTGCGGAGTCAAGTAGCCTAACCATCCCTCTACAGTCCAGATCTGGCCCCTAGCGACTACTTTTTATTCCGCCAGCTCTAGGCTGCACTGCGTGGACGCCGGTTTGAGGACGATGAAGATGTCTTGCTCGCCGTCCTGAAGTGGATTAAACAGCAATCGGAAGATTCCTGGTTTTCGGGAATTCGAAGCCTCAGGAACAAGTGGCGCAAGTGCATTGAAGACAAGGCTAGTTATATTGAAAAATAATAAAACACTTTTCCTCATATCTTGTTTCCTTATATTTGAATTACAAAACCTATTAATTGTCCCTCGTAATTTATCATTTACAAATTTTTCCCTCAGATGGCTCCCCAAGTAGGAGTAGTTCTATCTCTCCCTTTGCAAAAATGCAACCACAGTTTTCATTTCCCAAGAGTGTGCGAGAATACCATGAATTAGCGTCCATCTTTCAAATTTCTACAAGGGGATAATTATGCCATATTAAATCAAACAAAAAATCAACAGAAAACAAACACACAACCAAACGCAAACAAGAAAATAAATTAGGAAGCTAAAAAAGAAGAAAAAGAAGCCTGTTATTACCTTGGGTGAAGCCCCCGCTTCCAGAGCATGAGACCTCCAACAAAGATCAAAGAGAATTAAATAAAAGGAAAGAGACCACCTCCTCCATGAAGTCAAATAGTCTACAAGTCTATGTGAACGAACGCGCATGACTGGAAGGAAAAAGTGCTAACGACTCCCTTAGTCCAAGTACCGAAACAGGTCACGTGCGTGAAGATCACACAGATTGGGACACTTAACACGAATCTTATTAACAGTCTGGGTTACAAAGCCTTCGTCGCAGTAAGGTGTAGATTAGCATTACAACAAATAGCGGTACGACCAGTAAATGTAGCCAGTACAAGGACGAGAGAAAAGCAAGCAAATGCCGTCGTAGTATTTTTGAGTAGGTCCTCGGCGCGATGACGCGTAACTTTAAGACACCTTCAGCTGTCTCTCAACTGATTCCTTTCATGTTGTCAATCTGAGGAAGTGCTAAACGCTGGTCTGATTGCCCACTCCTCACGGACACTTTGGCGCCCTTATCGGTGAGTTTATTCCGTGCAATTTCCATATATCCAGGAACCTAGCTGAAGATAATCTCGACCTCTGCCCCGCTCGCTTTAGTTGCAGCATCACAGATACCACGAACCAGAGGATGCGGATTTTCCAGTGCTCCGGGAGACCTCATGGCGCTGTGTGTGTTGCTAACGATGACAAGCTTCTCTTCAAAATAAAGTACGCGTTATTTAACTTACCATGTGGTCCATTGCGATCCCTTGCATGATAAACGGAGTAGAAACCGACTCAGTCCTCTCAACTGGCGCCATCCGTGTACATTGCTACGGATCCAGGGTGACACAAAGTGTGCTCCAAAAAGGCCCGGCTCTATGGAAGTTTGGAATCAGAGACGTGGTGACAAATATTCAAAGGTTATACCCTCCAGGGTGGCGTTCTGTTTCACACCAATTTATTTATTTTCTATCCCTAAACCGAAAGTGCTTGGAGCATTGGTGGCCAAACGAAAGTTAGTGTAGTGGAACGATTCCACCTTTTTAAATATGTACTAGGCTGCAGATGGGTCAAACTCTTCTTTAGTTAAGGATCGAACAAGGAAATGATGGGTAAATATCCATCACTGTCTCTATAAGCATACCAATTGCTGAACGTCATGGAACAGAAAATGTCCATGGTTCTGGTACAAGACACCCTAAGGCTGCGAGTGTAAACGTCTTAGGTGAGGCATTGATCATAAACAAGACCGATACAACGGTGCGATTCCACTTAATATAGGTAAATCTCGTTTATAAAGAAGTCCGTTCTGGGATAGAGCCATGGCTGGCGAAAGAAGTGCCCCACGCTGTGTACGAAAAAGTCCTAGCAATTATCCGTTTACAATTGAGATAGAGCATTCGACGTAGAGGAGCTTGCGGAAGCTGTACTAAGAAGAAAACACGTGGCCATTTCTGTGCAAAGAAAAGGCTAACATGTCCCAAACTTTCCATCAACTTTCACATGCAGAAAATTAGCAAAAATGAGTGGAAACCGGCAGGGATAGACTGATCTCTGCCCTTTTCGCAAAAAGCAAGAACATTAGTAATTTGACATGAATATAGGAAGGTACACTTTGTCTAGATCCTGTTGAACATATCTCGTAGAAATGATATGCCTTGTTCAGCTAGTTATCTAAACATGGCATTGGGGACCTCGTCCGAAGCATAGGCGTGGTCATCGCTTGTAGCAAGAGTGGCACGTAAACCAACTTGACATAAAACTTTAGCTGAAGCTACTTAACCTCTAGAGATGATATCTAGTCGATGGCCTTTAGCGACATCACAACCTGCATTGAATACTTGTGGAGGAGCATCCTGGCTAGAGAATATGGAGAAAGCGGTCGATAAAGACTGCGCCACAGACGCGGGTTCCTAATTCTTGGTGCACTTTTCCTCGGTAATGAAAAGTAGTCTTACCAGAAATTGCTCGGAATCCTTATGGTTCGATTTACACCTATCTAAGCGGGATATTTCCAGTTAAGTGAAGATATATATGCCCTCCAGAAAAAGAAGTGAGGGTGCTTTGAATTAATTTGGAACCTATCTCTAGCTCGACGAATTTCACTGTGAATGAAATTGTTCGGGCGGCACTTATAGCACATGTAAAAAATTTGCTTCTGTCTGAAGGCTTCTCACAATAGACCAACCAACAAACAAGTGAACAGCGTATCAAAGCATCAGAGGTCTTAAGAATTGTAGTTAAGACTACGTGAATGAGTTTGCCAGGAAAACATTAACGGCCTTATCCACAGATCTAAACTTCTCTACGAGGAATATATAAATCTGTTATTTCCTGAAAGGAAGCCGACCACGCCCGATTCTTAAGACCACTTCTAAAGCCTGTTTTTTTATGAGGCAGCAGCCTATAAAATTAGACTTTAATTAGGGAGTGATCATTACCATTAAGCGGTACTCTGGTAGTGATGCGTAAACTCATCCATATTTATGACACCAATTTCCAGCTCGTCGGTCAGGTCGAAAAAGTCCTGATCCATGAGATTTACCGAATGCTGCTCCCACAAAGGGTGTCTATTGTTCAAATCCCCAAGCATGAGAAAGGGCTTTGGCAACAACACTAACATTAAAATGGAACTAGAAATTTTCAGTCTACCTCCTATAGTGGTGAAGCTGAACTGTCATTGCGTGAAAAGAGGGAAAAATTTCAAAGAATAGAAAGGAGATACCATTTCAGGTGTAAATTGCGCATCCTCCTGCCAGGCCCCATCACGTGCTGGTGGTTTCGCAAAACCCTTATAAACCGGAAGGGTGGGCAGTTAGCACATGCCCATCATGGTCTACTGTAAAAATAGCTACCTGGGAACCGAAGGAGACAAGCCTCAGCAGCTCCTCCCAGGTGTGCTGTAGTACATGGGGAATTCCATTAAATGAATCCGCCCTCCAAACCTAGCACAGAAGAGATGCGGTTCGCCTTCTTCAAGGAAAAGACATTTATGGAAATGCCCGTACACTTTCCGGAAGTGGTATTTAGGGGGGTTGGCCGCGCAAGGGCACGAAGGCGCTCTCTAATTTGAAGATTTAATTGGGGAGTTTAGAATCGAATATGCGAGTATTGTCCTTCTCCAAGCCCATCTGTCGTGCCCTGGGCGTAGGTTTAGACGCCGAAGCTCCTTTCGTGCTGTACTCCATTTGGTAGAAAGCTGTAGGATTCCCCGATGCTGGCTTCACGACCACCTATCGGATGGTTGTCTTCTGTGATTATAGTGACTCGATGGAGGCACGCGGCCGTTTCATCTTACGGGAAATGGTGACGGAAGCAAGAGAGAGCCCTGTTCTATGAGAGGCTTGATGTGAACCCTCTGTCCCACCAGTTCTACAAGGGAAGCACCTGGATTGGTTAGATCTCGCAGAAGAGTTTTGAATGGGCTCAGAAGTGACTGCACTCGTAGAGATGTAGGAGCCACGATCAGTATGTGTTTTTTTAATCTTCAGGAATAAAAAGTCTTAGGTAGTGCTGTTCTGAAAATAGTTCTGAAAAAAAAGTATAATTTTGGCACACCCTCTACATGGAACCTTACAATTTTGTGTAAAGCACAATTTGACCATGATGAAAATAATCTTACGGGAACTTTTCATATAATTTTTCAATTTCATCAAAATAAGCGGTCAATTTTGGAACTCCCGGTATATACTAATTCTAGACATAAAATGATTGTGAGATAACCTTTCAAATTTATGCACTATGTTTATATACCAAATTAGGGGATCAGAGATAAGAAAGAGGTTTCTCTATAACAAGGGTGGGTAACCTCCAGCCCGCGGAGGCTTAGAGCCTGGCCCGCCACCTTTCTCGGCATTAATATTGTAATTCGACCCCGCGAAACCTCAGCCAAAAAAGACCCTGCCAAACAGCATCTGTCTCAGTAGATTCGTAGAGGGAGAGGGGAATGAGTCTTAAGTCTGGCGTTGAAAACAAGTAAAAAATTAGACAAAAATGCATTTTCCTCATAGATATAAAAGATTTAATAGAGAGCGAAGTTGTAGAGGAGTCAATTCGATGAAAAAAAATTAGTATGATTTGATCCGTTGCGATAAATCCACGACCACGACCTCGACCTTACTTCTAGCAACTTTTCAAAGTACATTGTATTTCTTTAACGCATCTTGGTCATGTCTGGTAGCACCTACTGTTGCAAACAGCTCTTCTTTAAAATGAAGTATTATGTATTCTTGTATATATATATGGTCACCTTTGGGATTTCGTTTGTCATTCCGGCCCGCAGCCTGCTCCCAAAAGTCTCATCTGGCCCTCACTCTGAAAAGGTTGCCTGCCCATGCTCTATAAGAAAGTTGATTCTGTCCGGGCGTCACGCATTTCCATCAATTTTAAATGGAGAACACATTAAAGGGAGAGGTTATAAATAAGAACTAAAGAAAATGAAGTTTGATTCCAGTAAGAAATATGTAGTTTAAGTGAAAGAGTATGGGACAATAAGGTATGTTTAGTAAAATAAAGAGCGTATTCTAAATTGCTTGATTCCTACATCAAGGCATGTGATATCACAACCCCCCATTTATGAATTTATATATAGAGCTAGAAAATGAGGAAGGTTTTATCATTTGGAAGATGGAATCAGAGTTTTTATGTCACCCTTCCATCTTCATCCTCTCTCAAGAAACCATACATATCTGATCATAGAGTTGATTTGCATGAATCCATTATAACAGTCCATACACTGTGCGAAGCAGGGCACTAAGAGTTTCAATTTACAAAAAATATCTACAATATTATGAAGCCTATATATGCATTATCAGTCTATCGGAAGATGACAGAAGTGAATAATTATCACTAGTTAACAATGATTTTGCTTGTGATTTATACTAAATAGTTTATGCTGATTCCAAATCTGTAATCAGAATTGTTCTAGCACGTAAGGTTCCTGAGTTACATACATACTCTTTAGTTACACATTTGTGCATTGTTGCTTCGGCTACCTTAGTGAGAGTATGTGTTGTGTGTGTTTGGTTCCTGCGTTACACTCCTGCTTTATCACGTTGTCAAATTTAGCCATTATAGTAGCGGTATTGAAACGCTATTTACATACCGTGATTAATTGCAATTTTCTTTTAGATTTATCTTTCAATTTATTTGTAAATGAAATAAGATTGTACAAAAGTATATAACAGGATATATATAAACTAAGTTGAAAACATGAATCGGCGAGGATGTATTGATAGCTCAGACAACTTTCGTTATATCTGTAGAAGATATATTCCAAGCAACCAGCGGAAATATTTTTCTAAAAGAGTGAAAACTGAATACAATTAATATTTTGGTTGTAAAGTTGATGACCAAGACAAGCCCTTGGCACCTCATAAATCTTGTACTGTATGTTATACGGGGCTCATACAGTGGTTAAATCGCAATCCGAAGGGTATGCCTTTTGCTGTGCCAATGGTGTGGCGTGAGCCAACAAATCAAGTTTTCTATTGCTACTTTTGTATAGCAAATATTGCGGGATTCTCAAATAAGAACAAGTCAAAAATTGTATATCCAGATTGTAAGCCAGCTATAAAAACAGTCCTCTATAATATGGAGATACCAATCCCAGTTTCTCCATCAGCTAGTGCAGTTGAAGAAGAAGATTCATCGCCTAAAGAGGAGGATAGCAATGACGAAGATATGTATGAGGATGATTCTACGGAAAGAAAGATCCAGTTGATAAATCAAGAAAGATTTAATGATTTGTTGAGGGATTTGTCATTGTCAAAGGAGAACGCCGAACTGTTGGGCTCTAGACTACAGCAATGGAATCTTCTAGAGGACGGTGCAAAAATATCTACTTTCCCTAAATGCCATGAGGCCTTAGCTGCCTTCTATAAAGAAGAAGATGGTGCTTGTTTCTGTACTGATGTTAATGGCCTCATAAATCAGCTAGGAAACGAGCATTTACATGATAGATGGAGATTATCCATCGATGCAAGTACTGCTAACCTCAAAGCTGTGTTGCTACACAATGGATTATAGAGACAGAGGACTCAATGAAATTTATTTTGAAAGGTGTTCATTACTCGCATCATAAGTGCAATATCTGTGGTGATCTAAACGTAATTTCTTTACTTCTTTGACTGCAGCTAGGATATACAAAGAACATGTGCTTCTTATGCCTATGGAACAGCCGTGACGACAGGAATCATTATATTGCAAAAAAGTGGCCCGAAAGAGAAGAACATATAGTTTGCCGATACATGTGAAGAACATGCCTTTGGTACATCCAGAGAAGACCTACCTTCCACCACTTTATATCATATTTGGCTTTATCACGAATTTTGTTAACACAATGGCCCATGATTCTGATGTATTCCAATATCTCAAAGAAAAATTTGCAAAATAAACCGATGCTCAACCTAGGGCTGGCATTTTTGTAGGGCCAATAACCAGAGAATTAATACGTCACAGGAAGTTCAGAAATAAACTACATCCAATTGAGTTGGCAGCATGTAGTGCAGAACTTCCTTGGTAATCATGGGGCTTAAAACTATGAAGAACTAGTGGACAACATGCTAAAGGCCTATCAACGAATGGTGTGTCGGATTTATCTTAAGAGGCATTTCTTGCTTTCGCATTTAGATTTTTTTCTATCTAATATGGGTGATATTAGTGACGAGCATGAGCATATGTTCCACCGAAATATCGCAATGATGAAAAGTAGGTATCAAGGCCGGTTCGAGGAAAACATGATGGGTGACTACTGATGGTTCCTACAACTGGAGGATCCTATATCCACGTACAAGCGCAAGAGCAAGAGTCTCAAACATTTTTGAAGAAATGTATATTAGGTGAGTTTCACCTCTTTTATATGTAATACATATCTTGTCGGGTCTGCTAAAGGACGTACATAATGCCGAATAGGGTGGCCCGATTCCAAACCTTTGTCCATAAACTTCTCTTTTTCCTCAAACTCGTAATAATTATATCATTAATTGATCCAATGTGACAAAATGAGCCATATCGCCTAGTTGCATAACACAGGAACCTTACGTACTAGGACAAATCTGAGCATAATTTCGAATCAGTGCACCAAAGTTAGTTAGCTACAACATTTATTCAAGTAGCAAAGGCAAAGTTAAAATTTGTTGGATATTGTTACGCATCAAATACTATAGTGACAAGAAGTAAAAAATCAGTCAAATGAATATGTGTAAATACTTACTTAATATTCAATGATCAATGTAAAAATGTAAGGCTATCTGTTATTTCATCCGACGGAAGAATTTTTCAGTGTATTGAAAAGATATATCAGAGATGATATTCCCAAAGTAAACCATTGTAAAGCGTTTAACATAAATTTTTATGTTCTTATATCTCATCTTAGATCATCTTACATTTAATATAACCTTGTAGACTATGAGTTAGTAGGTGGAGCACAGTTGAGCTACCGAGAATTATTTACCTCTCTTTCAATGGTGGTACATTTGGTATAACCTGTGATAATCTACTCTAAATCTAAGCTGTGAGGAGTTGAGATAAATTTTTATCTATAAAAGAACTCCTAAAGAAAAGTTTCCAATTCTTTGTTTGGGAAGTTGATGATAACCTTCATCTTTGGAGCAGATTTAAACATAATAAAAAGCAAGGTCTGCTGACCAAAGTCGCTTGCTTTCACTTATTCTGATTTATGACCTTACGGCCATCAAAACTTTCAATAATTCCCGGACTAACTTCAAGACGACTTGGCAATTATATCATTTAAAAGAGAATGCAAAACTGCATAAGAGATTCAAATTTTGTTAGAATCTGCAGAATAGTTATGAAGTTATTGCTAAATAATTCCCTTGCTCACCTTGGGAGGACTTTGGCAATTATATTATTCGAAAGAGAATGTACAACAACATAAGAGTTTCAAATATGATGTCATTGTCAAAACAAAATAATTCCCAGGCTAACCTAGAGAGGAACTTGGCAATTATATCATTTGAAAGAGAATGTAAAACAACATAAGGATCTCAAATTACGTTAGAATCGGCCGCATAGTTATAATATTATTACCAAAAAATCAAAAGCAAAACAGGGACAGACCAACTGACATGGTGAGATATAGAGTTGCCCGCGACTAGACTCGCACGCGAATAAAAATATTGAATTGACCACATGCGTTAAAGGGTTAATAGCTCAGTGGTGCCAATGCCTTGGCTCCCTATTCCGAAGTGCGGCAGCATATCTAAAGAGCGGTGGTTTCTATTTAGAAAGCTAAGAAGGATGCCCTTAAAGATCAACTGGAAAGGACGAAAAAGTATTAATAAAGATACAAAACGATATATACATTAGAAGAAAGTTAAAATCCGAGACAGATAATTGGATGAAGTTTTAAAAATATTTGTGTAATTAATAAGCGAAAATGGATGAATAAGAAGTTAAAGAAAAGAAAGGTTTGAAAGTAGATAGTGAAGAGGTTTGGGGATGTTTTTTTCTTATACAATAAACAGACAGAACCTACATAGATTTTCTCCTAAAGTTATCAATGACTTTAAATCATACAAGTATAAGTACATCCATGCATTAGTGTATACATAAATACACCGACACAGCTGCATGCCTCTCCCTATTCCAAATTTGCCTTTCGCATCGAATCCCCTCCACCCCTTTTCGCGCCTTTAAGACAAAAAAATTTGCGGCCGGCTATACAAGAAAATGTCTGCCTCAAAGGACGCCGGCTAGCCGACGAAGGTCCGAGTTTTTTCGCGCCTTGGGACGAGGAAAGCTCGGATGGCCCCGACGTGTGAAGGATTTGTCTGTCTGGCAACAGTCAAAAGGTCTTTCGCGCAGCGATAAGGATTTAATGAAAATTCGATGCTCTCTCTCGATTTTTGCTTATGAGAGAAATGAAAGGGAAAATTCTCCCTGGAGTCAAGCAGAAGATCTTGGACATACGTTGTGTGTAGAGCTAGTCTCACAAAGGAAACAGTTCACCCGTTGCAAGCAAGTAACTTCGGGGAATTGGTTGTTGCCGTCACGGTAATTGTAGGTGCCAAACTTCTCGCAGACACCTCCCCCCCCCAACCTTCAGAGTCAGAGGTTACACAGGACCTCCCTCTGCGGATTTTTCTACACGCAGCTAGGTAATCATTTTGGCTAACCACTCCAGGAGCCAATAATCGGAGCGAATACTTCAAGCAGAAGATCTTGGACCTACGCTGTGTGTGGAGCTAGTCTCACAAAGGAAACAGTTCGCCCGTTGCAAAAAACAAAACTTCGGAGAATTGGTTGTTGGCTTCACGGTACTTGTAGGGGCCAAACTTCTCGTAGATCCCCCCCCCCCTTCAGAGTCAGAGGTTTACACAGGACCGCCCTTTGCGGATTACCCTATACGCAGTTAGGTAATCATTTTGGCTACCCAATCCAGGAGCCAATAATCAGAACGAACACTTCGAGTAGGAGAATTCCGATTAGGTCACAGGCTGACTCGTCTTCGCGATCCAGTCTAGGATCATTACCTCAGGACGCCGTTGAAGGATTACCCAATATTTGGTAACTTCGGACGACTGGGCTAAGTGTGAATATCGTCAGAAGAAGAAGACATTCACCTTCACCCTCCAAATACTTTCGAACTCCAAGGTATCGTTAAAGTGAATTATCACCTCCCCTAACTGCAACAGTTTAACCGTTAACTAGAATTTCCATCCCGAGCTCATAACCTCGATTATTTAAAGTGATTAATTCAGTGCTTAATTCCATAATATTATTCAATTCATTATTTCAGGTACAATTAAGATACAAGCATTCTAGTACGTAGAATTTAAGTGTAATCCCCACGACATTACTTATTCAGTGTAAAGATTAATCCTATTTATACCTATATACGTTGTTTCATATTTCTAATTCATGTATATTAAAGATTATTTTGTATCTGTGTGTTTAACTATTTTGTACGATCCTTTGGCAATTAATAAGCAATCCACTCGGCTTAAATCTCAATATTTCATAAGTCCACCCATGACTGGCTTTTACTGAGTAAGAACACACTCAGGGAATCATTATTTTAATTTTGATCAAAAGGGACGACCTGGAGTTATTCTTATTCACCGGAAGTGGCTACGGTAGGTGTACTGGCCACACTTCACCTCTACTTCACCTTGGTGCGGGATTATAATATATGACTAAGAAGTGGGACTGGGATTACCCACTCACTAAACTTCGACAGTCTTTACTCATCAAGTTATCCATGTTCGAAGATAGAATTCAATTTATTTATTGTTCTCCAAACCCGAATTTCTATTGTAGAGAGTAATCATTAATCTTCCCCTCCACCTAACAATATCTTCTCCGACCTAACTCTAGTTGAATGAATACTATCTTCTTGCGGACAGTATTATCTAGAGCGAGTAAGGTTTATTCTTACATTAAAGCAAAAATTGTGAAGGCAAACGGTAACGAACTTAAAGATGGCAAGAATATTTTTCCCCAAAATAATATTTTGCACACTTTGTTCAGAAACGTTGATATTTATTTATATGAGATCTGTAAGTTTTATAGGAAATAATTACCCCTAACTTGCATATTTAGAAACCCAGTTAAACTGTATTGAAGAAGAAAAATCCAAACTTGCTTTTACTGCACGATATTACTCTAGTAAAGAAAGTATAGAAAAGAAATAAAGTATTTAAGAAAAAACTAATTGTACTATATGTAAAACTATACGATGATTTCTTTTCCAACCAAAGCTGCTGATAAATATTGTCTCCCTGCAGATAAAGTTCTCTCGAACACCACATTCATTTACACTATTTAGAACCCAAACCGGTTTAGAAGCAAAAATAGAAGTATTAGTCTTCTTTACTTGAGAAAAGTGGGCCTTTCAGCATCTATTCAACTGGAGATAAAATTAGGTTGCTTACCTCAAACGCTACGTACCTTGTCACATAAATTTATATGTGAAATTTATCAATTCTGAGTATAATATCAATGAAGAGTGTGGATAATATTTTCATGGGAAGAATACTTACGACATGATGATTTCTTTGGTTGACCATTCAGCATTTCCTGGTATGTATGATGCATAAACATTTGAATTCAAACCGTAAAATGTGATCGCCTCACTAGCTATATTAACGGAATTAGGTGAGATGCCGTTTGAAGTAGATTACTCGGAAGATGCATATCCAGTTGCTTCAAAGGCGTTTTAATTGCTATAAAGGGTGTAGGGTGTATTAGAGGGCAGGCAGAGTATTGATCTTACGTCTGAACAATTTATAAAAGATAAAAATATTTATTCTATTAACCTGAATCAGGAAAATAGTACATAGGGAAGGCAAAAAACTATACAAAGCAAAGGGGGACGGAGGGAGGGAGAGCTGAGAGCAGGTGTTGACTGGTGAAGCGCTAAAAAACAACCATCCCGCTGGTAGGAAGCGCGCTGCTTATATAGGCCTTCGATAGGCAGACGTCGCAATGGCAAAATTAAGTTGGTGTAAGCCTTCTGGAAGCGGAGTCAACGAAGTTTTTTGCGGAACGGATGTATGCTAGGTTAATGGCGCTTTTCCGAAAGAGCCGGGAAAACTTTTCCCTCGAGTGATCGGAGAAGGAAATTAAGATACCCAAGTGGAAGTTTGACTCTTGAGAAGTTCCACACCACGCCTTGATTATCTGAGAACAATCTGGCATTAGGCGTAAGCAGGAAGGCCAGTCCTGGGTTTCAAGGAGGAAAATTTGAAACTATGCAACAATGATTTGTAACATACTAGGTCAAAATAGTTGGGAATTCCTACTTTTTCAGGTAGATTAAAAAAAAATGGGAAAATGTAAATAAACCTATGAAAATAGGAAGGGTAAATTTTTGAACAGGTATGCGCCTAACTTTAGATTATTAATCGAGACAAAATAGTGAAAAATTTGGAGTTTAACATGGTGTTTGACAAAAGTGCTCGTGTTTAATTGTTTTTATGATATTCCTCTTCATAATGCCAAACTTTAATGAGCATATAGCTTCCGATATAGTTTATAATGAAGAGAAGTGCTGTTCGAATATTTAATGAAACAACACCAAGCGGCGTTAATTGCAGAGATAAGCTTGTTAACCTCTTTATCATTACAGATAATCAGTTAATGTTCTAATTTTTTTATCGTGTGCAAAATTTCCTCTCAGCTTGATAACTTAGTCAGTCAAATAGTCCCAGTCATCGTCAAAGTAGAGAGGTACTCCAACATAAACGTGCTCTGTATATGTAATTGACCCTTTTTGACCAATCTATGATTTTGCCCCAAAAGATGCTGAAATCCAATGCAACTGGATCGAGTCTAAGACTAGTTCTGGATACTACATTAATATTCTAAAATTTCAAAATTTATGGAAGATAAGAAGATAGTAAAGGGTTCAAGGAAATTTAGAAAATGACTAAGATTAAGGGAAAGGTTGAGCAATGACATTTAAATGTAGATAATTGCAATTCAGACACTAAAATTTACGAAAGGTTATAAGCTTATTACGTTTCCCTTAGGAAAAGATTTGCTTGTATTAAGTTCGAACGACTTAAAATTATGAAAACTGTTGTAGCTGCCCCAAAAGTGACCAGAGTTTTGGAGTACATGGCAAGGAGTTTTCTTTATAAATCGAAAAGTATTATTGTTTCAAAAGGGAACAATTTTGAATACAATTTCTGTTGACTTTTATTCTTTAGTTGATTTAGACTAAAGTTGGCGTGATCAATTCACGCCACTTCTTCTAAAACGTCAAGAGTTTTTTGGTACAGTTTGCTCTCTAAGTAAGCAAATTGTTTTGTTTGATGTAAGCAATAGAATTGGTCAACTGTTTGCTTATATTATTTTATAATCTATTTATTGCTAATCATAATTATTACAATGTATCGCAGACAAAGTCTTAATAAAAGTAATTAACAAAATAGCTATTTTGTTAATTACTTTTATTAAGACTTTGTCTGCGATACATTGTAACTAGTATATTCAGATATACTCGAGATCGTGCGGTGAGAGGCTGTTTGTCACTATACATAGATGATTACTATCGTATTCTTCCAAAAATACTTGGGGTTAGCTGATGTTATGTAAGCTGTTTCTGTTTTCTAATCTTGTGAATCTTTACCTTATTTTTTATTTACATACTTTTTCCTTTCATTTATATCGTTTCTGCCTCTGCTACTTCTTGTCGTAAGTCCTTAAACAACCAGACTCCTTTTTGTCAACCAATCTTATTTTTTATATTTTAAACTAATAATTGGTGATCAAGGCAAGTCTTGGGGCCCCTCAAAAGGTATGCAAGCTGTGTGTCGCGATTTGACGGATGTGACCCAAAGGAACATGCGGTAAGTTGGCATTTGTTATACCTTTAATTTGGCGAGAGCCGAAATATTATTCCACAGAAATTTACTTGGTTTACTGAAAACTTCAGGATACATAAAAAATTTAGATTCAAGTATCCTAGTCAACATAAGTTACACGTCCAGTGCCTTATTTACATGAAGTCTCAGTGCTAGTTTTCGTTCAAATGCCCTCTTTTTAAAGATCTGGATCATGATGAAGAATGTAATGATCCCAATGATGCAGATTTTAAACTTAAAGATGATTCAGCATTTAAAGGATTTGATTAGTATGAGTTTAATGATTGAGGCACGAGATTTGGGACTATCAAAAACGGGTTCATAACTTTTACCATCAAAACTGAATGAGAAAAACATGATTAAACTAGTTATCCTACATTTGATTCAGAGAAAGAGCACATATGCGTTATTTCCAACGTGAGATTAGTATTGCCTACTGCAATAACATTCAGGGTTTATTGGAGGAATTGGGAATTCCAATCTACAACTCAACTGAATGGCGATTATTCATCGATACTCAATGAGGACTTTAAAGTCGCTCCTCCTGCACAATAGAAATATCTACGCTTTAATCTCAGATTTGAATTTAGTTAGCCTTCGTGAATAACATGGTGACACAAAGAGAGTCATTGATTGTTTCAATATAACAAACACACACAATTGATTCACCTGTGTTGATCTTAAATGATATGCTTCCCTGTTTTATGTGCATGTGGCACAACAGAACTCGAGGAAACCATTGGGTAAATGAAAATGACTTCCAAGATCCGAACTCAAACTTATAGATCCCACCCTTCTATATGAGCCACGTGTTGACAGAAATAATATTATATTCCAACATCTGCGCATCAAATTTGGTAAGGTGAAGTGATCCTTTAGAGCATTGCCAACTTAAGGCGATTGCTTAAATTATTTCCTTTTAGAATTTCTTGGCTCCTCAATTAAAAAAAGGCAAGGCCAGTGAGTTTAATGTTCCATAGTTTCGGCAGCGTTTTAAAAATAAAAATTTCATCTGAATGATGACAGAGGTCGGAAAAAAATGTTTGATTATTATCATTTAAAGAACTTATCCAGAATTTTTACCGCCATTGTCCAAAACTAGTGGAAAGCGAAAAAAACGCCTGCTTGCACTCTTAGCATTAAGTTACATTTTCCTGTTAGTCATCTTGCTAACTTCCTAGAAAACCTTGCTCAAGTCAGCTATGAGCATAGGTGAGCGTTATGGCGATAACGATATCGGGTTATCGGTTATTCGATATTTTTTTCCCCCAGGGCATCGATTCATCAGTATCGCCGATACTTTTGGTTCCAAACTAGCGATAATCGATAATTTCAGTTTTTGGTTCCAGTTTAGCACAGAGGCGAGTCGCGCGTGCCTTGGAGGCGGAAATAGGTAGGTCTGAGCTTGGAACGAGCTGAGGGACGAGGGGTCACGATGTTTTGCTCCTGCGCACTACTGGTTTTACGGGTTCTTTGGTGATTTTTCCCTATGATCCCGTGCTTCTTCAGGTCTATATATAGTCAATAATCAATACTGTATTATAATTTTGGATTTATTGATTTATGGGTTATCACCAGTTATCGATTATTGGTTATCGCCGATAAGGTTATCTTATCGATTTATCGGTTATCGTGATACATCTTTTTGTTATCGCGCCCACTTATGGCTATGAGCAAAGTAACGATTCCATCAAGATTGACCCCCCTCCCCCCAAATAAAAACGATAAATAAATTAGTAAGTGAAAGAAAAGGAGGTTGATAATCATTAGTGCTATATCCCAATCACCTTTTAACTCTTCTTATCTTTGGTATAAATTAGAAGATAATCATTATCGCATTATTTTACTCACTCACTCTCTCACAAATATTTCAGATTGATAATATTAAAAAAAACAACCCAAAAACCCTTTCTGCAGACCTCGAAAATTCAGTGATGGATATTATTTAAATATGTTGGAGTATAAATCGAAATTATAGACCTATTTACAACTCCAGTTAAAGCTATATGTGTGAATATTTTCCTAAACAACTTACATAAAATTTTACTTATGTGAACAAAATTCTTTGTATGAATGTCGTAAGGTGACAGTGAAGAGGGCACGCCAGAAAATTGAGATACAGATCCTAGTGCAAAGGCTAAATAAACATAATCGAGTGCCGTTGGCTTAAATAATCAATTCTTAGAGGTTCTGGAATTAGAGAAACGGATCGTAAAAAAATAACTTTACTATATACCCTAAAATATTAAGAGCAAATGTAAATAAATGATAATAAATAAAATGAGGCCTGGGGTAACAAACGGGAAGGGGGGATACAAATGACTCGACGGGTACTAGAGTCGGAGATAGGATGTAAGGTGATTGCTTCTAGGATAGGGAAAAGAGTGCAAATGAAAGGGAGATTCACGTAAAGCATAAATGACAGGAGATTTGGATACGACGAGTAAGTGAGAGGCTTCAAAGTTCCACTTACAGAATTTCTTCTTTTTTCTCGATAACCAGGGGCTTACATACAAGAATATAAAAAAAGAAAAAAAGTCCCACAATACCAAAAAAAGGTACATACAAACAGTGTAACTCATAAAACACACACATTTATATATATATATATATATATATATATAATAAAAAAAATAATGGCACAAATTCTTATAAGGCATTACACAAAACTACAAGAAATATTCAAGAATATATTCAAAAGTAATCCATTTAACGTTACAATTAATTAATGGAAAATTACCCTGTAAACAAATCCAGAGTATTTCTGCTTAAGCTGTCCGCCAGGCAATTTTGGGAACCCTTAATGTATACAATTTTAAATTGGAATTCTTGGAGAGAGAGACTCCACTCCATAAGGCGACCATTATTGTTCTTAAATTTCGTAGGTAAGAGAGGGGTTTATGGTCAGTCTCGATAATGAATATTTTACCTAAGAGAAACACTTTAAACTTGTGGATCCTCCAAACGATAGCAAGAACTTCTCGCTCTATTACCGCATAGTTTTTCTTGCAGGGAAGGAGTTTACGGCTCACAAACACGATGGAGAACCTTTCGCCATGTTTACCATACTGGACGAGAATACAACCTATGCTCTCATTATTCCCTTCAGTCCTTATGATAAAAGTTTTAAGGGGGATCGGGTAAGCGGAGGAACGATGCTGAAGCTAACTTTCCTTAAATCTAGTTAAAGCTAGCTATTGAACGGGGTATCCAGACAACACACTCGGGAGCCTTAATCTTAAGGAGATCACACAAGGGCACAGCGATTGAGGCAAAGTTCATAATAAAACGTCGGTAGAAGGAGGTGGACCGCATGAATGACTTCAACTGCTTCTTTGTGGCAGGCAGTGGAATTTCGACAATTGCCTTGATATTGTCAGCTTGGGGAGCCAAGGAATCGTTCCCTATGTGTGAACCCAAATATTTAATAGTGCCAAAGGCGAAGTAGCCAATCGTAATGTGGTGTTCTTGGAGTCAGCATAGGAGAGCACGGAGGGTAGCCAGATAGTGGTCTTATTTCTGGTTCGCCACGTAAATGTTGTCGAAGTAGAAGGTGACGTGAGGCAACTCATCCAATATTTGCCTCATCATTCGGTTATAATTGCTACATGCCGACGCTAACCCGAAAAGGAGTCGCCTGAATTGCATCAAGCCCTTGTCATTGTGGAAGGCCGTGTACCTCTTCCCCTCTTTAAATCTTTAAATCTTTTACCACTTGCGAACGGGTAACCACGGGTTGGGGGATACCCGTAAGCACTGGCCAATGAGGACGAAACAGAATTTGATAGAGGCTGCTGCTACTTCAGCCCAGCCAGTAAAGTAGGCACAATTGATGTAGCAGTTAACAACGGCGAATTTATTATGGTCCGGGGCTACTGGGGAAAGCAGCTTGTCCGACACCACTATGCAGGTGCACCCGGTATCTTTCACAAGAGTGGAGACACCGCATCCATTAATCTTTCCTGATTCGAACTTAAGGCCTTCAGACGTATTCTTATCAAACAAGAAGTTTCCATGGTGGTCGCTGGGACCTGAGGTCCTCGGGGCATGAGAAGATTCCGATGGTGTTGACGGAAGCGCAGACTTGGGACAGATAAGGTGTACCTGGTGAGAAGAGTTATTCCTAAACTGAGAGTTATGCGGACAGTTCGTTTTCACATGGCCCTCGACACCACAGGAAAAACAAATGATGGGTCTCGGGGGGAAAGATGACGTAGGGGGGCCTGAAGAGAACGGTTTTACATCACGGTGTTCGGACGAAAAGCCTGATTTTGGTTTCGAAGACCCAGTCACTTTGGCGAACTTGTTTTCATTTTGCAGGATGAATTTACCTTTTTTTTGGATTAGGTTGGAGAAAGGGGGGCCGTTTTCTTCCCTTCTTTCAGATAAAGATTGGGGCTTCCTGAATAAATCTCGGCCTCTTGTGTACACTCTTTAAATGTGAGGCACCGTTTGTATTTTACGAAGCATCTGACTTCAGCCGGAAGTGTGGTCAACAACTGTTCTCTCAGGAAGAAGTCAACAAGGGCATCCTAGTTATGTGGGATTTTAGAATCATTGAGTCAAATGTTGAGGTGTCGCTCGAGGTTATATCTATACTGACGGTATGTTTAGCCTGGCTGAATGCGGGCATTTCTGAATTTGGAACGGTAAAATTCTGGGGTCATGGTATATGCCACCAGTACTCCGATTTTAAGGTCGAATAATCAATTGCTGCCTTGGAGAGGATTAATATGAATATAACTCGGAGTTTGGAATTAAGCAATGGCAACAATTGAGCCTACTCCCTCTGCTTCGATATCCCAATGGTTAATTTCGAAGATTTTCTCGAAGTGGATTGGGAAGGCTCCAAATCCTCGCTTGTCTTGAAAACCCGAAGCTTAACAGACGTGATAGGGGAGCTTCGGACCTCAAGCTGATGGACAGCATCTTGTTCCTGGTCCTACCCATTTCAATTTTATGAGGGCGAATTTTTTCCCTTTCTTCCAGTTCTTCTCTTTCTCTTCTTTCTTCTCATTCTTCTCTTTCTCTTCCTTCTTGTTGTTCTTTCTCTTCTCTTTCTTTTTCTCTCTGTCTTCTCTCTTCTCTTTCAGCCCTTTCCTCCTGCTGAATATAAGCTAAGAGATCCTTGCCGCTGTGCTCAAGCGACTCGTTTTGCAACTTAAACGTGTTAAATAATGATGAGATTTTATCGCGTTTGACCAACTTTCACGAAAGCACCACACAAAAGGGGGAATTATTTCGACACACCGGAAAAGTGTGGGTAGACTTTGGTGGACCTACTATTCTTCACTTCAAAACAAAACAAACACAGCGATAATTATTTCGTACGGCACGAATTCTTAATTATACTTGGAATATTCACTCCGCCATTTAGTGAGAGCCTATCTCGCACAATACGCAACGAGGAAACAACAAACCCAAAACAAACTGAAATAAGATTAACTCTTTTACAATGTCGCAGACGTTTTATGAGGCCTGAAAATGGTTGAAGTTTCACACGGTCACAAACTTCAATACCAAATACACACACAAAAAAGGAAAATGGGAAATTGGTAAAGTCTTATCTGCAGTTTCTAAGACCAGAACCTTTAATATACAAGAATAACATCCTTTAAAATCTGTCACATGTCTCAAATAAGTGAGATCAGATAATGCGGATAACCCTATAATCTGACCTCAGAACATAATATAGATGCCGTAGGGCACGCCAGAAAATTGGGATACAGATCCCAGTGCGAGGGTTAAATAAACAAACACGAGTGCGGTTGGACTAAATAATCATTTCTTGGATATTCTGGGATGAGAGAAACTGATGGTAGAAAAATAACTTTACTATATACAAAGAAAATATTAATAACACAAGTAAATAAATGACAATAAATAAAATGCGACCTGGGGTACTAAACGGTGGTGGAAATACACATTACTCGATGAGTACGAGAGTCGGAGAGAGGATGTACGCTGATTACTTCCAGGGAGGGGGGGAGTTGAAGAGGAGCCTTAGGGAAAGCCTAATTGACTGGAGGCTTGGATACGACGAGTAAGTGGGACGCTCCAATCTTCCACTTGCCGAATTTCTTCTTCTTTAACCTCGCTGAGAAATGAGCGATGGGGTATTCCAGACGAGAACGTGTTGATACCCGAATGCTAGATGCCTGCCCGTGTCTATCGTGAGTGGGGCGAGAATCCTAGTCATAGGTATGAGCAAGGCCGGGTAGAGATGACGCGACGCGTTCGTAGCTGGAAGCTGTTGTTAGGCGAAGCAGGGCGTGCGATACTGTACAAGGCTGCTAACCAAGACAGGGCTGTATGGTACTAATTTATCAAAGCTTTTCGGGAGTATTTATACTGCCTCGGTGGAAGCGGATCGCCGGTGGTCACCAAAAGGGGGACGGTAATCTCATTAGACTTGGCTTGCCCTGGGGGGCGTGTGTTAGTGTCGGCGACCTCACAGCTTTGCGCAATAGTCATCCTTGGCGCCGTAGGTCTGGCGCCGTAGGTCGAGCACCGATCAAAATGTGTGCGGGCGAAAATGAGACCCTAACACGGGTCGCACAACCGTTCGGGCTGTCTGGGAATTCAGGTGTATTTTATCAGGCGTGACAGGTAGACGTTGGGTCTGGAAGGGGTAAGAGGCGGTAAATTCTATCTTGGACAATGAACAAAATAAATTTGTACAAACATTAGGGAAGGGCAATGTTTTGTTATTTCCTAATGTAATTGTTAAAATATTCTATAAAATATGCCCAAATTTGTTAGATGCTTTATTTTTCTGTTTTTTTTTTGAAAAGGACAAAATGATGTACTTCAAAACCAGACACAAAATATAGTCAGAATCATGTATTAATCCTTACGATACCAAGAACCTCAAAAGAGGTTGGGCGTCAAAATACTCAGCGACTCAATTGAGTCTGGCATGTATTTTAGGCCTAAGAATCTTCCTTTTGTTCGGGTAACGGTAAATTTACTTCCTCTTTTGAAGTATATATGAAGTATTTCTCTTAGTTTAGTCTTTCTAAGAGAGTTCTAGATATCACACGCTTTTTTCAATTGTGGTAATTAGTTTTTTATATTAATTAAAAAATGGCTAACCCTTCTGAAATTTTGGATATCTACTATGAACTTGATTCTGATTTGGAACTAACAGACATTGATACTAACAGTTCAAACTCATCCGATGACAAATTAGAGCCAATTATTCCTGAAAATCAATAAATTGATCAAACGTACCAACGCTGTCTTGACTTCTTCCCCCTAAATATCATATTTCATGACTCTCATTCGGGAATTCAAGCGCACATGGGTTTTAAATCGGAAACTACACCTCAAACATATTTTGAAGCATTTTTTAATCATGCAATCGTAGCAGATTTATGCATGGAAACAAATCGCTATTATGAACAAAGTTCAGAAGCACCCTTCTCCCCTTCATCTAACGCTCATAGATGGAGGAATTTAACTGTAAGCGAGCTTGACGTTTTTATTGGCCTTACCCTACTAATGGCTCATGTGAAAAAACATAAATTAGCTGACTACTCGTCAACTGATGCCTTTATTGAAACTTCTATTTTCAAGAAATTTATGTCAAGAAATAGATATCAGTTAATCTTAAGGTTTCTTCACTTTGCTGACAACTCGGTTGGAGGAATAAGAGGGGCAATGTGGAATATAGGACGTTTCTTTCATTCATTGAAAGACAAATTCCAAAGGGCATTTGTCCCCTTCCAAAAACTAGTGATAGACGAATCCTTCGTTTTATTTAAGGGTCGTCTGTCATTCAAACAATACATCCCTTTGAAAAGACATCGCTTTGGCCTCAAGCTTTTTGTTTTGTGCTATTGTGAGATGGGAATAATATTAGATATTTTCCTTTACACAGGAAAAACCACAGATATTGTTCATAATGATCCATTAGGAATATCGGGGGCAATTGTGAAAAGTCTCATTGAACCATATTTAAGATTAGGGCATATTTTAAATACAGACAATTGGTACACAAGCCCTTCTTTGTGCTCTTACGTTCTTGATCAGAATACAGGGCTTTGTGGGACAGTTAAAAGCAACCGCAAAAATATGCCTAAGTTAGACAAGGCAGTAACTAAAGGTACCGTTGAACTACACAAAAAAAATGGAATGTTAGCAATTCGATGGGTCGATAAGCGTGAAGTTTTGATTATTAACTCCGTACACAAAGGCAAGTCAGTAAACTCGGGGAAAAAATCATAGAACAAGAAAAGAAATAAAAAATCCGGATGCAATAATGGATTATAATATAAATATGCGTTTAATTGACAAATCAGATATAATGATCAGTTCTGTTGGATGTCTTAGAAAATCCATTAAATAGTACGAAAAGCTTTTTTACCGACTTGTTGATGTGTCCATGCTCAATGCATATAACATGCATTTGATGAATTTAGATTGTACACAAAAAATGCTTTCTTTCAGAGAATTTTCAATGGAAGTAATAAAACAATTACTTGACAGACATTATTCTGGTGCTTCAAACCAAATGTGTACTCGGCCCTCGGTAAATTCCTTTTATATACAACAAGGAATTGTTTTTTCAGAAAAAAATATTATATCGCTTCAATGCCAAATGTAGGCGAACGGAATTCGGCTCAAAGACAATGTTATGTTTGTGCTAAAAAACATAGTAGAAAACGAACAACATTATGGTGCAAGCATTGCAAAGTGCCACTGTGTATGGAGCCCTGCTTTTCTAAATACCATACAATCCATGAGATGTGAAAAAAAACAAGGTATAAGCAGTGCGTGTATATTTGTGTACATCCATAAATACATACTAAATTTTATACTTCAACCCTAAAAAAACTAAAAAGTAGAACGACTTTTATATTTTCGTTCAATTATCTGTGAACTTATTGAAAAATTTCTTTAGTTATAAAAGACTTGTTTTATATACATTACTGCGTTCAAATTCTAAAGGAATGTTGCGGTGAGTGAGATCTCGTTTAGTGTACCCCACACAATGGGAGATTGGGAGAGAGAAGACGATAAACAATGCGTTATGGTCAAATGTTACACCGAACAAAAACGAGGCCATTTAAATGATGATTTAAAGATCATCTTGTAATTAAATTTCCGGAAGAGAGGTAGGATGAATATTTACATATTTTATATATTCTTTATTACTAAAAGGTTTTCTTTTCCAAGAAGCAAATTTTAATTGAGTTTTTAAAATAAAAAAATTGTGGTAATGAACGAGGTTCGAGTTTTCAAGGCGTGGTTTCTAAAGGGTTAATCTATCTTAACGTAGCTAAAAATTATTTATTCCTAATTAAGTAAAAAACAATTATTCACTGATCCATGGCTGAATAAAAACAAGAATATGTTTCCAAATGAGGCAAAATTGAACCGTTAGACTTCCTCACAATTCTTGATATATTGGTAATTTGCAACTTTTTTATGGCAAATTTCTTTGCTGAAGTTTTTTACTGCCCGATTGCAATCAGACCAGGTCTGACAGCTTTGAGACATTCCGTACTTACCAGGTTTGTTGCGGATTTTGGACATTTAAAATGTTTTTAGTTTCTTTCCTACAAAGACTCAGTTAGATCTAATGGAAGTGCATACAATACTTCTATTGACTTCTTTTGGATGTCAGATCGAAACCAGCAATCTCTGTTCATTTTCTCCATACTAATTGATTATTATTTTATATTTTCTGGATGTTATTACATCCTACTCTTGCAAATTCTATTAGCTAACTCCAAATCTCAAATATTCATTTCACTTGCTTAGTAATCTCTTTTATTTGATAGCCGATTCATTTACCTTTTATTGGCATAAGAATTCTTATTATTTGCATTATCCATGATTTCTCATGCTAAAACGATTTAATTCAATTTATTAGGTAATTGATGATGGAATAACTATAAGTAAAAGAAGGAATCCATCCTAGTCAATTGAACTAAATTCTTTAAACTGTATTTGTCAGAGATAGAGATATGTAAGACGGAAAGAACCCGCGATCGGCTTCTTTTGAAGTAACTTCCGTTTGATAACACGCCTTATAGTGAGTCTAATTCTAACAACGAGAGGTTCCGCAAGATGGCGTGAAGGTTTAAATTCACTCCCGGCGCCGCTATATAGATAAAGTAAAATCCACTCCCAACGCCTCGGTAACATTCAGTTCCGGAGGTTCTCTATAAATAGTAAAGCATTTGCTTGGGTAAATTAGTATTGTGCTAAGAGGAGACGTCGCGCAAGGAAAGGCCTGTAGTCTCTGATTGCTGGCCGAGTGTAGGCGGGAATTAAGTTGTGATAATTGTTAAATATTAAATAAAACATTCATTGTCCTCTGAATAATTCCGCACTTAAATAAGACCCGACCATAAATATTGCAATACGACCCAATGCTCTGATCCCTTGAATTATCCTTATGAGTGTCTATTTTGTCTCTCCTTATAGCTTCTTTCTCTCCGCCTCCCTATACCCTAAGAGCTGGAAGACAAGAACAAAAAGAAACAAACGAGAAAAGATATCTCTAGCTCAGCTTCCTCCTCGGCAAATACTCCCTCAATCCATACTTTCGAGACTGGCTGTTGTTACTAGAACACAGGTTTTATTTTCCGTCATAACTTCGAACAGGCGGAGTACTAATCGGCCTTGAGTGCAAACCCAACTTTAGTATTACGACATAATAATAATACTGAATACTGCTACTCACTATCAAGCTATAAATGAGAAGAAAGACGCAATTTTAGGAAAAATTATTACACATTAAATTTTATATAAGATACAGGTAAAAGAATAAGGTTGTAAGAAAATTACTTCTTAAACCTGTATCCTATGTAAAATAATAACCAAAATTGTTATTCAAGTAAAGTCATCATTTCTAACGATTTAGATACACTAGTATATAAATAATTAAAGAAGAAATTTAATTTTCAAGTTCAATTTATCTTTCTACCTTTTTTTCAAAACTCTAAGCAAAAGGGCCAATATAAACTCTTAAGACAAAAAAAACTTTCCCGGTATTCTTTCTTCGTTCTCTTAAGCTTACAAGATTTTCATAGTGAAAAAGCCCCTAAAATTGGCTCCTATATAGATTCATTCATGCGTATCGAAAACCACTTGAACGGATTATTTTTCATAATAATGTTACACTAATCTTGGTTGGGCGCTCGAAGAAAAGGGCCATCGTGAACTTTAAGTTGCAGGGGGGTCATTAATCTAATGAAAGGCCTAATAAAATAAGTATAAATTCTGATATATCACAGGAAATTTGAAATATGATATTGGTTTAAGCTTTATTTTCTAAATGAGATATTTATGATGTTTTGACATATTTAAAACATGGGAATTATCTTTACCAATTATTTTGTATAACTCAGAGAGAAGCAAAAGTAGAGGGGAAAAACAATGCTGTAAGAGAAATAAAAATATGAGATAGATAAGTTTGAAATAAAAGAAATTACTACTTGTTGGTGAGATGCTGAGGTGTAAATAAATATTTGACCACCTTCCTAGCGTATTGGCGATTGCAATGCAATATTTATAATCGACGAGACCATCGCCGCCCAAAGGCTGTCTCAACAGATCTTATTAGACAAGTACGTTTTCAGATGTGTGAGGTATTTAGATACAAGGGGCAAGAATATTGTCATGCAGTTTATACACCACGACCTTAGTGGTTTAGTCAGGGGGTCAAGATTTAAGGCCTTGACGGTAAACTCTGTAAGATATGCTAATCTCATTTTGTATAATTTTAAAGTTCCTGACGGCATGGACACCGACCTTTTACGTTCGGTGTTTAAATTAATAACATAGGAATTCCTAAACCTTTATTGAGTAATCTTGGATTAATTACCGCCTCAAGAGTCTTAGCAACTGTATAAACTTGTGTTTGCTGAAACTCTTGATATTTTTTACTCCCTCAAGTTATTTGATATCATGGTTTAATTTGGATGATCTAGCAGTTCTTAGATGATTTTAACGCCTTGGAGCCATGAATAACCTGAACCTTCGATTAACCTTGGAAACCTTAGTACTGGGTGTGTAACTTTGTAGGCTATAGTGCTTGAGGGCTAAGCTTACGCGTCCGAATCTTGGATAAACTTAGCCTGCTAGACGACATTGGAAGGAAAATATAATTAAACGCTTGAAATTCTGAAGTCTCAAAGAACCTTATAACCAGTTAACGTTTGAATATCCTTTATTGTTATTTGTTAACCCTATTTCTTCCTGAATCAAAAGTCTTCATCATTAGTGGATCAAATCTTTACTAAAGTGCTTTTGCGGTGGTTAGAGGATGGTAAGCCTCCTCGACGCTAAATCAGGCACGCCTCAGACCGATTTTAACCATTGCCTTTATTTTAAATAATATATATATATATATATATATATATATATATGAAAAACTCACAAAGTATCACATAAGGGTAGCAAATGAACGCAATGTCCCGCAGAAAAAAATGAAATGGAGTTTCTAAGTACTCTCGAACTTTATTAAGTTCCTTATCAAGGATAACTACAAGAAATAATATTATATTAGAGGTATATATACGAAAGGAAAGTATGAAAGACCGCCTCAAAAACAAAAAAATCACCAATGAGGAAGACGGAAGGGGGAAGGTAGAGATTCACATTAAGAATTACAAGAAGCATTGCATTTTTTCCTGCGGGACATTGCATACATATATATATATATATATATATATATATATATATATATATATATATATATATATATATTGTGTGAATGTGTGTGTGCTCCGACAGATGGGTCAAAATGATCGTTAATCCTGTTACAGCCGTATTTACTGCTAATATAAGTAATTGAAACGTTTCTTTTTATAGCTGTTAGAGTGCTGTCTTTGATATAGCCAATTCCTAAGCATTGTTTAGAAGCGTTCTCCAATCGTGCCGGATGATGTGTTGAGGAGGCTTACAATTGCTCTTAAAAATCCATTACATTGCTGCTTTATCGCATTTTAATTTTAAAAAAGGCCTGTTTATACATTGCCACAAAATACATTAAATAATACTTCCTATGTCTAGCTCTTTTCATAACCATGCTACATAAATATCTACAATATATATCGTAAACCGAGATTCAATTTGGTTTCAAGCCCTCAAGTATCGACACATACTACTTCATAGGATAGGAGCCTTTGTCAAATATCTACTGACGTTTTAGAGTAGAATCAACCTTTAACGCCTGCGAGAGGTTCAATCCCTTCCTCTGAATTTCGGCAAGAGTGAAAAAATGAATATACCTAAATATCCTTTGAAAATATGATCGAATAGAAAAATAATGGTAAAATGAGAAGAATAATATGTATTAACTATAGTAAAGTAACGTTTTGTTCTGTGTAGTATCTACTACGGAAAACGAATATTAATTACTTTTGCGGGAATAGGTAAAAAACAGAGATGTATATCTCCATTAAAAATAGTATATAAAAAGGTTTTAATTGATTGTGGTTCAGCAGTAAAAAAATGAGGAAAAAACATTAGAAGAGAAGATAAAATTGAACACTAATTCCAATATTATGGAATAAGATCTCTTCCTGTTCTCCTAATAAAAAATTTTACACTTTCCCAGGCAACATGCTCATATGGAAGGAAAGGAGCTTCAATTATTATTTTTAGCATAGAATTAAGAAGCAAAAACCTGGGAAGGCAACTTGAGATGTGAAAATGATAGTCACAATTTGGATAGACTTGCAGCACCTGATTTGTAGCAACCCGGTTCTCTAAGCTCAATTATAAATAACTCTTCCCACTGAGTTAGGATTTAAAAGGTGAGTATCAATTCTAAAGTTCCAGGCATATATTTCGAGTCCTCTAAAGGGCGGAATACTTGTTTCTCACGAATCCTGTGGACGTGGACAACACTCTAAAACCTGCATACTCTCCATATAAAGGAATGAAACGCGTAGGTGTCCTTTGTGATACGCTTTCCTTCGCTTGAAACGACCGAGCGGACGCCACTTTTTCAGATTGACGAAGTTGGAAGGGAGTGAATTGAATGGAGAGGAAATATCGACCAACAAAAAAGAAAAAACAACTCTAGAATTTAAATTTAAAATAATTGCGAAAGGGAACCTTCTGAAACATTTAATTGAAATTTGATCGAGAACGGCACTCGTACAAGGTTTTTCTTTATTCCTAATCGAACACAAATCATCAAATAATGCCCAGTCAAATAAAAAAAAATTAAAGATTCTATCTGAAAATTTAACGAAAGTTAAAGGAAATTTACGCCTGAATGAATGATAGATGATACATGGAATAAAAGACATTAATTGACTACAAAGAGAATCCGCAGCAACATATGATCGTGGAAGATACAAAGTACTTTTAAAAACACCGACACTGATAAAAATAGAAGCAGAGCATTAAAGAGAGGAAATAATTATTATTGGTACTAAGTTGATAAATATTAAAATGAGCAAATAGAAAATAAATGGTGGAAGAATATTTTTTATTATTCTCTTTTCCAATTTCTTTGTATTCTACCTTTTATTATCATCATACGAACAAAGCTGACAAACTACAAGTGAAAGGTTAACTGCAATGTACTTAGTGATGGTAATCGGTGATCATATCAATATGTAGCTCTTAACACTGCATCAGGCAAGGCTGAGGAACGTTCTTCATCCACGCCAAGACACTGACTCATTTGGCGTGGATGATAAACGTCCCTCAAGCGTGCCTATTTCCGTCTTGAGGTGGCTACTCATTCCTAAAATAATCGTGCTTAAATATGTATCATGATTATTTTCGAATATCTTCGTGGTGGGCCATAAAATTTCCTACTGTTTTTTATCTAATTTAAAAGAAAATCCAAATATTATTGAAAGAATTATGGAAAATTATAACAGATGGTGCGGTAAGTAAAAAGCACAAAATGATACCGTCCGCTTTCTACAGCCCCCTGGAAAACGCCCTTGCTATTTCGAACATTTTGGGGTGGCTTGCTACAAATGGCTAACTGAAACTTGATCTTCCATGGAGGTAAACAAGGGCGTTCCTCAGGGGGCTGTAGGAAGCGGGTGTGTCATTTTGAGTTTTTTACTTACCGCACCATCTGTTATAATTTTACATATTTTTCAAAAAGAGTTTAGCATAGATACCCAAGAGATTATGTTTAATTCCCAGGTTTCTCAAAAAAAGAGCAAGAAATCTTAATGTATAAGGTTGTTATTTCGAACGAGTTTTTTGGTGCTCGCTAGAAATGGCTAACTGAAACTTGATTTTCCCTGGTGGCAACAAAAGCGTTCCTAAGGGGGCTGTAGGTATCGGGCGGTATCATTTTGTGCTTTCTGATAGAATTATTCAGCCATAAAATAGGTATGTGATTTGTTCTCCTTAGATGTTTGGTTTAGGTATCCTACGAATTCACAAATTTTTTGTATTCAATTTCCTCAGGTCCTACTGTAGTGTAAAATAACTGCACGCACACAAAGAAAGAGAGAGAGAGAGAGAGAGAGAGAGAGAGAAAAGGACAAAGACACATTTGACCAGGTAGAAGTATCAAAGATGGAATGGTAGGAGCAATAAAATAAGGTCGTTTGGAGACAGTTTGTGAATCAGCGGAATCTGATTGGAACTTCTGGTTTGAAACCCGACCACAATGTGAGGCTATGCACCTGAGTGTGAAACCAGATAGGCAATCAGAGTAATTAGAGCTGTCTGGAATAGGAACAGAATTCGCGACAAAAGATGTTTCACCTTAATGTAAAATTTAGCTTTCAACAAACGGAGTTTCTGTGATACCCTCGAGGGAAGAGACCCCCAAAGTAAGATACGAAGTGGAGAATTTCAGACAATCACAGGCTAGACTCCAACCAATTACACGGCTCCTCTGGGCTGACAAGTAGGTGAGCACTGCCTCTGCGACCAAAGGGAAGCAGAGCAACGCGCCACCTCCAGAATGATGTCCGGTATAAATAAGAGAACATTTTGATCCAAAGATCATTAGCATAATTATTATTATTATTATTATTATTATTATTATAGATTATTATTGACACATTATTGATTGATTCATTTAGTTATTCATTGAGCAATTATTAGACTTAATTTACCATTCTGCGAATCTCCATTCTCTTGCTCTTGACATTATAACTCAATTTAGCATATTCCGTTGCGTAAATTAAATCTTTACCGTAAGTGAAAACATTTTAAAGTTGTATAAAATACAAGTGTGTAATTCCTTGCACAAAGAAGCCTTTTACTTACAAACTTTGAACGGTTAATACCCCTCGGACCGTACGTCAAGAAACCTGTAAGCAAGCCACTTTACCAAACACTTATAGCGTCGCCTTGAAATCAAAACAAGGCCTACCTACGCCGAACCCATAATAAACGACCCTATAATTAGCCACCCTATATTCCTTTGAGAGTTATGTGCCATCTCTTTCCTCTTTCTAGTTTTGTTTACTTAACACTATTAATTCGCCTACTGTATATATTTTCTATTTATTTTTTTTATTTTCTCATCTATGATAGGTATGTGGTTCGTCTGTCTCTTGCAGATTTTTTGTGTTTTTCCCTCTTCTATCCTTTTCCCTTTTTCCTCAATTTCTCTTCTACGAGCTTTGTTCTTTGTTTGACCTCCGTTAATTCTCACTCTATCCCTCACCCCGAGCATCGTAAAGAAATAGGATTAATCATCGCAAAATCATTTAGTCATTTCCTTCATTTTTTAAATTTTTACCCTCTGATAGCTATGTGTAACTGTCTTAACTGTCTTAAAGCTGTCCTTTCTTTGTAACTGATTTACGTGCATTGTTACATACTAAATTAATACTTTTCTTATTCACTTTTCTCACATCCTTCTTTACTCGAGCATCAGTAGGAGAATCAGGAGGCAATAATCTTTGTTTCATCCTAAGTGGCAAATAATTGTAACAAATGAAACGCCCACGATAATTGAGCAAATAAAATGTCCTCTTAAGAAATAAATTAAATTGTGTGCAGTATAAGAAACAAATTAGCATACTTAGTTTAACGCCTTGGTTCGTACATAAAGCTTCGAGGCAATCAGTATAACTGAAATTCGACTGGACAAAGCTAGTAGTGATTTTATTGGAGACTAAATTAAGAGTGATTGCGAGGTAAAAAAAGGAAAGATGGCTTGCATTTTACTTGAAAGAAGAATTGAAATAAAAAATCGTAGATGTGGATAAGTATGATACGTGGGCGGAGGTAGTAATCGGAGATTTAAAGCCTCCCAACCATAGATTCAATATACGAATAGATTATAGACTCCCCCAAGCAAATTGAAAGCGAAACGAAACAACTATTTGATTTTCTCTGCTCTTTTATTTAAAAAGATACAACGATAATTGCGGAGACTCTATGTTCTCGTATGTCCACTTTATAGAAATACTCTGGATAAAGAGGGGAAAAAGATTTCTGAATCTTATTTATGAGAATTTATTCTTTCCATGGATCCAGGAATTCCCTCAAAAATATTTCGTGGAAAATTTTCAAGTTGGTGAGCCACTAGAATCAAAAAAGCATAATATAATTAGATTCTCCCCAATTTCAATCATAAATGCGATATAAGAATGAACAATTATTACGGCGTTTGGGAAGTTGTAATTTCGATTTTTTTTCAGGACCGTATGCGGAGTATTCTTCTGACGAATTAGTGGAAGGAAAGCCATTTCACCGACAAGCGCGAACAAACTCTTAGGATAACAATTGTGCCCCTGATAGGTTTCTTTACTGCTGAGGACTTGTCACAGCTATCCACACTAAGGAAATGAATGAATTTTTTTTAGCAAATTCTGTTGGACACGGAGTTAAATGAGGCGGATATTATTCCTTAAATAAAAAGGATGAAACAATCAAAGGCTCCTGCGCATGATTACGAGCACCAAACTCACCTAAAAGCAATTAATAAAACCACATCTTTACCCGTATTTTAAGGGTAGGTTAGTACTGGTACAGTCCACGAGCGCCAATATCACGTTAATCTTTATAAATGGAGAGTAATCCACTCCTAGTAACTTCCGCCGTATCCGTTTAACGTTCGTAAATGATAACCAATTAAAATCACTTATTGGAGAAATGATAGTGTGTCATCTCATATCAAAGACATAGCATGGAGTTCGGGCAGCAGGCTCGTGTCTAACAAATCTCCTGCAAACTTTTCATAAAATAATTTCTCTTTTTAGACTGAACACAAAGTAGTGGGTAAAATTTGTTTAAGCTTCCAAAAAGCCTTTGATACCGTTTCGCATAAGAAGTTCTCATAGAAACTTAAGTCACATATAATAAGAAGAGAAATTCTTAAGTGTATAGGAAATTGGCTCTCGAATCATAAAACATTGTGTTGTCATAAATGCGGCAAACTTGGACTGGGCCCCAGGTACTTGGAAAGTATCACAATGATCGTTACTGGGACAATTAATGTTTTTTATATATATTAATGACTTTGATAATGGATTACTTATAAAATCTTAAAATTTGGATCTATTAAAGTGCCGTTTTACATGCGATGTAGAGAAAATGAGCGAGAGCCTGATAACATTGTTGATGGTAAAGGGGGCGGAATATGCACTTAGGGTGTCGAAATTTAAACGGGGATTAACAAATGAACAGCTAATTGCTCACTTGATTACCTTAAAAATGATCTAGAGATTTTAATCTCGAGGACCTTGAAGTGGCAAAACAATGCGTCGAAGGTTCTAAGGAAGCAAACCTAAAACATAGATACATAGCTAAAACTTTATTTTTAAATCGAAAGATATAGCCATATGTACCAATATTCAAATTGCTCGTCCGTCTAATTCTTCTGTACCAGTACACTCTTGATCTCCTTCTTTCAACAAAGCCCTAGATAGCGCTGTATAACAGGGGGAAAGTAAGGCCAGCCAAGTTAACTCCTGTGCTCAGAAATAAACCTTATAAAGAAAGATTTTGGTCTTTAAACCTATTATTTTTTTCAAGTTGGCGATTATAAGTCAAGATGGATTCAAATTAGTAATCAACCGCTTCTACATAGTTTGATTTTCTTTAGATATTAAAATAATCACAAACGTGCAATAGTTTACTTAACCGAATAGCGGAAAGTAGGGAAGTAAATATTTAGGTTTAAAATAGGATTGCCTATTTTTTTCGTATGTAGGAGACATAGGTGAAAAGTCCAATATATATGTGATAGAACGGGTTGAGGCCGCGTTAATTTCAACCACTATCACATGTTATTTAAAACCACGATGCTCCCCACGTGCATCTTCGCTTTGAAGCTTGGCGCCTTATCGCAGCCACCTGAGTCAATGTTTAAACAAGGAGGTTTATCTTTCCTCGTTCGCCCCCATACGCCGACCTCGCCAGATTGAGTTAGGCTTATGGGCAGATAAGGCATTGTTCCCAGGCTCGGCTGTGCATTCCTTCGAAGCTCCCACTCCATTGTCTTCCATGCCAAGGAGGTGTCTCGACTATTTAGATGGAAACTTTACCACTAAGATCAGGATTGGAGATCCAGATTTTCGTCGTGAAACATCACCACGACCCTCTCTCACCTTGTGCGCCAAGGGACCTCGACCTCGAGATTCACCATCACTTGTCCAGAAGAAGAACAATATCCCTTGAGTGCCAAGGTTCAAGCCTTCGTGACGCCGAGTCCACAAGGCTTCCCCCTTGTTGTTCAGAAAGAGAAAAACGTTAGAACAGCCATTGTTCGTTCGAGCCCGTTGACAAGAAACGGTTCTCACCCCTCCCCCTGTTGTTCAGAAGATAACAACGTAGAACAGCCATTGTTCATTTGAGCTCGTTTGCCAAGAAACCGTTCTCACCCTTCCCCTGTTGTTCAGAAAGAGAACAATGTTAAAACAGCCATTGTTCGTTCGAGCCCGTTGACAAGAAACGGTTCTTACCCCCCTTCTGTTGTTCAGGAGAGAACAACGTAGAACAGCCATTGTTCGTTTAAGCCCGTTTACCAAGAAACGGTTCTCACCCTTCCCCCTTGTTGTTCAGAAGACAGCAACATTAGAACAGCCATTGTTTTTGAGCCCGTAGACAAGAGACGGTTCTCACCCCCCCTGTTGTTCAGAAGAGAACAACGTAGAACAGCCATTGTTCTTCAAGCCGCGTTTTCGAGAAACGGTTCTCATTCCCAAGATGCCCCGTCAGGATCATTTTATTCCCCCCCTTCGGCCGGAACTCGCCAGCGGACCAAAAATTCCTTCACGTCACCTTCCTTTGCACAACAAGTATAAATTACGTAAGCCGAACGTTACCTTTGAGTATTTAACCCTTTTGTCAATTCTATCCTGTGCTTTAAATGGTTTAGCGAACCATCCCCTCCCTTTAACTTTATATTTGTTTTACCTTTTTAAATCTTTTAATCCTCGGATTAGCTCGAGTCCCCACGACCCTTTCCATTCTCTGTTTATGTCAATATTTTCCGTTTTGTGTGTTGTTGATAGTTATTATTAATAAAACTCTATTTTATTAATATAGGCAATATTATTATCCTTGAGCTCAGTTCCACTTCTTAAGCATATCGAAGATACATAATATGTGCCAGCCAGACATCCACGCACTTTAAAGATAATTAAAGAAGTTCCCTCAACGAATAGTTATATATGGTATATCGTCGAGAGTCCATTCTACGACAATATATTTTATGTATATTTGCGAAAAAAATAATGAATAAACAAAATAATACCAGCGCCTATTTCCCTGCAAAGCATGTATGCAGGTGTGTTTTTCCAATTCCTTCCTGAGCTTCCTGTCGCTACATTCTTTTTTCACCAAGCAGGAGAGGCCTTGGGAAATTCTAGCTATAGTCATTTAAATATGAATTGAATTAATAACGAAGGAATAAGGTGAATATCAGCTTTTTCGTCCTGCATTTTAGTTCACATTATCTTTTAGGTTCAGTATTCAGTAAGATGGTTAGATTTCTTATATAGTTCACTTGCTTTACTTAATCCTTTTTGATTCTTGGTTTACCCATGTGTAGATTCAAGAGTATTTGTTCGTCTTTATTTTTGTATTCTCTATTTCCTTTAAAATTGCATTATGATTAAGGCGACTTTTTCCTAAGAAGGCATTCGACAGATGGGCTCCTAAAATGAAAAAATGCAAACATGTCCTATTTTATATTAATTCACGTATTTTCTTATAAAGTTTCCTCATTCTCTACCAAATGATAGCTATTTTCTTTCTTCTGTCTCACTTAATCTGCAACTTGTTGCTTTTTCCTTTTTCTTTCATTTTTTACATTGTTTAATTTCTTTGTCATAATTCAGTGATATTTTCGGAATGCAAAGATAGGAGTCTCTTCTTGAGTGCAGAGCTGTTTTGTAAACATCTCTGTTTCAGTGCGGATGGATAATTTACTTAGCTACTAGGAAATTATGTGTTTTTTATGTATTTTGACAGAGATTTAGATCTTTTGTTTTGTGAGTCATGGCCCATTTTGAACCCGGATTTTTTCTGTGGCCTATGAAATTATTATATCCCCCAAAATACTTCCCTTTACATATGCATAATATATTGAATAAAGATACCAGTCATGTTTATTTATTTCGCATACACAATTCCCCACAATCAAAAATATACTTTGGTATCTCCAATAAAGCAACCATTTATAACCATAAAATATTTCTAATTTTTTCTAAGATAACTTTCATATTATCTTGCAGCTTTTTCAAATGATCAATGTAAATAAAAATATTTTCTTTCGTTGTAGCTCTTTGTTCAGCATTTTTCAGCTATGATTTCTTTTCCAAGCTCCGTTTCATTCAGGAATAATTCAGTATTATGGAACTAAACAATTAGGTAGGGGAGATAATGTTGAAGTAATTTATTTAAGTTTTAGCGAAGCTTTTGATAAGGTTTCACATAGGAAACCAGCTCACAAATTAAAAATGCATGGGATATGTGGGAAAGTTTTGAATTGGATAGCTGAATGGCTGAAAGACAGGAAATAGAGAGTTGTACTGAATGAGGTGAGGTCACAGTGTGGGCATGTTATCAGTGGCAAACCTCAAGAATTAGTTGTAGGCCCGTTATTTTTCATAGTTTATATAAATGATCTTGGGGAGGTTGTAAGTAACAAAGTGTCAATTTTGGCTGATGACACTAAATGAGCAGCTGTAGTCAGAGATGTTCAGGGAAGCGTTAAGGTGCAGAGTGACTTAAATAAGTTATTAGGTTGGGCTTTCAAGTGGCAGATGACTTTTAACCTTAAAAAATGAAAAGGATTTAACATGAGAAAGGATAATAGAGAATTTAGTTATAAAACGGATGGGCATGCGTTGAATGCAGTTGACGATGAAAAAGACAGGCGTAATAGTAGATAGGTCACTGAAGCTTTTGAAGGGGTAAATTGAGGTAAAAATAGAGCAAATAGGATGCTAGGATACATTCAAAAGAATGTTAGCTGCAAGAGTAAAGAGGTTAGTCTTAAAAGTCTACAAGTTGTTTGTAAGGGCACATTAACAATACTGTATACAAGCATGGTCACCACATTTTAGACATGATATCAACCTGCTAGAGTCGGTAAAAATCAGGGCAACAAAAATAATACCTTCTCTGAAGGGCCATGAATATAAAGATAGACTGCAGTTAGTAAATATGATCTCATTTGATAGAAGGTGTGTGATGGAAGATATGATTGAGCATTTTAAGATCTGTTCCGTGATGGATAATTGGATTTTATTTGAATTGGAAGGTAGTAATGGGACTAGAGATCACCAGTTAAAAATAAATAAAACAGAGGTTCAGATTAGTTAATAGAAAATATTTTCTCACCAACAGAGTGGTAGATTACTAGAATAGTTTGCCACCTGAGACAGTAGACAGTCCAAACTCATATGTTTTAAAACGCTAATTAGGTGATTATATGGGAAGGGAGGGTTAACTTCTTTTGGATGTGGGTCATTCTTTCTGGAAACCTTCCTGTGGAAGCAGTTTTTGATTTTTGTATATTATGGGTGATTTGTATTTTGACGAGCCTTGATGATGTCTTTTGTTTTTAACACATTCCTGTGACTTATTTTAATTGTATATAGTAGATTCTTGATCTGATACAATCCTATGGATTGCTTAAATTGTATATTATAGAGCATGATATGACACAATCTTATGCATGAATTTTATGGGCGGGTTTCGACAGATGCAAATGACCTTTGATAGGCCCTTGTGTCTTTTGTCATCCGTGAAATTATGTTATGGTAATTCAACACTCTCCTATAGTTCAACGAATTGACGTAAACAATTACCTTTAGAGAGCCATCTCACCTCTGTATGCAAAATTAGCTATCTTCCCTCTCCTTTATTAGCACAAACTTGGCGGCGAAGACGATCTTGAAGTATACTTGGTTCGATAAGTTTGACAGCCTGTATTACATTATCAATAACATCTTTCAAACGTCCTCCCAAATATTTTCCCATTAAATGTTCGTGATGAACCACGCAGTCTATGAGAAAAACATTAGGGCCAGTCTCCTTTAAATATGTCTCAAAGCGACTGTATCTACCTACCATAGCAGGCAGCACCATTGGTTGCACATGCTATGATGTTACACATTGGAATTTCTTTCTTGGAAATAGTCAATACTCCTTTAAATATTGCTGCTCCCCTGGTATTTATCTGGGGACTACGCAAAAAAGCATTACTTCTCTGAGTTCCCTTAAATTATCAAAAAACCTAACATAAGCAATAAGAACAGCTTGGTAATTAGGTAAAAGTGTTTCTTCAATCGGTAACAAAAAATGCCAGATTTGTAAAAGTGCAACTTGTTGATTTTCAATATCCTCTGCTTTTTCATTGATGCATCTTGTGGAGAAATGGCTACATTAAGCCTCCTGGAGGAGTATAGACACATTCAAGCCCCCCTCCCTTCATGAGGAGAAGCGTGGGAAAGGTAGCCGGCGAAAATGTGTACCATGTGTGATCGCCTCGCCGCTGTGGGCAGTTGGAGCTAACATATGTTTGAAGGCGACCACCTAAGGTCCTTAAACGACGCTCTAACGATCGTATGACCTACGAGACCCATAAACCCGTGGTTAGGAAAAAAAAACGGTGCGAGTCAGAAGGCACGCTAAGGAGCGGTGTGGTTACGAGCCTATAATTTGCGAGCTGACTTGGGCATCCCAGTGCCACCTCAGGAATTCTCGCTCTTCCCAGATGCTAACCCACCATTCGCTCCCCCCCTTTTGCATCTGTGGCCTGGTCACTTCCCCCTTTAGATGGGGCGGCAATCCGCCTATAAATAAGCCCCGCAAAGAAAGAGAAGAGGATTATCTGAAGTCGATACGCCAGAGTAGGATTAGGTCGTGAAGATCGATCCATCGGCTAGACAAGAAGATTATTAGAAGTCGATTCGCCAGAAGAAAGATTAATTCGTAAAGATCGACCCTTCAGCCCTACAAGACTATTTCCGTGAGAAACGATAGGATCAGATTGAGAAAATCGATCCCCCCCTTTCAGGGCCGTATTAACCTAAATAGTCAAGTTTTATATCGGTGCCATACCGAAGAAGCCTTTTCCGTCTGCAAAGAAGTCCGACTGAAGAAAAGCAAAGCCGCTCACACTCGAGTGATTCTTACATCGCAAGCACCGTAAGAGTGAGAGGAGAAGAACCCAGCCCCAACGAGCTCCCGTTCTTTAATCACGTTGAAGAATCACCCCCCTCCTCGACGAAATTTCAACCTTCGGCCACCACACTTCAAGGCGAGAGATAAGTCCTCCAGCGACATCCGGCAATCCCTAATACCTACCTGTAAGTTAACAATAACATTTATATCTCTATTGCGATAGTAGAAGTTTAGTACGTCCCACGTTTTAAAGGAGCGTAGAAACCATTATTCTTGAACCTAGGTCATATGTGTTTGTAGATGACAGTACATTAATTTAATGTTTTATGCTAAACAAATAGGGTCGTGATAAAAAAATACTAATTGGCAATTAGTTTGTTTATTGAAAGCCTACTTGTTTATGTTTTGTCATTCAAAATTCTTTGAGGCCAAATATAGAAATGCTTTTACTGTTGGTTTGTAATATTTAATTTAAAATACATGTTTATTTTTTGGTAGATTCTGGTGTTTCCTCTTATCCTTATGTGTTTAAAATTAGCTCTTCCTTAAGGACTAAACCACAAAAATAGCACTCTTAGAACAAAGCCTACTTCATCATAGAAGTAACTCACGCCCCTTAAAGTATACCGTTACTAAAAGGGTGTCAAAGCGTAAAGTGATCAAAGCAATGGTCATTCTACGACATATTATAAAAGTGGTGTCAGGTCTAGAGGTTTTATATTAGAAAGAACCCAGCAGTGGCTATTTAAGGAAGAGCTAACACATAAAAGGAACACCAGGAATAATAGAATATTTGACGAATGGGAAATTGGTAAAGTTAGAGGTGGATACCATCTAAAGGTAATTGTTAGGCCAAGTGGTAAGTTTCGGTGGTGGAGTAGGTCAGGCTTGATTAAAAACAAGGTAGATGACTGACATAAGCGCGATGGCATTGTTTGACCTTTATCGGAAGCAAGGTCAAAGCCTCGGACTACAAGGAACCGAGCTGAGTTCGTTTATTCAGGAGAAAGAGAGAAACGAAAGAGAAGAAAGAAGAGAAAAGATGAAAATGGAAGCAGAAAAGACTAAAATGGAAGCTGATGAAAGAAGAGAAAAGACGAAAATGGAAGCTGATGAAAGAGAGAAGATAAGGGCCCACGAAAGAGCTCTTAGTAAAGACCAGTTAGAGGTGCAGTCAGTGTCATCTAAAACAGGAGTATCACCAGCGGCCAGCATGAAACTCCCGGAGTACAAGGACGAAGAAGATTTATGCTCATATCTCTCCCATTTTGAGAAAATATTTGAAGTCAATAATTGGGACCTAGAAGAAGATGGGGTCGCCAGACTGTTACCGCTACTCAATCGTAGGATGAGAGAGATATTCGTATCTTTACCCTCAGAAGCGACTGTGGACTATTCCACTCTCAAAGCCGAACTTCTCTCAGCTACAAACCTTAACCCGGAAGAATATAGGATGAAGTTCAGGCAGTCTCGTATAAGACCTGGACAAACGTACAAACATTTTGGCTTTGAGCTTCGTCGAAGCCTACAGTTTTGGATGGAGTCAGAAGGGGTAGAGAACGAAGTCGCTGCGGTCGTCGACTTCATGCTTAGAGATCAGTTACTAAGTACCCTACCCCAGGAAATCCGTGCATTCGTTAAGGACCGAAAAGCTTCTACCTTCAACGAGTGTCTGGACGAGGCTGACCTCCACGCGGTAAATCATCGGTTATATCCTAGGGAGTACAAGAAAGAGAAGGCTCCCTCCCCAAAGAAAAATGGGCCGCCACCCAGGCATTTACAGAAGAAGCCCTTTAAGTTCGCAGCAGCAAAAGGAACTTATAAACCAAATTTTGGAGGAGAAAAAAATCAAAAAGAAGTTAGGATTCCACAAGGATCATACCCTAATACCGGCACGTATCCCAGGAAGCCCGTCACTTGTTATACCTGCGGGATAATAGGTCACCTGAGTTTCCAGTGCCCACAGAACTCCCGACTGAGGGAGACCTCGAGACAACAGGTGCAAAACCTGACTGCCGCGATCCCAGCAGGACAAGCTGATTCGTCCTACGTCCCCGCGCCAACATCCGAAGGGCCCCAGCAACAGGTAAACTTTCTATTCAACAAAAGTTCGCCAGGCGGCCTACAATTTGAAGAGGGCACTGTTAATGGGTGCCGAGTATCCACTTTAGTCAGAGACACCGGGTGCACGTGCATAGTGGTATCCGACAAGTTGCTGCCCCCAGTAAACCCTGCCCATAAGAAATTCGCAATCGTCCACGACTTTTTAGGACGCGACAATCGATTCCCCGTCGTGAGATGTCATATACAATGCAGATATTTCACCGGTTGGACGGACGTGGTAGTAGCCCCGATTAAGTTCTGCGCAGTACTAATCGGACAAAACCCCCTAATTCCCCAGCAAGAAGTGGCCCAACAAGTAGTCACCCGGGCACAAGAAGCCCAGAGGAAAGAGCAACCTGCTAAGTTGACCCCGAGGATTACCCTCGAAGACAATGGGTTCAAATTGACTTCCTTCGCCAGTGCTCAGAAGGAATGCCCCACTCTTAAACCTCTATGGGAGAAAGCTATTAAAGGTGAAATTCTCCAAGTGAAAGGAAAGAAGCCGATCCAGTATATCGTAGAAGACTCACTTCTCTACCGTACTATCAGCGAGGAGGATAAGGAGAACAAGAAAGCACTGTGTGTACCTCAAGAATACACGCAAAGAATTTTGAATACCGCGCATGATGGAATATTAGCCGGACACTTTGGGCACAACAAAACGGCGCAGCAGATATTCCGACACTTTTATTGGCCCCAGGCCGCAAGGGAAATTGTGGCCTATTGCCGATCATGCGACGTGTGTCAGAAGGATCCCTCCAGAGGACGGGTACCTCCCGCTCCCTTACAAAAGGTGCCCGTTATAACCGAACCATTCTTTCGAGTGGCAATTGATTTGGTGGGACCAATTCACCCCCCTTCAAGTGGAGGACACTCCTACATCCTCACTCTAGTGGATTGTGCCACCCGGTTCCCAGATGCCGTGGCCCTACGGAAGATTGACACTATTTCCTGCGCGGAAGCATTAATTTCAATTTTTGCACGAGTAGGCCTGCCTAAAGAAATTCTATCTGATAGAGGGCGCCAATTCACCTCAGAATTGATGGAATATTTTAACAAACTTCTGTTAGTCAAGCCAATTTTTACGAGTCCATTTCATCCAGCCGCTAACGGAATCTGCGAGAAATTAAACGGGACTCTCAAAAATATATTGAAGAAGTTGTGTCAAAACAACCCTACACAGTGGCACAGATTCCTGCCTGCTGCCCTTTTCGCCTGCCGAGAAATACCTCATCGGACGTTGGGATTCTCGCCCTTTGAGCTATTATACGGGAGAAATGTGCGAGGTCCTATGAGTATTCTTAAGGAATTATTTTCCAACGCGAAGCTCGAGCAAGAAATCAAATCGTCTTACGCCTACGTGATGGATATGCGCGAGCGCCTAGAATACTGCTCTGGCTTAGCTCGAGAGAACGCCGAGAAAAATTTAACCAAATACCGGGACTATTTCGATATGAAAGCAAAGGCTCGAAAATTAAAGGCAGGAGATGAAGTCTTATTATTACTCCCGACCGAAAATAATAAGTTATGGGCCCAGTGGAAGGGACCGTTTGAAGTAATCGAGGCACGGGGTCCAGTCGATTACTTAATAGATACCCCAACAGGGCGAAGAACCTATCACATAAACATGCTAAAAAAATATCACCGCCGCGCGTGCATAAAGAATATTACCCTTCTAGACGAAGAAGAACCGATGGATGCCGTTTACCCGGGTACGCCCCTGCAAGTCATACACACCGTGTGTGTGGAACAAGACGAGGAATACGAGCTTCCCTCGCTCTCACCTACCCCGGAAGACCCTCGGGTGGATTTAAAGATAAATCCCCACTTAGAAATTCAACAAAAAGCGGAAATGTTGAACTTGCTCATGGAATTCCCAGAAGTCATTTCTGAAAACCCTGGATGTGCCAAGGATTTTATCCATGAAATAAAACTAAAAACTAATTCAGTGGTTCGGAGCAAACCATATCCTTTACCAATCCACCTACGAGAAGCCTTCAATAAGGAAGTCCGGAATTTACTAAAATTGGGAATTTTAGAGCCATCGGAGTCCGATTATTGCTCCCCCATAGTAATGGTTAAGAAACCTGATCAATCATTTCGGATGTGCGTGGACTTCCGAAAATTGAATTCAGTGACCGTTTTCGACGCCGAGCCCATCCCACTAATAGATCAAAATCTCCATTTATTTGAAGACGCTAAATTCATCACCGAATTGGATTTATGTAAAGCGTACTATCAAATACCTCTCGCTAAGGAGTCCAAAAAACTGACGGCTTTTGCGACCGAGAGAGGTCTGTTACAGTTTACCAGGCTACCCTTCGGACTACTTACAGCCGGTAGCAATTATAATAGGATGATGAGGCGAATTATCGCTGGACTAAGCGACGTGTCGTTTTACTTCGACAACGTGTACGTAGCTACCCGTACATGGGAGTCACACTTACACGCCCTACGCTCATTGCTGGAGAAATTGAAGGAGCAAGGTCTAACCGCCGGGCCGACCAAGTGTTATTTTGCCTACGAATCCATTGACTACCTGGGATTCAAAATAGGACAAAAACACTTGACTACCCAGCAAGAAAAAGTGGACGCCATAGTCAAGATGCCCCGGCCGAAAACAAAGAAACAACTCCGATCGTTTATGGGAGCGGCCTCGTTCTATAGGCGTTTTGTACCACACTTCGCTTCCATTGCGGCCCCACTGAATGATTTGTTAAAAAAGACAGCGTCAGACCCTGTCACGTGGAACCCCCATGCAATAACTCAGTTGGAGATTCTAAAAGGAAAACTCGTAACTGCGCCCATTCTTCGCTTACCAAATCCCAACAAGATCTTCGGTCTTCGCACGGACGCTAGTCGGGACGGGCTAGGCGGAGTATTGCTTCAATACGAAGATGACGAAACAGCCTATCCCATAGCTTATGTCAGTAGGAAACTGTTGAGTAGAGAAAAAGCCTACGCTACTATCGAAATCGAAGCTTTGGCCATAATATGGTCCATAGGTAAATTCAAATATTATCTAATAGGGCGCGAGTTCAAGTTGGAATGCGACCATAAACCGTTGTCATACTTAGGTAAAAATAAGTGTAAGAATGGAAGACTCCTGAGATGGAGTTTACTCTTGATGGAGTACCAGTACTCCATTCACTACATAAAAGGGTCCAACAATTGTATGGCCGACTCGTTAAGTCGGAACCCTGTCGACGATTAAGGAGCAGCCCAACTATTGTATTATAGCAAAGTTAAGTGTAAATCAGTAGAATTGTAAGTAAGTAGGGGCGAGTAACCCAAGTGGTAGGTAAGAAAATCCTAAGATGGCACAGTAATATAGGAATTAATGTAAGGTCAGGTGAAATGTTATCGAGGCATTCCCGAGTGAACTAGAATTTATTGTATAATATAATGTTCCGTAAGTTACCCATGTATATTATTGTAAGCGTCGGATTGGAACCCCCATCCCTACCGTTATTTTCTTAAGAATGGAGGTAGATGTGGAGAAATGGCTACATTAAGCCTCCTGGAGGAGTATAGACACATTCAAGCCCCCCTCCCTTCATGAGGAGAAGCGTGGGAAAGGTAGCCGGCGAAAATGTGTACCATGTGTGATCGCCTCGCCGCTGTGGGCAGTTGGAGCTAACATATGTTTGAAGGCGACCACCTAAGGTCCTTAAACGACGCTCTAACGATCGTATGACCTACGAGACCCATAAACCCGTGGTTAGGAAAAAAAAACGGTGCGAGTCAGAAGGCACGCTAAGGAGCGGTGTGGTTACGAGCCTATAATTTGCGAGCTGACTTGGGCATCCCAGTGCCACCTCAGGAATTCTCGCTCTTCCCAGATGCTAACCCACCATTCGCTCCCCCCCTTTTGCATCTGTGGCCTGGTCACTTCCCCCTTTAGATGGGGCGGCAATCCGCCTATAAATAAGCCCCGCAAAGAAAGAGAAGAGGATTATCTGAAGTCGATACGCCAGAGTAGGATTAGGTCGTGAAGATCGATCCATCGGCTAGACAAGAAGATTATTAGAAGTCGATTCGCCAGAAGAAAGATTAATTCGTAAAGATCGACCCTTCAGCCCTACAAGACTATTTCCGTGAGAAACGATAGGATCAGATTGAGAAAATCGATCCCCCCCTTTCAGGGCCGTATTAACCTAAATAGTCAAGTTTTATATCGGTGCCATACCGAAGAAGCCTTTTCCGTCTGCAAAGAAGTCCGACTGAAGAAAAGCAAAGCCGCTCACACTCGAGTGATTCTTACATCGCAAGCACCGTAAGAGTGAGAGGAGAAGAACCCAGCCCCAACGAGCTCCCGTTCTTTAATCACGTTGAAGAATCACCCCCCTCCTCGACGAAATTTCAACCTTCGGCCACCACACTTCAAGGCGAGAGATAAGTCCTCCAGCGACATCCGGCAATCCCTAATACCTACCTGTAAGTTAACAATAACATTTATATCTCTATTGCGATAGTAGAAGTTTAGTACGTCCCACGTTTTAAAGGAGCGTAGAAACCATTATTCTTGAACCTAGGTCATATGTGTTTGTAGATGACAGTACATTAATTTAATGTTTTATGCTAAACAAATAGGGTCGTGATAAAAAAAATACTAATTGGCAATTAGTTTGTTTATTGAAAGCCTACTTGTTTATGTTTTGTCATTCAAAATTCTTTGAGGCCAAATATAGAAATGCTTTTACTGTTGGTTTGTAATATTTAATTTAAAATACATGTTTATTTTTTGGTAGATTCTGGTGTTTCCTCTTATCCTTATGTGTTTAAAATTAGCTCTTCCTTAAGGACTAAACCACAAAAATAGCACTCTTAGAACAAAGCCTACTTCATCATAGAAGTAACTCACGCCCCTTAAAGTATACCGTTACTAAAAGGGTGTCAAAGCGTAAAGTGATCAAAGCAATGGTCATTCTACGACACATCTTAATACTACATTGTTGCTCAACTGAATAGAATCAGTAATTTCTTGGGGACTCTGTTGCATAACAGTAAAAAGCGCCACAGATAATGAGTGCAAAATTAAATCTTCACCAATGGTTTGAGGTTCTCCGGTTTTTGCTATTAGTTTGGGGATTTCATAATATTTGATGGAACCTTTGTGTAATTTATTCTGATACGTGCGAAATAAGGAAGTAAGAGTGCTCTTTCTTTGCAAATCCTAACGAAGTTTAAAAAAAATAATCTATTGATTTGTCTTTTTTTCCTGGGCTTACACACTAGATGATATTTAAGTTTACCTGAGCACATACTATCGTTAGAAAGTTTTTTCATACATATGAGACATATTGGCTTCGTTATATTGCTTGGAGATTGTATAAAGCCGTATGCTAAAGCCCACTTGAATATTGTTGGCATGGTTTCTTCTTATAAGCCATGGATAGTCTGTAAGGAAAAAATAAATTAATAACTACCTAGAATCTATATAAAAATATATTGTTATGTGATTGGAAAATTGACTTAATATAATATAAGAATGAAGTGCCTAATTTAAGTAACAGTTATTCAAGAATGACTAAAATTATTTAACGATGTAATAACCTTAATGAATCAAATACCTACACATAACTATCAGGAATGTATATTCTGTGTCTGATACCTGTGTAATGCACAGGCAACAAAATTTAATTTTAATTTTTCTATTAAAAATTAAATTAATCCAATAATATTTGGGGGATTAACTAATCATTGCAATTTATTTTATGCGGAACTCATAGTACGCCACTGAAATCTATACTTTACAATTTGTTATACAAGATAACTATAACTAATATTAGAGTTGAGTAAAACAGTTGAAATACAAGTTTCTCACCTAATATAATAACAAAACAGTGTAGAACAGTTATAATTGTAATAAACAAGATTGTAACAGAGCTGAAATGGTGGTGCAATCACTTATCAAATAAAACGATATTTACAACGGCTGACATATTAAAATCATTAAAACACTAAGTAATTAGTAAATCACCATAATCTAAATATGTTTTAATTATATACATAAAGGATTTAATTTAATTAATCCAAAGACTGGGATTCAATAAATGATTTATGTCCCATTTAATGAGTTGTGGCCTATATATTCGCCCTATGGCTCACTAAAGTTTCTTAAATTTCGGTGGATCACCTGATATTTGCCATGTCCCATTTTGGCCATTTGGCCACAGGTTGTAAATCGGTTCTTTAGTATCATCTGGGCTCCGAAGAACACATATTGAGATGGTATCGATTAATTGACGAACAAAAGGCAAAAGTTTGGGTTAGTTTTGTGCCAAAGCTGCGGAGTGAGGATCGAACAGAAGCCATTGGATACGACGACACTGACTTAGATAACAAGCCTATCTACTACTTGTAAGCTTCCTGCTAATACCAAAAGAAGGATTAAGTGGTAAATACCGTCTGGAAGAAAGGCAGCTATGTCAATAGCTATAGTCTTCTGTTTCCTAAATTTAAATAAAAGTATAAAAAGAAACTCAAGTAATAGATATCTTATCCATCTATTTTTATCGAACCGATTCCAGGAAAAAGTATTTAAGCATGAAAATGTTATAAAGGTAAATGGTTTAAAATATTGTTAGGAGTGGTGTTTTTTGTTATAGAAATATGATTTTTTAGGACAACTACCCAAGAAAAAATACCTACAAAATATATTTATTCTCTCGTATATATAATTTTTAATATAAATCTATTAGATATTAAGCTCAATGAAACACGTATTTATGTTTGGTTTCAAAGAGAACACATATTACCATTAAGTAAATATCGAATGATGAGGTAACTTTGAAATGCACTTTCAGATGTTATAATATTCCCCAAACTCAATTAAACTCTAGATAAAACATAAAATAATTGTTCCTAAAATCCCATCTCTCCCTTTAAGGATAAGATCGAAAAACGCCACCGGCAACAGAGATCCAACCCAGATATCTAGTGCAATCGCTTAGGTTAATCTGCTTTGATTGTTTATGATTATTATTAATATTGAAATTAAACCAGGAAATCTCCAATATTTTTACCAAAAATCAGTGCTATATTTGTAAAGATGTGTAGTTAAGACAAATAAAGCCTTCGGAACAACCTTAAATTGAATTTTAAGGAGAGGGTACATCTACCTTGGTTCCAAAATAATTCTAAAGTTTATTTACATACAAAAGGGTACATATTTCTCACTTATTTTATTATTTATTCAGCAGCTGAAGGTTGGTGACGATATTGAATAATATTTTTCTTAGAGTATTGTTTTCCATTGTGTTTGATTTAAATGTCTATTTAAAGATCTCAGGTGGCATATTACTCAAATCCTTACCGTTATGGTTTTCAATTTATATTTATTTATAGGGAATCGGGTAGAAAATTTATTCATTACATCTTTGATATGTGGCTCTATTTATGGACCGCAAGTTGGCTAGAGAGTGTTGATCTTACAAAAACTCCAGCTTTAGATATTTGAGATTGAGTGTCGTGGGTCAGGTAGGGTTCACTGAACTTCGCTTGCCCTCTCTAGATGTAGGAGGAGTCCCTTTTAAGTACAGTAGCTATTAGACTTCATTTTCTACCATTTGCCAACTTAGAAAATAGATAAATGGCTTTATATGTGGTTCTTGGATTTAAACAAGAGCAACAAAAAATAATATTTTCTATAATACAAATAATTTGCAGAATTTAACCATAATTTATACACTATGGCAAAACTACCAGTTCAGCAAAATGGAAATAAATTTACAATGAGTGCTTCAGAACGAGCTATGAGTAGCACAATATTTACCTGAAAAAATACGGGAGGAGATAATGCGGTGAGGTTTCGTAGTCAGAAAGCGTCACGTCTCTTCCACGGTGCTAGAGAAAAATGTTATAGGCTTACGATTTTACAAGAGGGAGGGGGGAGTTTTCGAGAGGCTGTTCGAGGGGTTATCCTTGCAGGGCACGAAGCAAAGCGCGTTATACTAGAATGAGTTCTCACATCTTTGACTGCCATAGTTCTGAAGAACTGGTTTCTTGTTTACGAGTTCTTAGGTTACCAGAGAGTCTCTTGTGAAGTGGCGCGTTTTGTCCTTTGGCCGGTTCCAGTGTATCCTCTTGCTTAATGCTTGAATACTGCGTAAGCAGTGCCTGACTCCTGGTTGAAGACTAATTTGCTCGTTTCCGCGCTAGGAAATATATACGACTTCGTCAAAAGCGATTTTGTTTACCGTCGGAAGTGGGTCCCATTCCGATTCAAGGCGCGGCGGGCAAGGGCTCAGGCCCTGTCGCTGATTTGGGTTCCGGGCTCCAGTTTGACTACTTTCGCTTCGTTATCACCCCGGGAGTTTACTGAAAGACGCCGGTTGAAGGTTTGTTCCTCCGTGAAATACCCCCTTAGGCCTCTTTGTCCGCGTGAATCAATCTCTCTCTCTCTGACAGTAAATTTTAATAAGATGATGTCAACTATGTTTACACAGCAACGTCCATATCTGAAAAACCCACACTAACGTCAATTTACTCTATTTAAGAGGTTAATCTCAACTACGAAATGAGTAGACTTGATATATTTTATTAAACCTTTACATTTTGCGCTGCAGTACATGATAGTAGTGAGCTATTTACTTGTTTGCAGGAAGAAAATTTACAATTATAAAGTGGCATTGTTGTTATAACGTTGAACAATAACAAACATATGGATAGAAGCAACCTTAGGCCCAAAGTGAAGATGCCCTGGTTGGATAAGATGGCTCACTTTTAGGTCAAAGTTTTTACCAGGATCAATTTGATAACAGACGAATATAGTTTCAAGAGCTCGTATAAGCCACACCTTGCTCGAGAAAAAACACTGCTTCAACACACTGATCGTGGATAAACCAAATTAATCATAATTTGAATTTCGAGTGGTGTCAAGATCTGGATCGATATGGAGTAATATTCTTCAGGCAAATTTAAATCGTCTTTAAGTCATAAGCAAAGCAACTTTTTATATCTCTTTCTTCTCCCTTTACTTCATTATTTTTACTTTTTCGTGTGTATATCAGAATTGTTTAAAGGAATGTCCTTTCGTATTTTGAGTACTTTTACCGAACTTATTCTGGGAAATTCATACTTTGTCCTCCAAGTGTTTAAGGGCAATTTTCTTTTATAAGCGATATACTTTTACTCCATCATGCTCCTATTTTTGTGCCCTTTTCTTTTATTCGTCTGTTCCATCAATATGAAATATTAATAAGTTATTTATATATTCAGTTGGTTACATTAATGATTGTCGTAGAATGACTCCCGACGATACCATATATTACTATTCGTTGAGGGAACTTCCTTAATTATCTTTAGAGTGCGTTACTGTCTGGCGGCCGATATTATGTATCTTCGATATGCTTAAGAAGTAGAACTGAGCTCAAGGATAATAATATTGCTATCATTAATAAAATAGAGTTTTATTAATAATAACTACCAACAAACACAAGACGGAAAATATTGACCTAATCAGAGAATGAAAAGGGTCGTGGGGGCTCGGCTAATCCGAGGATTTAAAGGATTTAAAAAAGGTAAAACAAATATCAAGTTAAAGAGATGGGATGGTTCGATAAACCACTTAAAGCACAGGATAGAATTGACAAAAGGGTTAAGTACTCAAAGGTGACGTTTGGCTTACGTAACTTTTGCACTAGTGGTGCAGTGGAAGGTGGCGCAAAGGAGTTTCGGTCCGCTGGCGAGTTCCAGCCGAAGGGGGAGGGGATAAAAGGATCCTGACGAGGCGTCTTGGGAAGGAGAACCGTTTCTCGACGAACGGCTTGAAGAACAATGGCTGTTCTAGGTTGTTCTCTTCTGAACAAAGGGGGGATGAGAACCGTCTCTTGTCTACGGGCTCAAGAACAATGGCTGTTCTAATGTTGTTCTCCTCTGAACAACAGGGGGGGGTGGGTGAGAACCGTTTCTTGGCGAAGGGCTCAAAACGAACAATGGCTGTTCTAATGCTGTTCTCCTTTGAACAACAGGGGGGGGATGAGAACCGTTTCTTGGCGAAGGGCTCAAAACGAACAATGGCTGTTCTAATGCTGTTCTCCTTTGAACAACAGGGGGGGAAGTGTGAGAACCGTTTCTTGTCAACGGGACTCGAGCGAACAATGGCTGTTCTAATGCTGTTCTCCTCTGAACAGCAAGGGGAAAGGGTGAGAACCGTTTCTTGGCGAAGGCCTCAAAAGAACAATGGCTGTTCTAGTGCTGTTCTCCTCTGAACAACAAGGGGGAAGCCTTGGGGACTTGGCGTCACGGAAGGCTCGAACCTTTGGCACTCAAGGAATATTGTCCTCCTTCTGGACAAGTGATGGTTAATCTCGAGGTCGAGGTCCCTTGGCGCACAAAGGGAGAGAGGGTCGTGGTGATGTTTCGCGACGAAAATCTGGATCTCCAATCTGATCTTAGTGGTAAAGTTTCCATATAAATTGCCAGGACATCTCCTTGGCGTGGGGGAAAATGGAGTGAAAGCTTGGAGGGAACGCACAGCCAGGCCGGAGAACAATGCCTTATCTGCTCATAAGCCTAACTCAATCTGGCGAGGTCGGCGTATGGGGGCGAACGGGGGGACGATAACCTCCTTGTTTAAACATTGACATCCGGTAGCTGTGATAAGACTCCAAGCTTCGAATCGAAGATGCACGTGGGCAGCATCGTGGTTTTAAATAATATGGGATAGGAGTTGAAATTAACGCAGCTTCAACTCGTTCTATCACAATGATGATGTCTTTTCGTTCGATATTGCGCATGTATGAATTTACGAGGGGCGGGCAATAGGTTTTGCAATTCGGATTTACGGAAACGAGCTATGAGAAAAAGTGTTTTATTATTTTTCAATATAACTACCCTTGACTTCAATGCACTTGCGCCACTTGTCCCTGAGGCTTCGAATTTTTAATAACAAGAAATCTCCCGACTGCTGTTCAATCCACTCCTGGACTGCGAGCTGGACATCTTCATCGTCCCCAAACCGGCGTCCATGCAGTGCAGCCTTTAGCTGTACTGCATGGACTACACGGGCTACATTGCCTCGTTGGTCAGGTCTGACGGGCTTCCTGGGCGGGGGTCATCTTCCAGGGACTCACGACCATGGCGGAACTCCCTATTCCAGCAAGCAATGGTTGCATAGGAAGAAGCGGTGTCGATATACACTGCAAGCATGCGTTTATGGATCTCTTTTGTATTCTTGCCTTTTTTGGTTAAACTTTGGTCAGTGCGCGGTGCTCAACCTTCTTCATTGTTGAAAAATTTGTGACTGACGATCTGCGATCAGCTACTGCTTCTTAAATAGACGAGGCTGGAGCGTGCAGCTGCAGGTCCTGACTTGTCATAACTTGCCCTAACACCCCCACAAACAGCCATCCCCCTTTCTGTGTTTTGCCCTACCGATTCGCAAAACATATTGACCGCCCCTCGTATGTGTACGTATGACTGTGATAGACGCATTTGTCTTTTGCCCACTTTTTCATTCCTATTATTCTGTTTCTCTTTATGTAAGCACCTTTTTCTTATCCTTTCTTTATTATTTTGTTTCAACTTATTCTTATCATTTTATCTATATTTCTTCACCACAAGGCTTCTAACTCCTCTTGCTCCCGGTCATATAAACCAACATCGCCATTGAAAATTTTAAATCATATCCTTTTCAAACCACATCCTCTGTCTCCACACCCACCCAGTCCCCGTCTTTTGCTCCCGGAAATATAAACAAACATCGCCATTGAAAATTTTAAATTATCTCCTGTTAAAACCACCTCCTCCGTCTCCACACCCCCACAGTCCCCGTCTTTTCTTTCTAACGGAATTGAAACTGCCATAATGAATGAGATTTTCCGACCCTTCAATGCGTTTCTGTGGATACTTGTGACTTTTTTCCTAAAGCTTTTTATTATTTAATCCACCTTTCCACCTCCTTCGTCTGGCGTGAGCTTGTCTTGAATTCTTCAGCAGTACACTGGGAGTGAGATGGAAAAATTAAATCAAAGATGGAACTATCGGAAAAGTAGGTGTTCCATAAATCGCACTGAAACTGATTTATTTTAGCAAACGTAAATTGAAATCAAATTACATTAGGAAAGAAAGAGCAAGTTATCAGTTTTTGTTTTCTTAATGTCTCATTCAATTGTAATCAGTTTCATTTGTTAGTCAAAAATTCTAACAATGAAATGTGCATTTGTGAGATTAGGGAAATTCTGGTGGATAATGAGGGTAGTATTTTAGGTTTTATTTTCATTCGTTTGGTTTTGTTTTAATAACACATCGCTCCCTTGGGCAAGACCTAGTAAGGTTGTGAACATTAATGAACATAGGTCCTCTCTAATGTTTTAATAGAAGATCACAACGACAATGAGACGCACTTCAGGAATGTGTTTGATTAATGATGCTGATGATGAACATCTTTTGAAGGAATAGAGTAGGAGTGATTTGAGTACCTGCCTGCTTTGATAGGGTTGTGGGAGGAGACTAATAAGATTCTCGTAAAACTAGGAAAGTAGTTGAATGGCAGAACATCATATTAAAAACTGTTAAGATTCAGTAGGTAAAATGTAAGATGGAGAAGTTTAATTATAAATATACAGAAGAATAAAATGAAAGACTGAAAATTATTTGCAAAATGATCTATGTTAAAAATGTTGTGGGTTGTACAGCTCAATATCAACCACAAATAAATTAAATAATGAAAAGAAACAAAAGAAATGCATGTCAAACTACACTTCAAGTCTAATTTGTGGTGTAATATGACGAAAAGAGATACAAGGAATATAAAAAAGTAATTAAGTCATTAACGAGAATCTTTGGTACAGCAATGTTGGAGAAATAAATCAATAGTGGAAAATATTAGAAAGAATAAATCAGAAGCTAATATAATTACATCAAAATTATGAGGATTCAGGATTTCTAAGAAGAGGCGAAAAGATGGTGAAGTTTAAATATACAAAGTGTATTTCTAAGGGCACGAAACAAAGAGACTACTGGGAACAATAGAAAACGAGGACTACATGAATATAACTGGCTCTATTCTTTGAGTGACTTACTTTAAATACTTTAAAAGCTAAATATTAAACTAGTTGTTCTATCAGAGTGCAAGCGAAATGCAAAGCTAAATAGTTCTATGGTATTTTTTGGCTCACCAAATGTATTTAATGGCATTCATCAAAGTACTGAATTAAGTCGGCTGTGCGGTTGTTACAGCACTGGTCTATCAATTTAACTTGGCACCAGGCATGTCTAGAAAAGGATCTTTGCCCACGATAAATAAGTGACTATCAACCCGACTTTTTTATCGTACTTAAACAGCTGGTTCATTTGGCTATTTTAGCATATAATTTCAATCTTGCAACAAATCTGAAGAGCACACCCAGTATTAGAGTCGACTGTATCCTATAGGTAGCATTTAAGATTCAAATTATACTTTTTTATTGTTCATTTTTCATAGAAAGTGCTATTGTAATCGAGTTGTATAAAAGTTATTCACCTACCCCACCTGCTTTCATAGCAATTACTTTGTAAAAGGATAAAATTTAGCTAGATCAGTGGCTTTGTGGTGAAAGATATTAACTTGCTCTCACAGCGAAGAGTGGTTTGTCATCCAATTCAATTCAAATTCACATTAATTGGATATTTGCGCTGTGAAATATTAACCTGCCTCACCATTAACAGCTGTTGCCATATATATTGCTGCATAAACTTCATACAATGAGCTTTATAAGAAACTTGGTGGTGAATTATATTAACATGAACAACGTACTCGATAAAAAAGTCTTTCTTTTCCCTTGGTATTGCCAGCCACATAACCCCACCCTTGGCATTTAAGTTAGCTCCTGCTTTCAAACAAATCTCGATGACTTTAGCCTAAAGAGCTACTCTTGGATATGGCCCAGTCAAGTTAATACATTAGTTCCAATTTGAACAAGGCTATAGACACATTGGCTTTATTCGATCACCGGATCGTTGTTCCAAATCAGGTTGTCTTTGGGAAGGTTCGATGAAGTGACCAATGGTTTGTATTCCTATGTAATCTGCATGCCATTAACCAATGACTATCATGGCTGAAAAGCATTGAAGAGAGACGAAAAAAGCTGCGTCGTCCACGAAAGAGAAAAAAATGATTAAAAGCGTGTCCAATACCAACAACGCTGCTCCGATTGGGCTTTTAAATTTCATCCTCAGTGCCATATTAGCTTTTCATAATTGGTGAATTAAGGAGGCCCCAAGTTTGCTTAGTCTAATATTCCTTCCTTGTTGATTTAGCTTAGGTTTATTGGATTAATTCCATTCCTTTTTCTAGGCAATAATAAAATATGACCTCTTATATAGCCGGAGGAAGGGAGGGTCCAAGTGAGGCTGGTGAGAATGTGGATTCAAACAAATAAAGAGAGTTTTTCAATTAATCTGCTTTTTTGTAGAATGGGTGAAGTTTAGGATAATTCCGTGGTTTCACCCTCACCAATTTACGACAATCTTTTCAAAACTACGGACATAAATGCTGTCATTGGGTTTCGCTTGCTCCAAATAAACCCAAAATAACCGTAACTAGAGAATCCTAAAGCATTAAGTTGATATGTATTTTGTGTAAAGGAGTGGTAGATTGAAAGGATGTTTGTATTAGCACGGCGACGTGTTTATGTATTTCCACGTCAGCAGTCATTCTAAAAAGGTCTTTAAAAATATGAGCATAGTAATCATAATCATTATTATTCTCTGATGGTATTGATTATATCATTAGCAAAAATCATTCTTTTTTACATTACAAGAACTGAGTTGAATCTAAAAAGAACGCAAAATTCCGACATCATTTGCAAATCCTGATGGCTTTTCCGTCTCTAAAACTGATTCAAATATATAAATATATAAACAGTATTTAATAAGACATCTATACATGTACGAATAGACAGATCAAAAATTACAATAACTATGCATTTAACCTGTTCTTTACTTTACGAAGATATTTTTAAAATATTTAACACCAGCAAAATAGAGTGAGCACTGAATAAAAATAGACCACATTCGAATTCACTTCGCTCAGGTCAAATCAAAGATAAATGTTTTCATTCTTTCGAATCCATAATCTTATGACAAGGAGGAAAAGAACTAATTTCCTGGTAAAAGAAATTTTTTAGGGCAATTCTTCTTATCTGTTTGCTCATGGTCTTTAGATTTTCCCAAACTATAAAATTTTCACTAAATACATATGGGAAAATCTTTTAGAAAATGAAAAGAATTCCCACCTTATACAAAAAGTGCGTTAGTATCTCAAAGATTGATAAGATTTTCACAGAACAAACCTCAGAAGATTCGTTGAAAAGTAAGAAAAATTGGCACCGATCAGAGATACAACTCGGACAGATAGATAATAAATCTTTTACGATTTTTCAGCGGGAAATTCTAAAATTGCGACATGCTGGACCACACTTATACATAGTAAATATAAGTAAAAATCTGTCATAGCTATTGAGATCTCTCTCTTGCCATTTTCATTTTATTGAGCTCCGACGTTGGCAATGACATTCGAAGATCCCTTCCTCTTCTGATATCGAATATGCTCCTGAATTATATCAAAGAATGTACGTTGATTAACCCATATTTCACCGAATGTAGAAGTATACAAGTTGTTTGAATTAAAGTGAAAAGGATGAAGAGGGAAATGATTGCATTTTGAAAGCAGATAAGGATATTCTCAGCACCTGTTAGTTGAAAGAAAATTTCAAGAAATTTTTGAAAGTTTATATATGAATATTATATACGTATATCAATTTGTTTGTTTAAAATGTTGCTAAAGAAGTTTAGGAAAAATCTCAAATCTTCAGTAGCTCAAAGCAACTAGGCTGCCAAACCTGGTTCTTATTGGCTCTGATTTTTCTCTCTTTCTATATATATATATATATATATATATATATATATATATATATATATATATATATATATATATATATATATATATATATATATATATACATATATATATATATATACATATATATATTTATATATATATATATATATATATATATATATATATATATATATATATATATATATATATATATATATATATATATATATATATATATATATGCGCCGCCTCATTAAGGTTTCGCAATGAAACGGAAAATTCTAAGTGCACGTATAAGCATATAATTAGTAGATTGCATTTAATTGTCTTTAATGAAACGAAACAGAAATTAACAACCCTTTGATCTTTAATCCAAAGAATGAAGATTCGGGGCATGGAATCCAAATAAATCAACTTTAGATAAACGTTTGAAGCAGTAAATTCTAATCAATGTACAATAAGCTCTAGCCATTACTAGACGAGATAAATCATTGATTTTATTCTATTCTCATGTTATGATTGTAATCGACTCATTTATTGAAGGCAAATCTCGGTTAATAAACCCACCTCAACCTTTCCCTCATATTATAGAAGGTTCGTTGCTCTGTAGTGCAAGTAACAAACAATTATAGAGCCAGTATCTAGCCAATAGCCTCTCTTCCTTTCACAGACACACAAATTAAAATTCCCTCATTGTCATCTAAAATTCGGCATTCCATTAAATCCCATTTCAATTAATCTCAAAATCAAATAAGGGAATCATCATTGGACCCTAATTTAAACACAGAAAGAGTCAAAAGATTTTTCTTTCAATCAAATGCAGGCAATAGTCAATACCCAGCTACTCCAAACACGATACCTCACAAAGCGGAGGTCTTCCAAGCCTCACTAATCTAATCACAATTGAAACATAGAATACATAAGAAACATTTCATACATAGACCAACATACGAACAAGTGCACAGTTTAGACAGTTTCCAGACACCATCCAATCGATGCCCCTCAAATTCTTTAGCTCCTTTCGCATACTGATCTTACTCTTCCGATTGGTGAAAGATGACTGTAAGGCAATCCCCTAAATTTAAAAATAGTGAGCTATAGACAAAAATAAGGATAAACTATTGACCTGAATAAATTATTTAGTCATATTTAGGCATTCCATTATTGCTCGTACTTCTAATTAGGATTTCTGCGTCGTACACAACTCTTAGGATCGTTGTCAGGTCCGCCACTGCGTGTCCATAATTTCTTCGTCACAATCGTCTCTTATAACCACTCTGAGTCTCCTCATTTTAGCGGTATAGGCTAAATTCGATTCAGAACAATATCATGCAACAAGACACGGCCTGATCAAGCCACACGATTGACTTAATAAAGAGTTTAATTTTATATAAGCGAGAAAGTTTTTTCCTTTGATCCTCTCGGAAAGAGAGTTAGTACTAGGTGAGTGCTATTGAAAACATAGAAACCCCCCAAAGTAAAGTGATTCTCTTTGTAGTGACCCAAAAATATTTTTCTATGTATAGTGAACCTTTGTTTGGGAAGTAACTTCGAAGAGTATAAAATTAAATTGACTAATCACTATCTCTATAATTATATAACAGGATTTTTGAAGATAAGTGAGAAATTAATAAATGTTTTTTTTATCAAAATCTTATCTAATAATTCTTTTATAATATCAAAAAACAAAATGGTGAAGTTCAGAAATAAATATAAGTATCGAAATTATGTGAATTTTTTAATCCCAAAGAATTACAAATGATGAAGTTTAGAAAATTTATTTTTATATATCTTCTTCTATTCTATAACTCTATATTTTAGCAACGTGATATTCAGGAAAAGGGAGAAATTTAGTTTAGTTTCCTTTTAAAATTATTATGATTAGCGAAGTTCAGAAAATTGATAGAAATTTAACCATGGCTGATTTTTTTTAGATTTTATATTTTAATCTTAGTAGCGAAGCGCAAGCTCCCCCACTGGAGGAAGTGGCGAAGCATGCGTGTAGCTAGGTACACATTATCAAAATAGAATGACACATTGTTCACACCATCTACGATGTAGCGCATCATTTAGTTGTAATTACTACAAGCAATGAATATACCGAATGGGAGGCGCTTAAATTGCATAAGCCCTTTTTTATATAGAGAAGGCAATTATTCCGAAGACTATCCTTGAGGGGAACTTGATAGTACGCCTTGAACAAATCTATCAAAAATAAATTTGGCGTTTTCGAACAAATGTAGGCTCTGGTATAACAACAGGATCGGTTCGGCATCGAAAACTGTCACGGCGTTAAGTTTTTGAAAGTCCACACACATTCGAAAGGACTGGTCTGCCTTCCGAACCATAATAATGAGGGAACAGTAATCTGAAGAGAAGGGTTCGATATTTTCTAATTTTAGCAAGTTTTTGACCTCCGCATTGAACGCTGATCGCAAATGAATGGGCAAGGGTACGCCTTAGATTGGATCGGTCCTTGTTTGGTCAATACTATGTCATGCTCTAATTGGTTCGAGCAACAAGGCTTTTTGGAAATGACGGCCGGGTAGGCCTTTAATAACCGAGATAACTGGGCTTTCAGAGCGGGCTACAGGTGGGGATTGGGATCAATCTCCTGGAGGGATTCTTTATACGTTCTGGGGAGCAACGGGAGAGGGTAGTCATTGTCAGCTTCTACGCAAACTGTCTGGACTAGGTTAAGAGCTTCCGGTGGATAAGAGGCTTCCATCACGAACTCTTCGTCCAGGGCAACAATTCTAGTAGCGAAGCGCAAGCTCCCCACGTATGGGGGAGCTAGCCCTTCGCTACTAAAATTAAAATTTTAAATCTAAAAAAAGCAGCCATGGTTAAATCTTCATTAATTTTCTGAACTTCGAAAATTATAATAAATTTAAAAAATAACTCTAAACTAAATTTCCCCCCTTACAAAATATCACGTTGCTAAAATATAGAGTTATAGAAGAAGAATGAGAAGATATAGAAAAATAAATTTTCTGAACTTCACCATTTGTAATTCTTTGGGTTTTAAAAACTTCACAAAATTTCGATACTTATATTTATTTCTGAACTTCACTATTTTGTCTTTTGATATCATAAAAGATTATTGGAAATAACTTTGATAAAAAACATAAGTCATAACCAAACTAAGATTAAATTATTATTCAAATACTCTAAAAAATCCCCTTCTTAAATTAGGGTTAGTAATGATTATTGCGATACCTTGAGCCGCTAGTTGTTGCAGCACTAATAATGTCGTCTTGGGAATCTTAATTGGAGATGGGAATTCTTTTTTTAATTAAAGAATTGGTCTTGCTCAATTCTATATACTTTTAAAAATCATTTACATGTTGAATCCTTCTTAATATTCGGTGTCGATACCCTTTATCATATGTTTGCTGATTCAGATTGGACTAACTAAAAAACAAAGGATAGTGGGGAAAATGTCTCAGCGCCTTGGCGTAATATGGGGTAAAAAAACCTTGTCAAATAAATTCGTACTGAGATACGGAATTTGCTGTTTGCTAGAATATGAGTGCTATAGTTACAAGGAAATAAAGTACCCTAGGAGACCTAGAGAGGGAGCAGTTTTGGATACTATTCACAATTTGAACTTCAAGTTTAAGTCAACGTGGGATTGTCTGATTGAATAAGCTGAATTTCTGCCTTCTATATTGGGTGGAGTGGTATATTATATGACTAATTTTGTGCGGAGGTCATTGATATAAAGAAGAATGGGCAGGGAAGATGTTGAATCTAAGAGAGTTTGCGCATAGGTTCTCTGTTCCTAGGTTGGCTACGTGCGACTACCCTCCCTGTTCTTGAACTGCGACATTTTATACGAGATTTCTCGAAAAAAAGATAAAAGACTTTATTTATCCAACTTTTATTAGGTCAGGGTTAGAATTACTTAATTCGTACTTTTGTCAGGAGAAAACTATAATGTATTTAGCCGAGTCAGCTTTTCGACTGGCGCCTTCACGTTCATCCCTCTTCTGTTTCTACCTATGTCAGTTTATTCATGTCCAGCCTCGGATATGATTATATTTTACAATGCCCTTTTGGAATATACGTTAATTATCGTATCCATAGGACCTTTAACCTTTAATATCATTACTCTCATTTTCAGAAAAATTATATCAGCTTTGATTTTTTAGTCGTGTGCACTTAGTCGCGGGCTACTCTATATATCCTATGTTGGCGGGCGGTCGGTACCCGTTTTGCTTTCTTTTGTTTGGGTAATAACATTGTAGCTTTTCAGCCAATTTTAACGAAATTTAAGACTCTTATGTTAGTTTACATTCTCTTTCGAACGATATATTTGTCAAGGTCTTCCATAGGATAGCCCTGGAATTATTTTTTTTGGCAATAACATAACTATTCGGCCGATCTTAAAGAAATTTGAAATCCTAATGTTGGTTTACATTCTAGTTTGAATGATATAATTGCTAAAGTCCTCTCAAAGTTAGTCAAGGAAAACTTTGGCAATAAATTAATAACTATTTGGCCGATTCTAACGAAGTTTGAAACTCTTATGTTGCTTTACATTTTCTTTCGAATGGTATAATTACCAATGTCCTCCCAAGGTTAGTTTGGGAATTATTCAAAGTTTTGAAGGTCCTTAGGTCATAGATCAGAATAAGTTTTTTTATTTCACTTACAATTTTCGAAATATATTCATGGCCAAAGGTTTTGAGACTAAAATATGTTTTTATTTTTTCCTTCCTTTGTAAAATTTACGCGATAGGAATAATTATTATAATATTAATTTTTTTTAAAGTTTATTAAAAAGTTAGATACACTTAAATTAGCAGTCAAGGACTATTATTTCTCATTCAATAACAATACATATGGCCTACAACTTTTGCTCAACCTACACTAATTTTCACAAAGAAGTTGATTTTTTGTGTAATTATTTCAAAGAAAACGGCCTCCCCTTTTCGCTGGTAGAGAAAATTACGTTAGAATTTTAAACAACCTCTACCATCACAAATTAAAACCTCCTACTGTATGCATAGTTTTCCAGGATATAAGTTTCCTAAAACAAAAATTCTCTAAAGAAATAGCAACAATATTAAAGGAATTCATTTATCATACCAAATTTAAGATGATTTTTTAAAAATAATCATCTTCTTGGACATTATTTTAATTGTAAAGTCAGAATCCCGCCAGAACGCACCACTCCATCATTTAGAAATTTACTTGCCCGGGATGCAATTTGGGGAATTACATAGGAAGTACGGTGCGGTTCGCTCGCTGAAGGCGAGATTTTGTTCTCATTCGGCAATTGGCCAAAGGACCGGAAATGTTCTATCAAAGAAAGAGTGTTCACTTGTTCGGCTACATTCTATCCAATGTAAAACTGATGTATCCTTTGAAGATTTCAAAATTCTAAAGATCACCTCTGATCCATTATACTTAGGTATTCAAGAATCAATGTTTTTAAATAAAATTTCTCCCACTTTAAATTCTGATTCTTCTTCCCACCCACTACTTCTTCTCCAAAATATACCAACCCGCTAAATTTTTCTTTCTTCCTACACCCCTCACGCTTCCACAGCCAGTCTTTATTTAGCAACCGTTCGCAAAAGGTTAGTGTTTTTTTCCTAAAATGTTTTCCACTGTTATCCTCATTTATTATTGTTAAATTTCACTATCCATTGAATTATCTAACTTTGAAACAACAATTCAGTAACCAAAACAACTCTACAATCCCCACTCCTCACCCATTTCAAAAGTCCGACCTATCTATTACAACCAAAAATATTTAAAAAAAATTTTTTTCAAAGTACCGGCAGATGGGTGAAATATTTATCCAAAACGTTGTACAAATCAAGTAAACTAAATGAACTTACTGTTTTTCGTCATATCCTTTATCGTGCACACACACTCTCTATTTCTCTCTGTCTGTCTGTCTGTCTGTCTGTCTCTCTCTCTCTCTCTCTCTCATTCTATATATATATATATATATATATATATATATATATATATATATATATATATATATATATATATATATATATATATATTCATATACATATATCACCTTCAAATTATGATACAGACATATTAAAGAAATACAAAGTTCGATTAGTTGTATAAATCTTCTGATAGGAAAAAATATAGTTGTCTTAAAACTTTGGGAACAAAAATACATTTATCAAATTAGACTTCAATTCCATGATGTTTAACTTTTTCAGAGGAAAAGCACGATATTTTATGGTTTAAATCATATTATTCCTACTTTTCGTCAAAAGGCAATTGAAATTTCCACAGAAAGTAAGATTAATAACTACTCGCTCGTTTCATATTGGCAAGAACGAAAGGGGTTATTGGTTATCTAAAACCTAAAAAAAAGTATATAGATTGTAAATTATCAAAATATGTGATGTATATTATGTGCATAAATTTATTTGACTTTCTGTTCAAATCTGGTTTATTTTGCTTATGCGAGTTTTAAGTTTTTGTCCGTTATGTGGATACTTTCAAGATTATCTTAAATTTACCAATGTTTATTACTATTAACAGCACTCTAATTATTCTTTTATGCATTAAATAGATTTATTTTAGGTTTAACTATCAGGCAACCAATATCATTATGCTTCAATGATATTAATTATTCTTAATACAATATATGCAAATTACTAGTTAAACATTCTGGCTGGCCTGAATTTACGTTTCGTAAATATGATGAAACATAAGCAGCTAACACAACATTTTAGAAATAATTTTTCTAACCTATATTATATATATATATATATATATCGCTTTTTCCTAGTTATTTTTTATACTAGAAATTTTAATTCACATAATCCCGTCTTCTAACTTGTGTGGGAGATTAGGTATGGAACTAGAATATTAAAAATTGATATGTACTTAGCATAGAGTTGAAGGCTATAACTAAATTAGCGTTTTAAACGGATAATCAATGTTACTCCTATTTTGAAACTTTGATAAATGCTGCCGAAGCTAAACGGAGAGGTATCATGATAATACTTATTCTTGGAATTCTTCTTTAATTCTATATATAGCCTGATATTCAAGAGGCTCTAAAACCCGATAATGAGTGAATATAAAGACACCTTAAAATACAATAGCTTTTATTGTTAAGCCAGGTTGAGCACGAACAGTCATCCCCAAAGCGACAATAAATTCATTTCGAAATCACAGAAAATAAAACGGATGGATTCGGAGTCCCTAGTGGTGACAGAATCAAATTTTGTTTGAAAATACTATCGGTACGTAATTTTGGAAGTTGGTATCAAATATCTTATGAAATACCCATGGTACGAACAGAAATAATGCCAAACGGAAAGCTAAACCGCTCCCCAGACTCGAAGAATCTAAACCATATTAGTAGGGCTAGTGAGTTGGGTGGTGGTAGTTGTGGTGTGGGGGGGATAATTAAATGCCTATGGGGAACTTAATACTTATTTCACTTTATAAAACCAGCATGAGATTCCAAGCAGGAATTAAAAACTATTGATACAACCAATGACCAAAGATGATAGATCTCAACTTTGTAGCTAGAGAAGATCTATACAAAGAGATATATTTAAATTGATGCCTCCGATCCTATGTCGCTTTAAATAAGTAACTATTCATTTGTGTCCTTTCACTCAAACTGTTAATTAATACATTCCTGTTTAGAACTTTGAAAGAAAACAACTTTCTTAGGATCGGGATAAGAGAATAGAGTATAAAATAAATCAAAGTTTTCTCTTAGCGATAGATGATGTTATTTTGCAATACCAAACAATAAAAGCTAATTTTATTTTAAAGTATAAAGGAAAATGAAAAAAGTCTGGCCATTATGTTAAAAGCACAGCTAAAAGAACAGCCGAGTAAAAGCCTATTCTTGCATTCTAGGTAGATTGCGTGCCTTTATTGCAGGAAAGGGTCAAGAGAAAAGTAGATACCTTGACTTCCTGTAGCTCTTATTTCTAAGTTATTCTTTGCCCTGTTTATCTTATATATTTTATTTGCAGTAACGTAGGTACTTTCTCAAAGAAAAGTGAGATAGGTTTATGCGATCGCCGGAAACAAGGTTTTGGGTAAGCGGCTCTCCAATTAACGGCGGTATATAAGATCAATGTAGTGAGTCCATAAGCAATATTTCCTATATTGAAACCTTTCTCCCACCCGACAGAAATTATTTAGAGTATAGTTAAGCAAATACATCTCATGTTGCCCTGAATGTCCTCGGAAGGAAGAAATACTTATTCTGGCCCGCATGAATTTAAAGAACGAGATTTTTGTTAAATGGGACTAGGTGAATCCAGTAAATCTAAATATTGCGATAGGATTTTCTGTTATAACAGAATTACTCAGGAAAACCAAAGTATGGATGCGGTGTGTAATACAATTATGATTAGAAAAATCATTTGGGAAATTATATCATTCTGTGCTAATATCTATCCATAACCTAAAATATAAATAGTCTAAAAGAGACGACTGTTTAATCAAATATTCGCACACAGGGAACAACGGAATTGTATAATGACTTAGTAGTAAATTGAACATCCATGTACATTCCCTATTATATTGGACAATCTCATAGTAAAATTGGGGTGAATTTATATAAAAATACTATGTACATTTATCATGTGGCGACTTGAAATATCCGTAAGCGATTACATGTCGACATATTACTATTATAATAATAATAAGAAGACTGATAATAATAATAATAATAATAATAATAATAATAGTAATGATAATAATAATAATGGAAATAATAATGATGATTATAATGATGATAATAATAATGATGGTAATAATAAGAATGATGATGAAATAATAATAATAATTATAATAATAATGATAAAAATAATGTTAGTGATAATAATAATAATAATATAAATAATAATTTAAAGATTATAAGTCAGTCATGCAATAAGAGCGCAGAAATTCACGCAAATGTACATTACCTTCCAAAGCTAAAACTGTATTATCTGACGCAAGCATTTTATTTTCCAAACCTCTTTCTTGCTGACCCAGCATTCCTGCTTCAGCTAGCCCCTAGGGATTAATCAAACAATCTTCCTAATTAACTAGCGGATATTATTTAATACTGCTGACTAATTTCCTGTGCTTTCACTTATTTTTGGCAAAGGACAGAATCTTGGGTAAACCTTTTCTGGCTCCACCTCTAATCACCTTGAATTATATACTATTAGTTAATACTAAGGTATAAATAATAAGTTTCCTCTATCCTTAAGATGTATTCTCATTTGCTGAGTTGTAAGTAATTTCTGCCCCATTAACATTTTGATAATGATAACTGGAGAGTTATAATAAAACGACCCCACTGTCTTCGCTCAATTGTAAAAATCCAAAAGAACTTAGTAACTAAATCAAATATAATTTGACTATAATTTTAAAACCATTCCTACTATGTTTAATAATTCATGGAATCACACCCACTTGAAATGAGCATATAACAAATTATATAAATTCTTATGAGAGAGAGGGACTCTCAGACATAAATCCATAACCTTGAAGTTGTCTCATTATGTCTTTCTGTGCCTTGTAATTAGACATAACCGATTCATATCTTTAAGTGACTGGTCCTCTCCTAATCCGTCGAGCATTGTGCCTCCTACAGTCGTAACGGACGACGTACCAGCCGGAACCTTCCTCACCAGTCTTATCAGACAACGTTCCGAGCATCGTGCCTTCTCCAGTCGTAACAAACAACGTTACCAGCCGTAAATTGGCGTAATCTTCCTCACCAGTCGTTTTAGACGACGTTCTGAGCATTTTTCCTTCTAAAATTGTAAAATAACGACGTTACCAGCCGTGAACTGGTGTAACCTTCCTCACCAGTCATATCAGACGTCGTTCCGAGCAATAAATGGCGTTAGCTTACATACCAGTCGTAATACTCGCGACCTTGCATTTGTTCGCGACAACCTCTTTGAAATTCTCTTCATTTTGGGGGCCCCCGTGGTGGTTCCGCCTAAAGCTACTTTTGAGGGAAAAGAAGAATAATCTTTGGGACAAGATCGAGACAAATCATTCTCCTCATTCGTCTAAAAAGAGGCTTCATCATTTATTTTAGCACCTGATCCAATTTACTTCTGCGGAAAGCCCCACTTATTCAGCTTTAATCTTCAAGAACTACACTACTGCCAAACATTCTACCTGTGCAATATCTTCAGGACCTTATCCAAAATTTTGAAGAACCACACTGCTGTCAAACTACTCTACCTTTGTGATATCTTTAAAACCTTGCAGTTCTTCATGAAAGTAACGTCAAAGAAATTTTTTAGTATTGTTTTAGTCAAAACTAAAGAAACTTTTCCTAAAAATTAAAATTAAAGTAATAAAATCCACTTCTCAAAATAAAACACAAGAAATATATTAAATATAAATTATATAAAGTAAATACGAGTGAAATTTTAGGTAAGAAAATCAAATTAAATAAACTTCGAATAAAAAAGTCAATAGTGAAACGAAAGACACTTTTTAATATATCAACTTTAAATATAAAGTATAAATTTTAATAAAATTAAATATTTTATTTTTTTAGCAGAACTTTAAAATTTTGTGTTTTATCATATTTCATTCCATTTTTAAATTAATCTTTAGTTAGGAAATGATTCTCCCAGTTTGGTTAATTAGCATCCTATAAATTAACGTAACAATTTCTTCTTAAGTTTTCCTTTACCTCTCATTCCAACACGACCCAAATTCTCCCACAGTCATGTAGGCCATAATGACGAGGAAAAAACTATCTCCCTATAGGAGCAATATGATAGACAATTTAGTTATTATGTCTTAACCTGCATCCCTATAAATCCAAGTCAGACATGTTCGTGGTTTGCCTTCTCATAATCCTTTTCAAGCAAGCTTGCTTAATTTTAACTCCAGTCACAATACTGCGAAGTCTAAAAATTCTGAACAAGACATAATGATGTACGGCAGTATAAAAGGGTGGAATTCAAAGCTTATAGGAAAAGATTCTACCCTCACTGCCTTAACGAATGTAGTTTTTAGCTGAATCGCAGGCATTTCGTCTGTCTATGTATCCTAAAGAAAATGTAACCTTAGGCGCCATAAAAAAGTTTGTTTTCCTGTTAAAATTGCTAATTCCGATAATCAACCTTTGGTAAACATTCATACTGTCATCTCTGAATTTGTCTAACGAATTTGTGATTCCTATCGTTTCTATAAATAGAGGCTATAAGCCTCCTACCCTTACCAAAAACCAAGTAATTGGATATGCCTTTGCCGTAGATTTAGATGACAACCATAGCTGTAAGATCAATAGTATTACTGATTTACCAACTTAACCCTTTTAAGGTTAAAATGCCGATATCGAGACCATCTCCAACACTCCCTTCAGAAGTCCCATGAGATCTAGAACCCTCAGGTTGTGGGAGCACTCCTTGATCTTTTAACTAGGAACAAAGATTTGATTGCTCTTTCTGGATACCCATTATGATGCACCAATATAGATCCCTTTGAAATTAAAATAGAACCTCGTGCAAAGCCTATTCGATCAGCAAATGGTTACTCCTATGATTTTAATATAAAAGAAAAATGGTGACACAAGCCCTTGCATAGACTTCCAACGTTTAAATTAAATTACTGTATCTGTTTGTTTCCCACTCACAAATCATTTGGGATTTAATCGTATTCGTTCATTTTTCATTGATACTCTGGTAAAGAAATTTTCGCTACCTATCATTCCTCTACATCGGGAACTGGACAACCATACAAAAAATTGTTTTCCGGAAAAGGTAGCTGTTTACTTTTTATCTGTTCTACTTTCTCATAATTATGGCTAGGCTAAATAATCTTTCTTATGCCACAAATTGATCTTCCATTTTATTTAGGAATATTCCCCATGTATCCGCTTTCTCCATTCTCAAGTTTTTATGAGCATATTCCCTTTTGCCTTGTTTTATTCCTCGCCTGAGTGTCTCGTGACCTTGAATGATATTACGTTCATCCATTTGCTTAGTCTCAGTTTAACAGCAGAGTCGTTTTCTACATATGTATGTTAAAGGAGTCTCCACGTGATCACAGACTCATTCATTCCTCTCCATCTGCCTGTTTTTCTACGCTATAATCCCTATTTATGTCTTTCTACCAGAGTTAATCCACTATCTGTCGTCTCTTACCAATATTATCCCGGATTATTTGTTGTTCAAAAGAGTAAATTGCTATCTTAGTTTTGTATCTTCCATCCACCTGTATCGTTTGTTGTTTTTGCCAGTCAGTTCGTTCTTTAGTCTTATCTTTTTACGTATTTTTTCGAAATGTTATTCTATTCTAGTTATAAGACACACTTTTACACGTATGATTCATTTTCCACTAATCCTTTCCACCCGTTCTCAATGCGCCAATCCGTTTACTTTTCCATCTATTGCATCATTAGTTGCCTGGCTACAATATCACAATTTCATACTTATTTCGCAATTTCTCAATTTCTCTCTTCCATACCTTTCTTATGTTGATTCTGTGTCCATTATACCTAGCTTGCCCCATTCAGATTTTCCAAGTACATTAAGCAGCACATTTTCATTTCTGCAATTCTCTCGTGGCATCTGCTTCCTAGAAGCACCTGAACGTTGAAGTTTGTCGACGTTTAACACCTCTTTTTCTTCAGAATCATAGAACCATTGGTACTGAAAGGTATTTTAAGCTGCTCGGATATCTTCCGGTAACTCAGCATATCATTGAGTTGCATTCCAATCTTACCTGAACTGACTGCTGTACATATTATTTAAATCCCCTAGAAGCTTTTATCCCCGTTACAGCTAAATATCTCTCATCTGCTTTTAAAAAATGAATTTCGTTAGGTTTATGTTCGCGTTCGAAAATTTATTTTACCCATGTTTTCATTAATTTCAATTTTACTAAAGTTCAAGTCTATTTCATGCCTTTTTTGTCCAGAGAACTTTTAACTTTACAATAAATATACATCTATTGTGTAGATTTCATAAAGTGTGATGGGTTGTAAGTCTATTAAAATTGAATTTTTAAGGTGTACGAAACTTTATTCCTTCCAACTGCAATAAGAGGCTCAAAACAAGAATTAGAATTCTTTCAAAAGCTGATGTAAATGTTAAACACAAAGCAATTTAGATTGCAGCGGATTTACGGATTTGTTATGGTGTTTGCAGAAAAGCCGATTTTAAGGATTCTAAAGGTTCATTTATCCGTACCGATCATAAGAGAAAATGATTATGGGGGAAGTTTTATAACAGTCATGATAGAAAATTTTGGTTATCTTTCCCATTAATCAAACAATGCTACATCTCTATATCATTTTTCCCATTTATATAAAAAAGTATATCGATGAAACTCTTTCAATAGGAATAACATGAATACATGTGGACTTACCTAATGGCAAGCAATTCTATCTCCAATCTTGAGTCCGTGTCCTTAAAAAAATATATTATCTAACTAATGATTTTGACAACATCCAACCAAAAATCAAATTAAATAGGATTGCGCAAACATCAAAGATCTCGTTAGAGCCTTATCTATATTCACTTCTTTCAACGCATAAAATACTGATGACAAAACATTTCTGAACTATTAAAGAATTCTATTAGGGAGTAAATGGTAAGAGTAACCAGTATCTACCACATAAGCTCACAGTAAAGAAGAGATAAAACACATAAGTAGTTACAGACATCATTTTGGAGACAGTGAAAACTAAGACAAAAAGTAAAGTATAACGTGAGATTTTAGTAAAATCATTCTTAAAGAAGAGGTGGAGGAAAGAAGGAATTAAAAAAGGACACCCTCTTCTTAAAAGGTTGAATAATAAGGAAGATTTCATTGGAATTGTCAAACACTTCGGTTCTTATTCATTCGAGAAAAGCAAAAGAAAATAATTACGGAACTAGTCCACTTCTAATAAAACCTATTTAGACGTCTTGAAAAAGTCAGAACTAAAGATGACATGAAACTAGTACCTGCGATGAATGTTGGGAATAGAAAGAACTAAAAAAATACTCCAGTATATAGTGCGGATTGCTGAAGATTATGAGTTTTAAATATATTTTCGGTAATGCTCTCTCTTTCTTTCCTCTCCCTATATTTTAGAGGGAAAATCACTCGCATTAGCAAAGTTTTGATTGTTAAATATCCTAATCCTCAAGCATAATATTCCGGCTTATTTTCTTTCAAAGGGCACTCCACTCCAATCACACAATGGATATTATGTTCTCATCTCACCAAGACCAGCCAATCAGCTCCATTACCAATCGCTTTACCTCTGCTCCATGAGCAAATATATATATGTAATATACGAGGGGTGGTCAATAAGTTTTGCGAATCGGTAGGGCAAAACAGAGGAAGGGGGATGGCTGTTTGTCGGGGTGTTAGAACAAGTTATGAAAAGTCAGGACCTGAAGTCGCAAACTCCTACCTCGTCTATTAAAGAAGCAGTAGCTGATCGCTGATCGTCAGTCACAAATTTTTCAACAATGGAGAAGGTTGAGCACCGCGCAGTGATCAAATTTTTGACCAAGGAAGGCAAGAATGCAAAAGAGATCCATGAACGCATGGTTGCAGTGTACACCGACACCGCCCCTTCTTATGCAGCCATTGCTTGCGGTAATAGGGAGATCCGCCATGGTCGTGAGTCCCTTGGAGATGCCCCTGTCCAAGACGCCCGTAGGACGTGACCAACGAGGACAATGTGGCCCATGTGGAGAGGATGATGCTCGAAAATCGAGGGGTGAAGGTCATGGAAATCGAGTTAGAACTTGGAATATCACATGGAAGTGTTATCAACATGATCCACGACAATTTGGCCATGACCAAGGTCTCTGCCTGTTGGATCCCTAGAAAGCTCAAGCCCCATGATTGACTTCAAGGTCGTCAAAGTCCACAAGGCCAGAGTTGCACAAGCTGCCCTGCGCGAGTGCGGATTCGAGGAGCTCAACCATCCTCTTTACAGTCCAGATCTGGCCCCTAACGACTACATTTTATTTCGACAGCTCAAGGCTGATCTGCATGGATGCCGGTTTGGGGACGATGAAGAGGTCCAGCTCGCCGTCCAGGAGTGGATTGAACAGCAGTCGGGAGATTTCTGGTTGTCGGGAATTCGAAACCTCAGGGACAATTGGCGTAAGTCGATTGAAGTCAAGGGTAGTTATTTTGAAAAATAATAAAACACTTTTCCTCATATCTCGTTTCCTTATATGCGAATTGCAAAACTTATTGACCGCCCCTCGTGTATATATATAGCAAAAACGCGACCTAGTAGTATGGGGAATAATACAATTGTATACTCAATTTTAGCCTAGAAAACCTGATGGGTTGACTGTATTTAAGGGGCAATCTTTAAAGAATGCCTTCACCATCTGCGAGATATTGTAAGCAAATAATGTCTATATATATTTTTTATACCACCTAATTATTAGATATATGATTACCTCAATAGTTATGAATTAGTGATAATATTCAGGCAAAGCTTTCTTTGCAGGAAGCACGAACTTGGTGATAAACCTAAATATCTCACCCGAAATTTCTATTTATTTCTGACTTGGACTATTTGGGAGATTTAGCACTCATTCACTATGTATATGTAGGCAATTTACTTAAATTTGTTTAATATATTCGTGAATTTACATTTGGCTATATATTTAATCTATTAATTTCGTTTAGTACATATTTGACTTTACTTATTGTTGGACCTTTCCTTAGTGAAGCAGATAAATAATAAGTTCTAATAGCTTTCCCTTGCTTTTCTAACAATACCTCAGTTTTACCGTTTTAAATTTACATTTTAAATATTATGAAGAAAGATTTGACATCAAAATTACATTAGGAAATTTAAGGCCTCTTTGTGTATCATAAAAATTACATCGATTTTATTAATAATAAAATTTCATCAACATTATCGCCACCTTTTAATAAGTAAAATAAGAACAGGTTAAATAAACATAGAAGATGTATAATTGTCCCTTTCAAATGATAAACCAGAACGATTTTATAGGTATGCAAATAAATAATCAGAAACCAATTAAGGACTTATACTTTATTGGATCTCTTAACGATGCAACAGTGTCTTTAGTTCCCACCCGCTCTCACCACAAAGTAAAGATTGTAAAGGAACATTTTGAGAAAGTTTTACCTTTGAAAGTACAAAGAATTTACCAATGATATATAACCTAATAAATAAGGCAAATAATCTATCAATATTGACATATCGGAAATTTAAAATAATTTTTTAGCAGGAAAATTAAAATTACAAAAAGGGCCGGGTCCGATACAATCTCTCATATCCACCTTAAGGAATAATCAAGTAAAATTTTAAAACCGTATTGTAGAATTTCCCTAAATTTCTATTAGCGAAGGCGGTAGCTTCTTAGTCGTTAGATGAGGAATTGTAAGACAGTAGTCTTAAAAGTGACAAAATTGATCCTGGATATATTCGGCACAACTCCATTTTCTTCTGTCATTGGTAAACCTTTTGAAATCCATTGTTATATAAAGGATCGTGGAGGACCTAGAGCTTAATATATTAACATATGATACAAATTTAGTTTCGAAACGGACGCATGTACATAAATAAATCTTTTATTATTTTCACGAAATGATCAGAAATATTTCCAGCTTCAATCTTTAGAGGTAAGTTATATTGATTTATAAGTCTTTGGACACCATTTTATAATAAAGAATCTTGATGAAACTAAAAAGTTTGAGAGTTCGGTACAGTATGCTAAAGAGTATTGAAGGCCGTGGGGAAAACGTAAGCGGAGGGCAGCTGCTAATGGAAATAGCTCATCAATATCATTTCTCAGTAGCTCCTTCCTAAGTTATCTGTCCTCAGTCTCATTTCCATTTTTATCTATATAAACGATCTCTACTGAAATTTACCATTTGAAATTTTGAAATTTAAATCTGTTACTTCAGCAAAACATAAATCTAATTGTGAAAACTTCCAAAACGAACTAAATAGAAAATTTAAATAGGTGCAATTTTAGTTTCCCTACATTCAATGCACATTTAAATATTGGATGATCGATGAAATCTTTATTGAAGTTAGAAATAGATAGTATAAAAAAAAGTGGTAAACCTTTTGTGCAGAAGATCATCTGCCCAGCGAACTTATTGGATTCCTTGAAATCCAAACTTGGTTACAAATTATTTGTAAAAGAAAACTGAGCAGCTACTATATAAACGATTTATTTTTCTTAAACAAAAGATTTAAACTGGTCAAAACATATTTTTAATGAAATAAAAATTGTATGGCTCTGAATGGCGATGGAAGCACCAGAGTAAATGTTTACAAATAGAATCGCTCTATTACTTTACATTATGACTTTACAGAGATAAGACTTGGAGAAATTATTATTTTATTCATATCCTCTCTTCCCTTTACCTGTCATTCACCTCGTCCTTCCAAACTTTCCTCTCTTCTGTAAACTTGCTTCGAGTGGACGTTCGTGTGTTTGGTGTTTCTTAATTCTCTAATCATTATCTTTAAGATTATTTTATTATCTTTATCTCTTTTTCACCTGAAATCAATTCGGAGAAATTTTCTAGTGAAGTATAAATTATCGCTTAAGAAAGTCATGGATGGTAATAATTCAATAGGAATCGTCTTGCTACTACTCACCAGAGTCAAACGATATTGAATTATTTGAGCCAACGTCTTATATAACTATCCTGACTTTCTGAGAGCTAAAAAAGTTTAAACTTCCAAATTTGAAGGAGTTTTGGCTAAAAAAGAGAAATAATTATTTGAAAAGTTTTTAAATCCACACACTGCTGCAAGCAACATTTAGAATTTCAGCATCAAAAAGGGTTCAAGCCAATATTTATCAATATGATCATTAGCTACTTTATTCCTAGTGTTGAAAGAAGGCTTTCATAAGCTTCAATCGATCAAGTTTAAGCGGGCGGGGCTGCTACATTACATCCGCCATTGGGGTTCTCCTCAATCTTTTACGTGGTTGTCTTCTACATAGCAGAATAAATAAGGTTTTTCAATTTAAAAGTTATTTCCTTGATTTTATATCGCTTCTTCTAACAAGGTTTCCGTCTATATCGATTTTATAATTGATAGTTTTTTAAATATATCTCTCACCCTTGTTTGCTCTCATATCCCTGTATTTATTTTATGGTCGATTCGGATTCATTGTAATAACTAAAGTTTCTTAATATTATGAGTTGGCCTTATTTTGTTCGTGAAGTTTTAATTCATTATTTAAGTATTATTTTCAGATGTTTTAAATAGTAATAATTTAATATTTAGTATTTTAGGCATTGAGGCTTGTCGCCTTGAAGATTTATTTAAGCTTTTATACTTGTTTCTCTCTACTTTTGCTTTACATAAAGGATGTTTTCTATGAAAGTCTATAATTACGACCTCTACACATACGCGTTGTCATATCTACCTTAAAATCTTAACTAATATTGTAATATATATTGTAGTATCAAGCATATAATGGGAAAGAGTAAGCCGGAATTGATCTGTCAATAGCCCGAACACACTGTATATAAATATGTCATGGAATGGCCAGAATCTTTCTCTCTCTCTCTCTCTCTCTCTCTCTCTCTATATATATATATATATATATATATATATATATATATATATACGTAGATACTTTGGGGCTTGGGGCCAAAGTTGGTTGAAGACCGTTAGGGAAAGGGGAAATTGTTATGAACCAGTGGGGATGGTTTATTATTAACTTTGCGGGGTCCTTTTAAAATATTTCAGAGTGTAAGTTGGCCAAAGATTAACAGGTAGCTGTTACGCTATGGGTTTGCAAAAGAAAGACAAGGACGAAAATATATCTTTACTAACAACAAATTGTTATTTATATTTACACAAAAATTTGGTTTAAATGGAATGGTTGCCCAGACGAGGTTAAAGGTCTACACGAGATACAGGTAGGTTAATGAAGGGATTTTCTCGAAGTGAAGGAGAAAAGATCTGATATCCTCTCCTTCTTTTAACGTGGGGAGTTTAACAGGGGCGGATTTTGGGGATCCTACAGAGCAATTGACTGAAAGAGTTTCAAGCCGATCACGATTCGATTTCACTTCATATTGGCTAATTATCTTACGTTCTTCACCCTCCCTAATTTCTTTTTGTACAGCTAATTCTCTAATCTCTTTTTGTTCACGTTCAGCTCTTTCTATTTCTTCTCGTTTTCTTCTATACGCACTCTCATTTCTCTCCTCTTACTCTATATTAGTGACAAGGTATTTGGCACTTAAATCAAGGGATTCTCTTGTGAGTTTAAATCTCTCGAACTAAAACATTTTGTTCCTAACACGTAGCGGGGCGTACGTTGTCCAAGAGCAAAGGTTTTAATGGGCCGTTGGCACAGGAGGAAGGAGGCTTGGCTCCCAAATTACTGACACACGGAGAAATATGCTAGTTTAAAGGCGGAAGCTTTGCTCTCCAAATACTAACACTAACATAATATACGACTAAACAAATAAAAAAAAGAAAAAATAATGGAGTCTTCGGGAGATGAGTAGGGCTCAGACTCTACTAATACGTGGGGAATTAGAGTGAGCGTGGGAGAAATTCTGTCGCCTTACAAAATTTCCTATTAAAGTTGTCGGTCGAAACGGTAAGCGAAAAATAAATATGGTAGGTTCGTTTCTGGTTTTGTTTTGTCTTTGCAACTCAAACGGTACTCGGCTTTTAAAATTACAATAAAGTTGAAGGGTTGCCTTTAAAAAATATATCTAAAGACCTTTTAAAGACGCTGACACCCCTGATAACCAGATTTTATAATTGAGTAATGTATATATAAGATTATGTCGTGGAATGGCCATACTCTCTCTCTCTCTCTCTCTCTCTCTCTCTCTCTCTATATATATATATATATATATATATATATATATATATACGTAGGCACTTTGGGGCTTGAGGCCAGAGTTGGTTGAATATCTTTAGTGAAGGCGGAAATTGTTATGAGTTCAGTGGGGATAGTTCATTTTTAACTTTACGTGGTCTTTTTAAACAAATATTTCAGAGTGAAAGTTGACCAAAGATTAACAGGTAGCTGTTACGCTCTGGGTTTGCAAAAGAAAGACAATGACGAAAATATATCTTTACTAACAACATATTGTTATTTATATTTACACAAAAATTGAGTTTAAATGGAATGGTCGCCCAGACGGGGTTAACGCTCTATACGAGATACAGGTAAGTTAATTAAGGGATTAAGGAGGTAAGATTCAGTTTGGTGATTTAAAGGGGGATTTTCAACTATGGCGTTCGCACAAATAATGGAGCAATTGGTTAAGCCAGATTTAAGATTAATCTGCCAGTGGCAACGGTTCCGATTACCTTAACTGCTCGTTGCCGAAAAGGGGCCAGTTGCGGTACGATGAATGTGAAGGAAGAAGCCGGTTTACCTCTTGCTTCAGAGGAGGGAGCACTTCTCGGGCCTTCGGAGTCAGGAATCTTTGTCAGTTACTTTTGGATTGACTATGCTAGAGTTCACTGATGTCGAAGCTTGCCGATTGACTATGGCAGAGTTCACGGATGGGCATACTTGCCGATTGACTATGGCAAAGTTAACGGATAGATTTGGCCTTCAACTTGATCGAAATTGCCGCTGAGGAAGGAGGGAAGGATGAGCGTCCTTTAGCTCGTTCGCTGGAGAAGGTGGAATTCTAACACTGCTTCTCTCTAAACTCATTCAAAGCATTATATAGGCGCCTGATGAGTTGGTCCTAGATGCGTTCGAATTTGGGGAAAACTCTGCGACTTGGGGGGAATGGGGAATTGTGATAACGTTGGTTAGAATGTCCAACGGATTTTAATCTTAGAGCGGAAAGCAAGAATGCTAGCGGAGACGTGGCCGTATAATAAAGGTGTCGGCCGCCTGCTTGCCTAGGTTCAGCCATACATTCACAGCTCCATGCGGTGAGCTCAGGATCCACGTGGGTACAGAAAGGCAAGTGGTCACTATTGGACTTCATTCTGCTACAAATATAATATATATATATATATATATATATATATATATATATATATATATATATATATATATATATATATATTGAGGATTATATTTGCAATAACGCAATTGTAATTATGCGGATAAGAAGGCAATGATATCGCTAACTAAGCTCTTCATTTAGCCCTCGGAACAAGCTCTTCTCAAAATCACGATAGGAGAAAGTATAATCCAACCTTTCTAAGCAATCTAAAAAAGATTGCTAGATTCAGTTTTTTTCAATTTTATTCCTGCTTTGAACAACATGGACAAATCGCATTGAGGATTCCAGTCTGGCCTTATAAATCAAGAATTATATTTGTAATAACGAAATTGTAATTATGCAGTTAAAAAGGCTATGTTATGGCTAACTCAGCTCTTGAAAGAAACTTCGGAAAGAGCTCTTCTTACAATCACGAGAGGAGAACGTATAATCCAGCTTTTCTAATCTTTCTAAAAAGATTTTTTATAATCTGCTTTAAATACAGTTGCGTTATTGCAAATATAATTCTCGATTTATAAGGCCAGGCTAGAATGGTTAAAGCGATTTTTCCATTCTCTTAGAAAGCAGAGATAACATTTAAAAAAGCTGATTGAAAGGAATCCTTTTTAGATTGCTTAGAAAAGCTGGATTATACGTTCTCCTTACTTAGTTGTCAGAATAGCTCCTTCCAAATGCTTGATAGAGTTAGTAAGCCATAACATTGCCTTCTTAACCGCATATATATATATATATATATATATATATATATATATATATATATACATTTAATTATTTCTTGATATTTCGGAATAATTGAAATGTTTTAGTAAAAGCAAATATTTAAAAGATGTCATTTTGAAAGCTCTGCAATTTCCGTGTCACCTCTATATCCGTTTTACTTTTACATTACAATTTTTGAAGCCCTCCTGAGCCTGTTATATTTTCGTCAACACGTCCTTACCTTTCTGAATTATGACTCTCAAATTGATGAAAATATTTTAAAAAGGAAAAAATGAAGAAGATACTCGTACGTGGGTAAGCAAGCGGATTCTCACAACTGATGGAGCTTTGATGAAAATGCGTCTTATATTGATTGAGTATTCTTTCTCATGAATACTTTCTCCATTATATAAATTTCTTTTGATATCTTAACGTACGATATAATATGATTAGACCTAATTGACACCAATTAAATGCGGTAGAAGGGGCACGGTATGGCAGAACTCGCAATTCAAAATTTCATCAAGTGCCACTGCAAGATCCATAACCCAAGCTGGTAAATTTTGGTTTCTATACAAAAACGGCAATTTTTAGAAATAAGATACATGAAATAATAGCTTTACTAACAATGGGAAATTTAGATAAAAAACTGAATATATATAACTCAGCATGGTCTTTGGTGTCAAAGCTCGTGTTTATTTTAAATTGCTAAATAAATCCAAGAAATTATTTCAATCTTTGACCAGCGTAAAGCTTTACATATAATTTATCTCACTTTGCAGAAAGTGTTGGATATTCGTTAGTATAAGAGACTTAAACATAAGCTAAAACCCATAGTATGAGAGGAGATGTATGTAAATGGATTGGAACCTTGTGTAAAGACGCTAAGCAGAGAGATATAGGAAATGGGAATAACTCAAGCTAGGCTCTGGCTAAAAGTGGTTTTACTAAGGGATCAGTACTTGCTGCATTGTTGTTAATAATCTATTTGTTGTATATAAAATATACTATTTGCCGAATAATTGGAAATAGTGATTACCTCATTATTTAAATGGATATAAATATAACTAGATTAAGTGGGAAAAGTGGGATTAAGTGGGAAAAATTTTATTATGAGGTATTTACAGAATATAGAAAATCGTCGTTTGCATGGTCAGCTCATACAAGTTATTTTTAATAATAAAAGAAGTTATTAATAAATAGTGTGTTTTTTAGTTAAACAAATTAGAGTCTACAGGAAATAACTTTTTCAAGTTTATTAACAAAAGATTTAAACCAGTGAAAAACAAAACATTTGCTCGCGGATAATTACTGATATCGATCAGTTTACCATCATAAGTCGTTGAAACATCTGAGTAAAAATTTTTAATAATAAAATTAATAAATATTATGCAAACAGACAAAATTAATACAAAGAATAATATTGCATATAACAGGGATTTAATTGAAATATCATTTAGCGTCCACTTTTTCCCTACATTCTTCTCCTTTCTTGGACTGGCTTCCAGTGTAACTTGCTTTCTCTGCAGCTTTTTAATTGTGCCATTCATGTATTGATTTTATTCATTCATCACATTGAATTTAATTGAAGATAATCATATCAAATCTCAAAATACAAATAATTATTAAAATTGCTGATCATTTATATAAATTCTCTTATAATGGCAAGAAGAAATAATCTTGTGATTTGTTCAATTTTTGTCTTGCTAAAAACGTAAGCAGCTTCTTTATAAATCTCCTAATTAATTGCCTTTTAGTAGCGAATTATTTATTCCCGGAAACTCAACATCGCCAAATACATCACTTGGAAAAAGTCTCACGTAATCATTCACAGGTATTAAAACAGGAATTAAGTAGAGTTCAGTCCCGTTCAATCCGTTTGACTTCATTTTTTTTATCAGTCAGCTTTATTATGAAGAAGGTTATTATTATCTATTTGTTTTCTAAAGAATTGATCACAGATTCCACTCAAAACAGTACTAACCACCATGTGAAATCAAGGTACATAGCAAGTAGAAAATATATTGATCATAGCAAAATAATTTCAATCGAATGTGACCTCAACCAACCAATTTATCTTTTTCCCTAAACTCCGCTTCCTACGCACATTTTTGCTGAAACTCTTTTTAAAATTAAAATTCCCACCTGTGTTTTCATTCGTTTAATTGAGCTACGTTACTTTGAATTTGGTAGATTAGGTTAAATTAGGTAAATATATTATCGTTTTTGAAACTCTTAATGAATTATTTGATCTTTGAGAAAATATATTTTCTTATCAAAAAATCCGCTATGAAAGACTTTCTTGGATTCTGAAACAATGTAATTTATTGATCTTGTTTCTTTAGTAAAATATACTTTTATTTTATGGGCTGTAAACCTCTGCAACTAAGATTGGCAACTTAATATTGCTATTCATTCGACCTTGCTTTAATAATGCGTTAAGTACTTTATTAAATTCCTGGATAGATCGTTTTACATATTTATCCTCTTATTAAATATATTAACAAAAGAATTGGCCGGTTTATATATACCTCTCTGTGGGTATATAATAAAGTAAATTTGCTTAATATAATTTTACTGTACAATGTATTTGCTGGGTAATTAATTATTGATTGCCGTTCATAAATACCCTCTAACTTTTCTTTCCATAGTAGTGTACCATATAATCGTTTTGGGTTTTATTTGTTTTTTAATCAGCATTCCCCAATATTTGATTCCCTAAGTAAATCATATCATAACTTTCAAACTAGATATCAGTTTTGCATGTTTAAATATCAAGAAGAAAATAAAATATGCTAAAGGTGGAAAGAGTAGGAGAAACTGATTATATCATCATCATCGCTGATAAAATTTGATAAACAGTATCTTACTACAAACTTCGATAGCATAGAAATAAAAATTGAAAATAACTAAAAAATACAGATAGAGCCTTTCATCTTGGGTGGGCTGTTTGCTTCCTATATGATGTTAAGAGGGAAAATGAGGAGAAAAGCTGAGAGCTAATGTAGATATAGCAAATGAAAATGAGTGTGAGATATAGAGCTGCAACTTTTCCTGCAGGCATTGGGGCTGGTGCTTGAACGGTAAACTGCATGTCTTGGGGCTGGAAGAGAGCAGAGAAACTTCCAAATATCACCTGAAATCCAATTGCGGTGGGGTAAAATATGGATAACACAAAGAAAGATACTAGGTAGTAGAAGTTAAGAGTGTAGGGACTCTCTCTTCTCTCGTCACCGACCATGGACAAAAAAAAAGAAAGACTGTCTGTGACTGTCGGCCAAGTAAAGAGGTGAGTAAAGGCTTGTAAAGAAAGCAAAAAAGGAATAGATGGAAATGTATAGAAGGCATACAGCAAAGCTAGTTTCAAACTCGTTTGAGGTTTCGGAGCAAGAAGCGTCCCGCTCCTCTTAGTACCAAGTGTAAGTGTCTACATCTCTCTCCCCCTTGTGGGTGACTAGCGTGTCGACTTCCTATGTGCCTGAACTATTTTATTGGCTCAGCCAAAGAGATTTAATTATCTATTCATTCAGTATCAACAATCGCTCACCAAAATTAAATGAAGCAAATTATTTTCAGGGAAAAGAGTAAGATTTATTTTTTAGAAAGAGTTAGATGAGGATAATGAAAATAAATAATTATAAGAAATCTTAAGATTTAAATAAAATATTATTTTGATGAGATAAATGAAAAAAAAAGATGCGAAATTGGACTTATCTAACTGAGGAACTAGGGAGAAATTGCAAGTACTTATACTGTTTAAAAACGTACTAGTGAATGTTGGACTGATGGCTTAATCCTACATTAATTTGAGGAAAATGAGAGCTTAATTGCTAAACTTTAACATGCATCGTCTTTTTTTTAAGCCGGATATCATATGTATTATAGGATACTTACAGAAAAATTTAATTCTAAAAATAGGTAAATATGTATGATTAGTATATTCAACATCTTTTTGTTGTTTATTATTTTAAATTTTAATAAACAAACATAGTTTAATTGCTGTCAATACTTTTCACATAAGGACTTACTTTTTGATTACTTAGCCTGGGCTGGAATGTGCATTAGTTTGGCGATCGCTTAATTAACTAAAAGCTCACTTTTCTATCTGCACAGCTAAACATTCATGAAATCGAAACCTTTGTGAGCTTGAAGAGAAAATGGGAGAGCCTAAATGGGCTTTTTGTAATGACTATGTAAATCCTCCAGAAAAATATTCATGATTTTAAAGGAGGAATCGTCTAATGGCCATTTTTTCCCGTGGAATTTGTTTGAAAAGAGAAGCCTTGATAAAAGAATGAATTTAAATGTAAGAAGAAACATGGAAAATACACGCTTAGTGTATGAGTACTCATAGCACACTAAGGCACAATTGGTTTGTTCATTGACTCATCTGATATAATACGACTACCTTTCTCTTGAGAGAGTATTGCTATTGAATTCCAGTGAAAGCCGAGATTTCTTCAGTGGTATACTATGCTATTGCACCAAATTATATGTATATACAACTTCATCAGAATCAGCTACGTTTCATCCCACTGGTGGAAAATGTCTCCAGGGATCTTTAACTGATCATTAAACAGGGCTCAGATCTGCCACATTACTTCTGCCTTAACCACATTTCACCATCTCTCATTGCGCGAGTTCGACGTTTTTTGTAGAGAATTGTTCAATTCTCGCTTTTGTTTGACAATCATGAGATTTTTTCTAACAATATTTTCTTCTCATTTCCATTGCTGAAATTTCATTTTTTCCATATTCCTCTAACCAATGTTTAGCTTTTAGATATTTATTTATTGATGATCTCACACATTATTTCTTTCATGTTTTTCTGAGTTACTCTCAGTCAGTTTTGTCTATCTTGTCGTTTTCGTGCGCAAGACTCCCTTGTTAGGTTAAAACGAAAGAAGGCTTGGTTAAATACGTTGCATATTAAATTCAGACACATGACACTAATTAATCTGTAGTTAAGCTTTACTACCACTTTTCAGCCTAATTCTTATCTTGTATTAAATTGCTCTTCCATGATTTCATCAGGAGTCTGAAACCTACGTATAGAATTTCTAGTATGTGCTCTAAAACTTCAGTCTCTAGCTATTTCTTATTATTATTTTCGTTTAGGAAAAGTTTATTTTCAGTCTAACTGCGAGACTTGCTTGTGAAGATACTATGATATCAGGCAAATAAAGGTAACTTAAATATCTTTCATTCGTTTTTAGATCTTTTGTTCCATATTAAATGTAACAAAAACCTCCTCATTTATTGCTATAGACAGTTTATCTCCCCCATTCATAGTGTGGCTTTTGTCTAAAATTGTTTCGTAGTTTTATTTTTTTTTGTTATATGACTTCATTGCTATTTACCAGAAATCTTTAATTTAAAATAGTTTTTTGGATATTATTTTTCAAGTTTTATAACAGAGATTTTGGCCTTAATAAGAATAATAATTCTATGGCACCATACATTGCCAAACACCTCTACACAGCGCCTATGCAAAACAAAAGGAAAGCTTTATAGGAGAGTTGCATTTTCAATACAAAATCTGACAGTATCAGTCAGATTTAAAATTCAAATGTGGAGAAAACGATCATGATTGCAGCAGGGTCTCCTCCGCTGAATCAATATTGCACCAGGGTCTTCTTTGCTGAATGACTATTGCAGCAGGGTCTTCTCCGCTGAATCACTATTGCGCCAGGGTCTTCTCCGCTGAATCACTATTGCACCAGGGTCTTGTCCGCTGAATGACTATTGCACCAGTAATTTTAGATAAAACAAATTTTTTTTCGAAAAATGAGACAAATAACAAACGATTTAAATTTTCGAAATGATTATATAGAAAACATTAAGATCAATTTTCATAAAAGGCTCGTTCAATTGTTAAATAATATCCCGATTTTATTTCAATACTTAAATCTATGAATGTTCTCTACCTTATATTTATGTCCTTATAATAACCAACAAAGTCAATAAACCTTTTTTCCAATAACAAATAATTAGTTCTGTAGGTTCTGTTTCACATGTTTTATCTTTATTGTTAACGGTGTACCTTACCCTCTTGGAGTTAATAGAATCATCAGTTTATGGAGAGATTTATTTTGTAAGACAGGGTTACCCGTAAAAGGGTGTCAGGCGAAGATGTTTGAAGTCTTACCGTCGAATTTACTCTGACTCTAAAAGTTCTTACTGGGGAATTCGTTTATAGGCTGGATTTGAAAAGTAACTTGTTACCATGGGTTAAAGGAAGAACTCAAAATGAAAATGTGTTTTGTAGGCTTTATTTTTGGCTTAGGTGTACCTTAACTAGAGCAATCAAGATAGTTGAATCTTATGAGGCTTAGTTGTAAGGTTCTCTCTACCGTAGATTATTGGAGCTAAGGACAGCTGGATTTAAGAAGGAGGAACGGACTCGTGACCCCAATAAGATTAATGTGAATCTGGAATAGAGAGGAAAGACTTTATCATGTTAATAATATTGATGTTATTCTTCCTCTTTTTTTTCTTTGGGAATTCCTACCTGTCTTATTTATACGCATTTTTGAAGTATACACCATGTATTATGTCATCATTAAAAAATTTACGTAAGGAAGGTTGATAAACCTAGGCAAACATGCTGGTGTAAGTGTTGGAATTCATTTATCACTCACAAGTGAACAACAATCCTGGATCTGAAAACGTAATGCATCCCCAAACCATTACACTGCCACCTCAAAATTTAACTGTTTGGACAACACATCTAGGATCATAAGATTTACAAACTTTTCGATGCCTATAAGCAGCTCCAAGGGTCACAAAGATCTGAGGAGAAATAAAAATTTTAATGATCATTTTGGTATCCAATAAAAATGTGTACAAGCGTAATAAATTGCTGGAAACTAATGTTGAGAATCAACTCAAAGTTACTTTAACCTCAATCATTATTAGTCCGAAGTTCATGCTCCTTTGCCCAAGACAATTGCTTGTTCTTGTTCACCTGAGACAGCCACGTTTTTTCTAACTTTACATCCTTTGAGCCCAGCTTCTAATAACTTTCTTCTCAATGTGCGTCTTAATATATCTTCGTTTAAATCTGCCAAAAACTCAGCAGCTACATCCCAAGAGTTTTTTTTCCTATAGAGAAGAGCTGTCCTCTTCAGCAACCTTTCTTCCTTCGGGGTTGTACACTAGGGATGGATCGAAAAAGGGGGATTTTTCAAATATTTTAGAAATTCATTTTCTCACCCTGGATTTATGGACCCAACATCCAAAACTATTTTGTTGAAATTTCAGACTTCTAAATTATTATTTTCAGGTTTCTTAACGCAATTGAAATTTTGACAAAAAAAGCAAAAATGACGGAAAATTCTATCTATTTGTTTTCAAACTTAAGGTTGTTACATTAAAGTGGGTTATACTATAGAACTTTATGAAACTAGTGATAAGGGGTATTGAAATGATGAATATTGGTAAAAAGAACATACTTTTGGCAGAAGTGTTAAATTCTGATTGATCTAACCTACATCAATTTGAAGTTGAAATAATGTTAGTTCTGGGTCATTTGCTATATTTTATCTCTATTTTAGTTTCCCATAAAATATCAAATTTACCGTTTTCTATCATCAATTCATTTATGCAGTCTGAAAGATATTTGTCTAAAAATATGTAAAAATGTATTAGAGAGACCGGAGAAGTAGGAAACCTGTTAAAAATGACCGTGAATTTAGTTTGGTCTAACTTCAAAGTTGCAAATAGCCAGTACTCATTACTCAGTGGAAGGCAATATTCCAGTAGTATTGCCAGTTCCGGTAACTATTGTAACTGGAAACTGTTTATTGAGCATTTACATTATATTTGAATGCTAGTAAAGGCTGTGGATCATTTTAGAATAACATATAATTATTTGGTAGAGATTATTTCTTAATCTTAGTGCCATCTTTTCATTTGCAGATATACCTGCGATTAGTGTGACAGTGGAGGAAATCAAGAAAAGTTCCAAATCAAGTTCTCATCTGACTAATTTTGTTGCGACTGGGTAAGAGCTGATGGTGTCTGAGTTACCAACAATAAGAGATATTTTAAGGTACGGCATCTACCTGAGGGAGCAAAGTGAAGATGACCGGAGAAATTATGAAGTGGACCAGCTGGTAAAAGACATGTATTAGGGATTGATTAATAGGTGGAACAAAGCTCTATTCAAACCACTTGTTGTAAATCAAAAGGTAACAATAATATCAAAGCTTAAAGAGGCGTGGAAGGAGGCAGTAAAGGTTTCCTTGGTAAACGAATAATTGAAGTAAAAGAGAGGTTTATTGCAAAACTAGATAAGTTATTTGATATATTGACATGCAAATGTTAAATTTTCAGTTGCGGGGAAGTAGGTTATAATGGCTGTGAGACTGAAGCACACATTAACTGCTGTTATAGTAAGAATAGAATACCTAATAGGAAACTGGCCTTTATTAAAGGACAAAAAAAGAAGGTTGGAAGTAAAGATACCTTTCAAATTGGAGGTCCTGATATTCCAGAGCCTAATAGATAATTAAGAGATTCAGAAAGGAAATAAAAAAAAGGATAGCAGAAAGAAAGAGACAAAGTAACGAAGAAAGCGCTGTTCTAGCAGGAACATTAGCAATAAAAGAAATAGAGCATTTTTTGGAAGAAGGTGAAGACCTGGAGGCTGAAAATTCTGATGGTGACAACAGTTTGGGTGATGAAGTAACTTTTGAAGCTGTCCAAGAGCCGGAATCTTCCACCAGGAATTGGAAGAATTATGATGAAATTCCAAATATTGCTCTTGCTAGTATAAGGTATGGTGCCAGATTGAGACCAACTGCAACTATAGCAACGGCAGCTTTAATAGATGGTGAATTCATTACTAATACAAGTAAAGTAATTGATAAGAATAAAGTTGAGAGCACAGGAAAAGCTAATGACAGTTATTAAACATGAGTTGGAGGAAAACCCAAGGAAGGATGGCGGAATTTCCTGTGTTTTCTTTGATAAACAAATTTTATGATGGAGGCAGAGGGAAGTGAAAATTTGTTTCCAGCAAAAAAAACAGAGGAACATTACACTGTCATCAGTGATACTGGGAGCAATTACTTCTTTCACTTTGTCCTAGAAAAGGCTACAAAAGAAGAATCACATGCATAGAAGATTGCTAAGGCTATGTTTGGATGGTTGGGTGAAAAGGGTTTGAAAAAAAGCTTAATGACAATTGGAGAAGACTCCACGAATGTAAACACAGGTGTAAATGCTGGAGTAATGCGATAAATGGAGCTCCATTTAGGAAAAAGCTTGTTTGGTTGTTCTGTAACCTGCAGACTGGGGAACTCCCTCTCCGTCATCTAATTATCAACCTGGATGGCCCAATACTATCTGACAACAGATATTCAGAACTAATAGAAAAGCTCCTTGACTCTGTTACAGACTTAGATATTAACCCAAATTTCACTGAAATATCTTTAGGTCCTCCTCTTACTCAGATACCTCAGGAAGTGGTGCAAGAACTATCCACAGATCAACACTACTGCTATGGAATTGTATCGGCAATCAAAAATGGAGTGCTTCCTAAAGGGCTTTCTCTATTGGAAATAGGACCAGTAAAGCACAGTTGCTAGCTGACCACAGCTAACAGAATTCAGCTGTGTTAAAGCATGAGCTCGAAGGAAAAGCCTTTTAGAATTTACTACAAATTGTTGAGTTCATCAGTGGTGTATATTGCCCATGTTAGCTAAACGTTAAGATTAAGCACGCTTGAACCGAGGGACCTAGGCAAATTCTTTATCAACTTCACTGCCTTAAGTCTCAGGGAAAGGAGGTGTTGCATAATGTTTTGCCAACTGTTAGGAGATCAGCTTGGTATGCATACAGTGAAGCCATCCTCCAAACCCTCGTATGCTCTGAAGATCAGGCGGAGAGAACTGAAGGGGTGAAAAGAATCCAGAACATCAGGGGAGAAGGGAACCGAGATACTCAACTGGGAGACTCCTTCGTAAGGCTTAGAAGGACACCAGACATCAATTGTGATGATACTAGGTTTGGAGATCTGATTAATTGGTCAGAGGATGTCTCTGAGCCACCTCTCACTTGCTTTTTAAGTACTTCTGAATTGAAAAACTTCATTGACTCTCCTATGAAATTACCTGACTGGCCTTGTCACACATAGAGCATTGGGAGGGTTTTAAGAATAGTGACTGGGAGTTCTTCCAAGTATTTCTCACATGAAATGACGGTTGGAGGAATCAGGGCACAAGAGACCAGTAGACGTCTGATATCCAGGAATGAGTCAAAGCAAGATTTGTGTGCTCTGCTGAAGTTTAACTTTTGAATATGGCCCAAAGTAACCTAAGCAGCTATATGTGGAGCTTCGCATGCCCTTTTCTCAGTCAATAAACATGTATATTTGAGGTTACTTTGTGTTTGTGTGTACTTGGATTAAATAAAAATAGGTTACATAAGCTCGTGACGAAAGAATGGAAATTGATGTAGGTAGGATCAATTGTATGACAAAATATAGTTCTTTTTAAAAATCTACACCAGAAAATCTATCATTTTAGCACCACTCTTTAAAGGATTTAATGAAAATATATGGTTGCCCCAAAATATGACCCGCCATATTGTTACATCAACATTTATGGGCCTATACGGGGATATTATTTCCATAAAACTTAAAAAAAATATATTTCCATAAGACTTTGCAATCAATACTTATACTTTCATTTTATTGAATAAAAATAATCTATTAACTATTCGATAATTTTTTCTTCCTTTTTTCCGTTTGTTTCCAAACAATCTGTGGATTTTTATTATCATCACTCTGAAATAGAAGAAATTGCACAAGTAACAGTCGAATATTTAAATTTTCACTATTATTCAATATCCATTTATTCAATGCAGTTAGATTCTTGTATTTTTTATTACCTTTTATTACGAAGTCCTTCTTGGTATTAAATGAGAGTATTTTTCTTCCTGACTCAATTTTACTTCCTATATAACCGTCCCGTTTGTCTTCTCTACAAACTGCTAGTGACGCTTCTGTGACCAGTTTGATGCATTTCTTAACCACTTGTGTGTGACAAGGAAAATTCGGAACATCCATTTTAGGTTGTTAACTGATAAATTCTTCAAGTTGATCACCAGAGAGCGTCGTCAGTGGAGGTTCAGTCACATTAGTCTGCTGCCAATTAATTAGGTGGGTGTAGTCGTCAGCTTCAAAGTTTATGTCTAGGATCTTGTGCTTTCATAATTCTTCTCCATGCAAGTTCCTGGATGTGATTTCTTTCATCTTTCAGCACACAGAGAAGATTGTTTTCCGCAAGAGGAAAGTAAGCATTCCTTTGAATCACTGGGGCAACTATATCTCTAATCTGTTTGTTTATCTCTTGCAGTGATTACACTGTCTAGAAAAGGTTGAGTGCTCCCTCTTGCGAAAAAGAGTTAGCTTTTATTTCAAACCAACATGGGCAGACACCTTCATGATAAACAAGACATTAGATTTCAGCGCTTCGGAAGGGTAGGAAGCCGAAACATATAATCGAAGTATCTGATTTACCGTTGTAAGCCATCGTGCATACGATATTTTTCTAGGACTCTTACAAGCCATTTCAGGATAAAATTTACCTTGTGAGATACATAGATAGAAGGATATCACACAGATATTTTTGATTATTGCTCAGATTTTCTCTGTCAGCAGACGGCAAGTTAGTCGGAATTAGCTCGAATTCAACAACACTTAAACTCTTAAATCTATCCATTTGTTTCCCTATAGGTCCAACAAATCCACGAGACCCTGTTGTTTTATCATTCAAATTGTTGATGCTATTGCGCAATGGGGCTCATTTGCTTGGAGCTGCCAAATAAACCAATACAGTGGTATATTAAGTTTTTCTTCTAATATTCTGATCACACCTCCTTTTGTTCCTGTATTCACAGCAACGAATTCATCAGTCGTGATGTTATTTGCTTCTAGATACGAGAATATTTCGTCGCAAATAGCTTTTGCAGAACCTGTCTTCATTGTCCGGTGTCCAAGGTATTCTGAACCAGGTCCTTTCATAATAGAGATGTGCTCTTCCATTATCTTCTTCTTGTGATGAGTTTCCTCCATTGTCTCAACAACCAATGTGCTATCTTTTTTACCATCAAAATAAATACAATTTAATGGCTTATCATATCTAATTTTTTGCTGTAGTGTGGGTATGTTTTTTGCACGCCCTTTTTATATCCTTCGAGCTGTCAACTACTACAAAAGTTTTTTTACCTTCAATTGGCGATAGGTGCTTGAGGATCGAAGGTGTTGATAAAGCTGCAGCTCGATCAGACACACCAGTGAGGTCACATGCTAACGCAAATTCTGATAATTTTATTCGTGTAGATAATGTCTTGGATGCAAAATTTTTGTTTACTTCTTTGTGTTCCACGGATGAAGAAATCTCATAGTCGCTATCTTCGTCAGCAGATTCTGTTTCTGTGATGGATGAAGGAAGAATCACTTCGATATTATCTGTCTAAGTAGATGGTTTATTTAAAAAACAATACTCACGATTCTTTCAAACTGCACTTTGAATATTCTTCTTTGATGGAATTTGATCGATATTACCTATTGTGATTTTCTAAGTTCTTCGTTGATCTTCCAAAAACGTTTGCTCCAATGGCAACACCTTCTTTTTTTGCTACAATAACAGTTTTCAAAGCTATCGAATTTACAACACGTAATATCAAAGAATTGTTCTGCATTCTTGGTAAAATTGTCACATTTCTGTTTGAATGATGTCGCAATTTTCCTGCTAATATTTCTCATTAAAACCTGATATTTTGAATAAATATTTAAAATGCTTTTTCTAACTGCCTCGATTGACACAAGGGATTGATGCCGTTTTCCAAATGGAAATTAACTTCTCCGCTTCTAATGTTATAATTTGTTTAATTGGCTTGTCTTTTCTGATGCGGTTTTTTTCCTTTTCTCACTCAACCAAAACATATTTTATAACATCTTCATAAGTTGGCAACACTCGGTCACTAATGGCGCCGGGTGCGCCAAACAGAGGACTTCCAATTTCATGAAGCGTTCTAGGTTTAAATGGCATAATTAAATATTGTTTTAATTTTTTCTTACATATTATTAAGCTCTGAAATATAATAAAACGTCGATAAATATTTAGTGTACACAATAAATAATTGTACTTAAATACAAATAGAAGAATAGGATAAAAACAATAGACACTAGAGAGAGCCACACACATACACACACACACACACACACACATCCACTCTCAACGATATCCTCCGCGCTAATGAAACATAATTGTCACGTACGCGGTTATAATATATCATTGAGGAACCTCTAAATATCAAAGATTACTTCCAAATTTCGTTTACTTGTTCTTTAAAATACAATAATTATTTGCTTGCAGGTATCAATTCAAAATTCGAATTTAATTTTCAGAAATTCAAAATTTAGCTGAAAATCGCATGAGGAACCTTTAAAAAATATTATATAAAAAAATCCTTTTAGGAGGTTTAATTTGACACATAGCCTAATAAAAAAATCGTAGTGCGAAAATTAATTTCAGAAAAAAAAATTTCGCTCCACCCTATTGTACACCGTTGCAACCTTGGCCATCACGATTTTTGAAGGAATTGGTCTCATTGTATATTTTAATGGTTGTTTGGGCCATTTTTCTAGAGCATTAAATTTTGGGGGATATTTTACTTGGAATAATCCTATTCTGGACTATGGATTTAAGCTCGTGAGCGTAAGGAACCGAGTTCTTTGGAGCATTTTTAAAAAATAATTACCGCTTGTAAATTAACAATAAGATAATCACTGAAAAATAGGAATAAACGCTACTATCACACATTGAATGCCAGAAGGGTGACCCAACCACTTATGCACAATATGCAAAAACGCATAAAAGCGGTTATAAGAGCAAAAGGAGGAATCATTAAATATTATTTATTCATAGAATATACACAAAAATGTTTAATTGCATTATTCCAAATATGAAATAAATGAGTTTCAATAATATTATTCACTTTTTCATACCTGCCCAATAATATTTGGCCAAGGCTATTATATATATATATATATATATATATATATATATATATATATATATATATATATATATATATATCGTGGTATTGCAAGGACCGAGTGGTGGTATACGTACGTATAAGTTTGTTTCGTACTTCAAAAACTCCTTGAATTATTATTATTATTTTATTCTTTAAGGATTTCTAGTGCCATGCTCAGCGTTTCAAGGATTGAATTAAAGACTTCTAAGAAAATAGATTTTTAATTACAACATAAAAAACACAAAAGTGAAATCTTCCAAAACAAACTATACATCTATGAATTAAACGAGTTTTAATGAGACTTACTAAAGTAAACAAATGAATATAAAGTAATGGTTGACCCAAAGCTCACTTTAATATTGGACGCTAATTGACCTTCAGAAAATTAATGGAATTTATTTACCTTTAAACAACCACACGGGAATCTGATTGAAGACTGACCTTGGCCTCAATTTTTATGTAGACGTAAGAATGTTGTTTGCGGCCAGGGCCCTTGACGTATTCACAGACACTCCAGCTGCTTGGCTGGATCGGGGATCGGCTTGAAGCCACAAGTGATTTTGTTTCAGTCCACGGATGTTGGTAAGCACGTTGTCTTAGCCAGCTGATTTCAACAACGAGACTGTGAAAGTATGCTTATTCCAATCTTCTGGTTAAACTTGTAATGATTCGCACTGATGAGCAATGAGCAAATGAGTGAATCCTTTGACGGATGGGGAGTGTTTGAGGGAGTTCACTTTCGAGTATTGCTCAATGGAGAGGGCTATCTCTGTGTTAGGTCGTAAACCGGTATAGGGGGTTTCTCTGACGATAGATGATTGAGCTTGTTTCTCACTACAAGGTAAACTAAATTTCGGTGTGACCAACAGGAACTAGCTAAGAATGAGCATCTTCTAAGTCCCTTCCGTTGGTTGCCGGGCAATCTAGCCGGACTTGGTCGTCTCGATCGCTAACTCGATCTTCCTGAGACAACATGCTAATTTCGGTGTGACCAACAGGAACTGGCTCCGGATGAGCTTCTTCTATGTTGCTTTCGTTGGTTGCTGGGCACTCTAGCCGGACTTCTTTGTCTTGATTACTACCGCAATCTTCCTGAGACACCCTACAAATCTTTGGTGTGACCACAAGGAAGTGGCTCAGGATGAGCTTTTTCTATGTCTCTTTCGTTGGTTGCTGGCACTATAAAAGGGCTTCCTCTTCCCGATCGCTAACTCGATCTTCGTGAGACAATATGCTAATTTTAGGTTTAACCACCAGGAACTGGCTCAGGATGAGCTTCGTCTATCTCCCTTTCGTTTGTTGCCGGACACTCTAGCCGGACTTCTTTGTCTCGATGACTACCGCGATTTTCCTGAGACAACATGCTAATTTTAGGTGTGACCACCAAGAACTGGCTCCCGATGAGCTTCTTCTATGTCCCTTTCGTTGCTTGCCAGGCAATCTAGCCGGAATTCGTCGTCTTGATGACTATCTTGATCTCTCTTGTTCTTCTACAGTTATCCACATATATACTTCACCACCTTACTTGGGGCATGAAAAGGAGGGGAGGAAGATGAGTTCTTATGAATTAAGCCTTCTCCTCTAAAGGCGCTTGTCCGAGCGTCTTTCACTTAGCCGTACAGGCAGCTTCTGGCTTTTAGGCGACGCTCCTCTAATTTTGTCTAGGAGGAAAATTAATACCAACTCGTAAGGAAAATATTGCCAGGTTAGCCAATGTTATGTTTGCCTGACTAGAACCTTGATGATTCGAGCATCTCGAGGTTGTGGAAGGCTTTTTGGGTGGTCCTCGAGGCGAGGGAAGAGAGGGGGAAGTTAAGTAATCGGGTTACGTTGCCTAAATGTCCGGACATTGCGGTTAACGAAGAGGGTCTCTGTTTTTAGGTTGGAAATCGATTTCCCTACAATATAAATATACATATATATATATATATATATATATATATATATATATATATATATATATATATATGTATATATATATATATTTATATATATATATGTATTTATATATATATTTATATATATATATATATATATATATATATATATATATATATATATATATATATATATATATATATATATATATATATATATGGAAAACTCACAAAGTATCGCGTGAGTAAGCAACAAAGCAACAAATCCCACAGGGAAAATTAATACGAAGATTCCAGGTAATTTCGAACTTTATTTTGAGTTCTTTATAAGGATGATGCAGAGGAGAGGAAACGGCCACAAAAAAGCAAAACCCAATCAAAAAAATGAAATAATATTAAATGGAAACTTTGGCAGGAGCAGAGATAAATACAAACTAAGATTATTAAATCAGGTAAATTCAAAAGAATAAAGGTTAACAAGTTGATTAAAATACCGCCTAAGCAATTAGGGAGGGAGTAAAACTGAACGAGAGATTAAGTTCAGAGGTTAGGATTTAAAAAACAAGGTAGAATAAGTGCAAATTTCCCAAAGTTTTGACTTAAATGGAAATAAATACACAGACATAAACAATAGGCTACATAGATGCACACAAAATAAAATTAAATAGTTTATTAAGATTAATATAAATATTTAGTCTCAAATTAAAAGTTTCGACAGTGTATTGTGAATATAAATTAAAAATAACCATCGAGTTTATATAAGCCAGGACTTGAATTAAAATTTGGTAATTTACTAATAATGGTCGATTCAATGATTTTTCGTGAAATTTTATCGTTATTATGACAAAAGATTTTAACAGAATTCCAATCTGTATTGTGTTAAGATATGAGATATGAACATAAAATGAGCTGCTTTCTTCGCCACGACGGATATTATATTTATGCTGAGAAATTCGTTTTTTTAAACATTTACCAGATGGGCCAAAGTAATATTTAGAGCAATCGATACATTTTACACAATATCTCGTACATTACCAATATTTATCATCCTTATAAATATTAAAATTTTCAATACTTTTTTATTCCTTGATAAAGAACTCTAAATAAAGTTTGAAATTACTTGGAATCGGAATCTTCGTATTAATTTTCACTGTGGGATTTGTTGCATATATATATATATATATATATATATATATATATATATATTGTAGTTTCATGTTGTTTCTCGTCCTTCCTTGATAATCACCTGAAATTGCTTTCGAAAACACTCAGAAATTTCGTTTTGTTTTTATTGTAGGCTCGGCTAAATTTATTGCTTTAAACGAGTCGCATGAGGAGAGCAACAAATGTAAATCTAACCAAAACGTAAGATTAAAAACGAAATCTCTTCTTTTTATATATTTACTTTGTTTTAGATCCATATATATCCTTTTAAAGTTAAGAAAAAATAAAAGTGATTAGATATGAGGTATGGGTAAAATTGTATAGGTTTTCATCCTTGTTTATCTGTCTTAATTTCAGGACAGTGGGCAAAATCTGGATAGTTAAATAAATTACCTAGCTCTTCAAATAACAAATAGGTTTTAGTTTGGTCCTATTCACTTTATTTAATTTATATTCTTTGAAGCTTTGAAACAATGAGTTATTTAAGCAGAGAAAGAATTAAGAAAGAGGAAGAAGTAGAAAAAAATTGATAGAATTATAGATCTAATAAGGTTAAAGATAGCGAAGAATAAAAGTTAGAACCATACAAACTCTTCTTTCTAGGCACACTTTCACTCTGTAACAGGTATCTACCCTAAGTGTCTAAGATTAAGCAGGATGAGTCAAACATTTTGCCTTTCTAGCCCCATATCCTTAAAGTAGATCTACCTTAGTTTTTAGGGTTCAGCAGTGGCTGAAGTGGTATTTGCCCTCCTTAGCCAGACTCCCAAAGTGGGATATGTCTTGGTGGCGAATCTTTGAGCATTATCTGGAAAGTTTCGTTCACTCCCTGCAAGAACATGGCTCGAACTATACTTAAATTGTAGGAACGAGCCTGCAGCAATGTTTGCACTCCTAGTTCTAAACCACTACAAATAATCTTTTCCAGTGTTCCAAGAAAACTTGTGTTCCCTCTCACACTTTCATTTGCACCTCATTGCAAGGTACTGGATGGTGTAGCAGGGATAATGTTCCTGCTGAAACGAAAGGTGTCCGAGACGCATGGCCTCCCAGTTTCAGTAGTCACATTTATTCATCTGTACTAAATATTTTCTTGGTCTGGCTTAATTGCTATTGCGCTTTAAATTTCTAAAAGAAAATCACGTACTTTTAATTCTCCTATTCTTACAACTCTTTACAAAACAGTCCTCAAATTATTTGTGGCGGAGATGGCCTTGGTGGTATCCCCAGCCACATATATCAGACCAACACGTACAGAGCCGTCTTAAAATATTGATAAAAATACTAAAATCTAGATTTTCTTGCAAATACTTTTTAAGATTTTTTGGAAGTTGCAGAGAGTATTTCTTTGAGATTTGCCCCTACGAACGCGGATAAATGAAGTAATGAAGAAAATAATGTGTATTTTAGGAGAGGATCCATCCATAACTTTATAACTATGTATATAGAAGTATAAATGCTTCCGTAACTAGAAAACAACATAATTATCTCATAAACAGTATTATTATTATTATCACTTTTTCCCCTTGTTCTGAATGAATTAAGCTCATTTTTAGGCATGATTTTATTCTATTCGTCTTCTAATTTTTGCTAGAGATCTTCAAAGTTTGTTGGATTCCGAGTCATATATTTTGTATCGGTTTTAAATCAGGGTTCTGCGCAGACTAATTCATCGTATGGATATATTCGGCATTCCATAATTGTTTCACCGTTTTCACTTTAGCAATGAAAATTTGCCTGCATTAAAATAGGTTCACGTACTCGCGATATTTGAAGAGAAGCGATCACATATGCTCGTGAAGCAGATATTTTGTCTAGCACATAGTTTACTATGATAGGTAGAGTTAAGTGCGCCCTCAATCAAGCAATAAAAATGTAAAAAAGTAGCATTCCTTCCTTCATTCACTGACAACCTGATTTCCGAAAGATTGTTTAAATTAACTTCTCTCAAAATCCTAAGAAATGAGTATTACTATGACTAGTAGTCTACAATGAACTTGGGACAGTGTTACCATACATATTTTACAAAGTTTTACTTGTACTTCGAAAGTTATAAATTATCATTATCTAATTTGTGACGCATCTGTTCTTCAAATACCCATTACCTTGACAGAGAAACCACTCATAAGACCTATCTACCGGTGCGGATTGGTTAAGGATTAGGAAAATTGCACGTTCCTCCAGCAACTGAACCCACAATCTCCACTCATCTCGAACTACACAGCTTCCTATATTTTCACTCCCATTTATTTTGTTGTTTTTTATATTTGTTTCTCACTTTTCTTCAAATAAATATTGGAGAGATAAATAGTACTGATCTTTAATTTAAATAGTTAATTTCATCTAGATGAATAAAACATTTTTTCATCACTTTGGAGATCACCTATAAAATTTAAGCAGAACAAAACATATATAAGAAAGGATGTTCCTCTTTTCTCTCTTGAACTCTTTACCTCTACGAGTGGAGTGAAACATACCTTACCAATGTTGTTTTTTATATTATTCAAGCGTAAATATATAGTAAAATCAAGCCTTCTCCTATTTTCACTGCTAAAGTGTTTAACATAAAATAGGACATTTTTAGAGAAGAAGACAAATAAAACGCAAGGGGATAAACAGATTAAAAGAGGCAATTAAATAAAATTTATCTGAATCGTGAAGAATATATTATAATGAATACAAATCCATTTCTTCCTATCCCCAAAATTGTGAACGGGATTATATGCTATAGGCCAACAGAAGAAAGTGTCTACTCACAGCTCAAGACCTTCAAAGTGCAGAGCTGAATTTCTCAGTTTGCTATACAGATCTGGGAAAGTCAGTGCTGAACAATGAATAATAACTTTTATTTATTCAAATATTTAAAACCACTAGATAAATATCTTCCTTTTTAAAGGATACTAATACTTTTATACAGAACGAGCGTAAAGGTTTACCCGCCACTTTAATTGATTTTACAAGCTGATAAAAGAAGCGTTATTTAAAATATAGCAGTGTGTAAATAAGTAAAGCAATTTATAATCCTTTTTTTCTTAAGCATGCGCTTACTGCTAACTGTTTAGGAACCACTATTTCCCCATATGCAATAACATATATATGCACGTGATATTCTATAGCAGTGGTTATGTTTATCTAAAACGTGATGATTTTCTGCGATTAAATACGTTTTCTCATTCTTGAACAATATCTTTTTGTCAGTTCTTATGGACGGGGGATAATATGGTCAGAATTAGGATATCCTAAGAAAGATCGCACTTTCAAGACTGATTAGTGATTTTCTTGTGAAACTGGAAGGGTGCACGACAGAAAAAAACTGGGTGACTTCCTTTTTTGACAGATGAAAAGCTTGAAGATAGAGAGACACGCTTACAAAATTCTCGAAGATAAAGATCAGGAAAAATATATCTCACGTAGGATTGCCCCGCTCAATTGCGTTTAGAGCTGCAGAAATGAAACACCCAGGCGCAAGAAAACATTAAATTATTGCATTATTCTCTCCTCTTGGAAAATCAAAAATCGCCAGACCTAACATCTCTCCATTACTTTCTATTGAGTTACCTGAGAAAAGTGATCTTGTTCTATTATAACCACAGTGTCGAATCGAATATGACTCAAAGATACCTCAGAAATGAGCATTTTGTAGTTTTATAAAATTTTATAATGAGTTCATACATTGAATAAAAAAACATCTAAAGGAAGGAAATGTGAAGAGTTCTCTTGAAGTGTCATTATCTCTCAGGTTTAAAGTCCAAGAAAGACGTCTTACCATCAAACTGCATTTTGTCCAGAGGACGCTTGGTCTTTTTAAAGACTTGATTTTTGCATCCTAAGCTGGTGGATTCTAGACAAACAGACAGACAAATAAGCATATAGGTCTAGAAACTAGAAGGTCAAAGATAGCGCGTCGAAATCTACAGCCCAGATCGCTTAAAGTATTGAGGATAGAACGTGCGAATGATAACTGATGAATCAGCACTTCCTGAATACAATTAATTAAAATTAAGCGAGAAAATACCGTCAAAGTAAAATCTAAATCTCTCCTAACTTTACATAATTTAAACAACCCAATTAAAATACTTCAAGTGTATCTCATTTTCTTTAAAGTTACATTTGTACGAGTAACTAGATGAATTTTTCTTGGTAACACTTCAGTTTCGGGGCGCACGGTAGGTGGCGCTGTTTATAGGCTACAATTTTGGGCTACAATATCTTATGACGTCTGACGGTAGGACAGATGGGAACAATTACGGCGTTATATTTTTTGTATATGAGTATATACTGGGGGGCTGCGCCCCCCCAGAATTGAAACTCAGGATCATCGAAGGGTGTTCCCCCCGCAGTTATATCTCCCCCACGAGCAGTTTCCTTGAATTTACTGTTTTTTTCCCCCCAAAAAGTGTATTAACTAATTTTCTATTATTATATAGTACTCTTAAGACTTGATAATTCTGTATAAATTGATAAAATATGTTAATACATGTAGAGAGAATAAATTTATTGTTATGGGAACTAATTAAATATATATTTATTATAATGATTGTTAAAACAAACGCATTCAAGTATGTGGGCTGTTGATGTAAAAAGGTAGATGGACTGCGTTATAGGATGAATTATTTCTCGAAGACGATTTCAAAGTTCGCGCCGAATAAAGAATATTGAATCCAGCTCCAAGATTCCTTTTCCTTTGAGGAAAACCCTGATCACCTTTACCTAGCCTACAATAAGCAAGAAGAGAGCTTTCTACTATTTTAGGATCAGTGGACCAAGAGTGGAACCAAACTCAGTGACAAATCACCCTTGTTGATAAGAGCACTCTTGAAGCCTTTTCCTTCAGCCATCTCTCAAACATAACTATGTATACTCATTAAATTCAATTAAAGAATAACAATGAAATTAAATACAAACATAAATGTTTCAACCCTATCTAGAGTATCTGCTAATATGGTGACGAAGGGAAGAGCAGCAGGAATCGATGAAAAAGGGTCTCACCTATTAATATATGCTATGATTATTAACTGCTTTTCCTTCTAAATTCAACAAAGGTACAGTATGCAATGTATAAAATATATCTTGACACTATAAAATACAATGTGCAGTGAATACATGCAACTTGAATTCTGAGGAACGTTTCTTCTGAAACTCTATATAGGATTTCGATTATAATAAATAGGCCAAAGTTAAGACTACTAAATTTCTCTTTCTAAGGATGGATGACCTTTGTTATGTTTTATTGTCGTATTATAGAATAAAATCTGAAATTGTGTGAGAGATTAAATCATAAAAGCACAGAATAAGCAGAATTAAAAATAACGTAAATGATTATTTGCGAGTATAATTGATCATTGAATAACTCCGCGCTGCGAAATAATGAGGATTATATGGTTTGATGATTACTAACCACACCAAACACACGTTAATCTTCAGCGCTACAAGATCATACCTCACGAATCTATATTAATTTTTTGATAGTATTTAGATGATGAATAATATTTTAACGCTGGGAGGGAGCAGAAAAGATCCAAAAACATGCGAGAGAAGACGAGCAGGTTTCTGAATCGAAGATTATAAAAATCCTGTAATTGAAAACTGTGACGGAAAGCCGGAGAAAAACAAACACAGAGGTAATTCCATTTTAGTTAATCTGGTTCTTATGGAAGGTGCTTAAAAGTCATCTGGTGCCCAAGGGTAAAGAATTTTTCACAAGACAATGTTTGGATAGATTCTCATCTTTTTGTCTTTGGCTGAGCACACATAAGCCAGTGCGGAGTTTCACTATATAAGAGTGGAGAAAAATAGGAGGTCTATAGAAATTACATCTCGCTTTGAAGCCCCAAACAATCTCGGAAGCTCCCTGACGTAGGCAATATAGGCCTCATATCTTCTCCCTCAACCTCAGGGAAGAACGAAGATGCAACTCACTCTCAGTATTACAATCATCTTCGATATTAGGACAAGACCTTCGATACCGATGTTATAATTATGTTAGGCTGCCCTGGGTTGATTGGAAACTGAACAACAGGAAAATTTGGTTTATGTTAGCAGTTTTAGACTCTATCACATTTTTTCTATATTCATTATTTAGGGCATTCCTGAATAAATGATAATGGCGTAGAATTAGGTACACCACTTCCTACCTTAAGGGATGCTAAGATAGATTGAATATGGCTAAACATTCGATGGGGAGCTTATTTGACTCGCGTCGGGATTGTTTGAATAGTGTTGTACAGACACAGGTCTCTTTTTTTCTGGTATGATATATTTGGTACCGAGTTAATGACCAGGGTGGGCGAATCAATGAGATAAATTAGAGGTAACCAAAAGATATAGATTAAACCATATCACCAACGTCATTTGTTGAAATTTACATAATATCATAAATATTCATCTGAATAGCAAAATAACTATAAAGCTCAGCCTACCATTAATAACAATTAATTTAGGAGCGTTAGTTAGATTAAAAAAATTGTAATCCGCCAATTAAATATTGAAGAAGTTCGAAGTATCTGGTATATAAGCTAGAAAATCTAAACAAAATTGGGAGAACTTGACGAGCAGTGAATTTAAATATCCTATGACAATCTTTGCGGATATGGTCTCATATATGATGTTTTTTTACCGTTTTGGGAGCCAAAGATTTATCTTACAAATGCCAAATATACATGCATAATTTCCGAAATCTTGACTTAAGAGTTAGGATTATTATGTTATTGATTTGTGAAAATAAATTTTGCAATGTAGATTGTATAAATTATTCTTAGAAAAATGATACGAGAGACTCCCGGCAAATTCCAGCGAAATCTGGTCACATGCAAGGGTTCCCAATGTTTGAATCAAATTTTGATTAAAGACGATGATTGATAGTGTACCCTTTGAAGGAATATTAATTCTGTTTCTCCATGAATATTTTCTATCCCAGGGGATACCATCATTTTATTAGTTCAATACCACAGGTCGATACAATGTTCCTGTTAAAAAATAAATTAAATTTAAGACAAGGTTTTCAGGCACCTAATCAATCGCACTGCCGCGTTTCTTCACTCAAATTTGTTCTGTTTTCACACGGATATTTCCCCAATGTCTGGCTTCCGCATAAATAAATAATCCAAGATAAAATGACAAAGGAGTTCAGTGAAAGCAATTAAAAATAACTTAATATTACTATTATAAAATCTCTAGTGGTATTTTATGCTTGAAATATTAGAACTATTATGCTCTGTGGAGTTCTCGTTTAAAGTGTGGTTTTGAGGGTAGACTTTATTTGCCGGGAAGTAGTTTGCATTTCATTTGAAAAAGCTGTCTCGGGTTTATAATGTATTAAGCAATTTGCCGTTTAAAGTTAACACCATTTGTGGGAGCAGTGCTTCTATTAAGGGAAATCGTTAGAACTTCGAAGGTATATTTTTCACATTGACTAAATGCTTCGATTTCAGTTTTGGGAAGTCTCCTACGTTATTCAATTGGAACGCATCTAATGTGTCATGTCAGTTCTATCTTAATCGCTTTAATTTTTCTCAGGATTATGTCAAAGATGTTAGGTTGCATATGACTTAGGGTAAAAGCTTTCTGCCGGTACGACGTTATTTTACATATTAAAGATCTATCCAGAATGTAATGAGGCGCTCATTATTTGCTTCTTTAAATTTTTCACCAGTCTTTAATTACCTTTGGCTGCCTTGACTTAGGACAGTGATTATTTTTAGATATTTATTAAGTTTAAAATTAAAAAGATAGTAGCTTGATGTTCACAGTCACTCCTCATTGACAATAATCCTGTACCTATTCACAGTTAGTTTGGATCTTCTTTAAAGTAATTAACAGTTTATTAGTCCATTTATTAGTATATTAGTCCATTAGGTGGATGTGGAAAGTATTTAGTGGGTAGTGCAAAAGTCCTGTTAAACTTGTTTTAACCCTCTCAACAAAGGGTACAATGATAGTTTTGATGCAAATAGTCAGTTTATTAAAATAACTCATAAATATGTGTTTAATTTATAATATTAATCAATGTGGCCGCCCTAGGCTTCAAGTATGTGCTCAAGGCAAATCCAGAAGGCCACGCACACATTGCGGACGATGTCTTTTCTCATACTGGCTCAGATACCACTGACAAATGGGTTTACGTTGTCGAAGGCTCTGTGGAGGAACTTGAAGGTCTTGTCCTGGAAATGAGAACTTGACCTAGTGCAGGACCTGCTTCGACCAAGATGTCTCTGTATTCGGCCTGGGTGAGCATGTAAGTGTCCACGAAGAAAACAGTGAGCATTTTCTCGCTATTTGAAGCCACGATACCAGCATCATGATGGATTCTACGTAGCCAAACTCGACGACGTCCTCGTTGAAGCTTACTACGCCTCTTTCGGATTGTTAATCACCGAATCGACCGTGAAGATTTTTGCATCAGAAAAAAAAGGAGAATTCTATTGCTACGAGTCTTCAGGTCGTTTAGAAGTCAACGACAGCGATGCCGACATTGTTGTCTCATTCTGTCAGTGATCAGAGGCATTTCCACGCACCTCAAGATCTTGCAGCCCTCCTCCTTTACGCCTCTGGATACCGTAGCACCTGAGGTGTTCTTCCTCACAAGCGCAGTCATTTTGAGCTTCGGAGCACCGTTGAAGACCTTTCTCACAGCCCAACGGTTTACAACTTGATCTCTGCGTAAACAAATTCGATTTCTAAGTTTTTCCCTGTTCTTGAATCTCTACGCGACTCTCTTGACGGTTATGCGGTTATCCTTGAGTGATATTGGGCTTTTTGTGGTCTGCGCGCTGGAGGGCAGAAATCTCGTTTTTTTCGATTCCATCTCAACACATCTTAACACAATAGGGAAAAAGTTATAATGACGCGTAAGTCTAGAGATATGAAAAAAACGAGTATAACGGAACTTTTGCGAAACACGTTATGTCGATATTTTATTTCACTGTTTGCAATGTCGCCTGAAAAAATGGCATTGAGAAATATTCAATCAATTAGTACCAAATGTGGGATGGGGGGCATTTTCTTGTTCTGTGTGTATGAAATAATGGACACTTGCTTTTGGTCTATTTCTCTCTTTTAAAGTCTATATAGCTTTTTTTACTCCCATATACTGATATTTTATCTATGCTTCTTACGCAAATGTGAACCGTGACAGGCATTGTCAAAATAACATATCTGTATTTATATAACTAATTTAGTATACAGTAAACTATTTTTAATATGGGATGACTTTATATAAAACAATTATATTAAGATAATACTCCTCATAGTTTTATGATAGTTGGATATCATTAATTCCATATGTTCAAAACATCTTGATTGGTTTTAATAACCAATTTCAAATTCAAAAAAAGTCTCTTGATAGCATTGCTATAATTAATTTGCGGATTTTCGATAATAAGCAAGATAAAGAAACTTTGCTTCTTAATCTCAGCAACACATTTGTTAAATTAAATAAAGAAGTTGATTTTCAATCTTTTGGGGCCACGGCGTACCTGACTTGAAATACGGCAACCGAAGTTAAGCATCCTCTGGTTGCCAGGTGGAGTTTCGATTCGGCTCGAATTCTAGGAGGTTGTTACAAAAACGAAGCAATTCAGAGATTGGATTCTATCGTAAAATGTATGCCATCACTCAGTAAGAAAAGGTAAATGAAAGAAGTGAAGAGGGTTCGTACCATCCATACCAAATTTTTGTAACGTCATTATTCCTACAATCCTTATCCAATTGTTTGGAACGCAGAGCAGGGGTAAAACATATTGGATTCACTTCTGATCAAGAACAAATGAAATGGTGGAAAACGATCGAGCAATTGTCACTGTTGAAATTTAAATACTTACATCACCATGAATTAAAACATACCATTAATGCCACAATTTACAGGCTAATATGTTGTTTATTTTACCAATCGAAGGCGAATGAGTTGGGAAGCTGTTTTCATATGTACTTGCGTGATAGAAATAATTATTCTAATTTTAAAATTGTTTATACCTTATTAAAAGGTCAGCATTTCAAAAATAATAGAAAAAAAGTACATTCCTTCGCGCGCTAATCTTGTTCCTGTTCGAGGTGAGTTTCAGTCCCTGAAGCTTTGCTATTGCATCAAAGAGTTAAAATGATGACAAAAATGGGTGAAATGAATAAGTTTGCATAATGATAATCTATTTCAAAATACGTTTTTGTAAAAATAAATGTTTGAATCTGTTTCAAATCCAGAAAAGCATGCAAATATTTTGGCCTAAATTACAAAAAGATAATTGCTAATGGTATTACATCTAAGTAGTACCATCTTGATGATCATTAAGAGCTTTATTATTTACACTACTTTTAAATCCCTTGGGTGATAAAGTGCTCAAATAAACTTTAAGATAGCGTCCTGGTAAGGTCCCAGCTCAAAGATAGGGTTGCTTTCGGTGCAAGCATACTTACGATTAAAAAGAGGCAGGTGTGAACCCTTCTGCTCCCACAGTGAGGCAGAAACATTTCGACAAAGGTCTCATGTCGAGACGAGCTGCGAAGAAACCTCATCTTACAAGGAAGAATATTACGTATGAGCTTCACTTCTGTAAAAATTATATAGAATAGAGAGTTGATGGCTGGAGCTAAGTGATATTTTCTGATGAAGCTCCTTTACGCTTTTTGGGCCTTTTTAAAGATCTCTTTTTAAGAAGAGAAAGAGCAGCGGTTTAACAAGTCCCCTAGCATGAAGAGGGTGAAGAATCGGGACACTCTCTATGTCTCGAGAATCTCCTCATCTAAGGGAACTGGAGTACTAACAATTTTGCTCTAGAACACTGTCATCAAATCAAAATAGTAAACAAACGTGCTTCATTAATGCTTTTTCATAACAGTTCAGTGCTAATTTGGATATGATAACTGTATTTTTCAACATGATAGCGCAGCCTTTGCAAAGGAAAAGCAATACCAAAGTTTTTGTTTAAAAAAAACATCGAACTTTTGGCACCTTGCCCCGAAAATTTGCCAGATTTAAATCCAATAGAGAATTTGTGGGTGATAATCAAACTGGCGGTTGAAAAAAAGATGCCATCTTATTGTGAAAAACGGAACATTATCAGTGAAGATATAATCACAAATCTGATCTCCAGCTTGCTATAACGAATTAAGGCAGCCGTGAAGAACAAATAAGATAATTGCAAATATTGACTGCGCACATCAATTACTGTACTTATTAATATAATCGGTTCAGGCTATATCTATTTTATTTTTCACGTTCAAATTATGATAAAAATTTAATAAAACAAAATGTAACGTTTGCTTAGTTCTATTAATTCAAAATAATATAATTTAAAAGGCATTTTCTTACCAGTTTGAATTTTTAGTTTGAGCTGTTAAAAAATCCTTGATATGGATATAGTCATGGCCAAAATGTTTGAGACCATTATATCTAAATGATTATAATTTAACTTGAATATAAAAAAAAATTAAATATGAATTTGCGAGGAAACAAAGAGACAAAAATTGGCATAAATAAATGAAAATTAAGGAAATTTTTTCTTCTGTTTTTCGTTTACTCGAAGGTTTATCGAAATTGTTTCTAAAATAGTTTTCTATTGAATCGTTAGCATGATCGATCCCTTACAGGATAAATTAAGTACTTTTTGTTGATTTGCGTTATTCTATTTTTTCAACATGATGAAACTTTTTGAAATTAAAACTCATTATTTAATGTTTTTGAGTTCTTTAAAAAAATAGATGAGTTTCATAAATGGTTGAAATTAAGGCAAGAATTTTCAAGAAGATTAAAAACAAAGGAAAAAATCTCATCCTGTCTCTCAACTGCTATATTTAATAAACTAAATTGGTTTATGTTTAATATTTTCTTTAATAAATTTAGTCGCTTAGAAAAATATTATTGCATAAGTTTTGACAATAATTTAAAGGAGGAAAAACTATTTTGTTCTAAAGAAATAATCAGACGGAAACAATGGTTTGACATTAGCAAAGGATTTGACGTAGAGTTTATTAAAATACAAATGTCAATACAAAAAAAAAAAGAGAAGTTGTCACTCGCTAGAAGAGGGTTGCATATTTTATGAATAAAACATAATGGATAAAAAAAAATAATAAACAAAAAATAAATGACAATACTGCTTTAACATCTTAAGGCGTTTATTGAAAGGACTGAAATTATACTAAATAATATTATTAGTGAAGTTAATTTGAAAACAAACATTGTTTTATGTAATAAGCAGGTGATTAAAACAGATGAAAATATACCAAACAATATTGTTAATGAGATTGTGGAGGATAGATAAAAAAACAAAAAGTATTTTGACTTAATTAACGAAGAAAATAGAAAACACGCACTAATAATATTAGAAACTCTTTCATCCAAGAAAGTTAATGACATTATGAGCAGGTACTGATTAAACAAAAACAAGAAAAATAGGAATTAATGGTTCCAAAATTTTACAAACGAAGAACAAAAGGAAAAGAAAGTGAGAAAAAAAATGATAAAAAGTTATTAAATCGAGAAGAGAAGCATGGAAACTAAACCTCAAAAATAAGCATGGATATAATAAAAATAGAGCAAGAATATATTATTAGGAGATAAGTATTGAAAACCTTTTTATTGGTTTTTAGATCAAAAATCCGTAGCCACCCGGGTAACCCGTGGCTTAGCTTTTACAAAGCAAAAGTTACTCCTGTAACAAGTGGCAAAGCCGCTTCTTGTTGAAATATAACTAAAGTTTGTAGCATTTAATTCATGACATATAAAATTACAATAGAGTAAATTGGTTTGTTTTATGATGGAGTTTGTTTCCTACAATCTTCCGGATTTTTCTTCGAGTGACCTTGATTGAATCTTATGTTTTATTTGTTGAGCTTCATTCACTAGTCCTTCTTATCCTTCCCTTATACATTTTATTATTTCCTTTTTATTCCTATTCTTTTTCATCTTCTTTTTCTAAGCTTTCTCTACGCTTTTAACTTCTTACACACATTTTCTTTTGTAGAGTTGGTTCTTTTTCCGCTCCCAAGAAATATCTTGAGCTCGCAATTTTGTTGCCAAAATTCTTCCTTTTCCTTTACTCTCCTACATGAAATCTATTTTATATTCACATTTAGATACACACAATCTTCCTACCCCTTGCGATAAATCTATTTAAGCTTCCCCATTTGGATACAGGGGGGGCCCTTACTGATATCGGCCTTAAGATTTTCGGATGTGTACTTTATAGTACACATGCCTTTTCCCGAAATAAAAACGTGCTCCTAAATTTTTCTCAGCCGCAGCAATGCTTTGCTTTTTTTTTTTTTTTACTAATTTTCGTTCCTAAAGAATTCTCCTCTGACATTATTTAGGGAGAAACTACAGTATTTCTTCGAATTCCTTGTAAGTTTTAGCTGAAAGTAATTGTATTCGATCAAATCTACGTCTTTATCTTCAGAGGTTTTAGTTTTTGTTTTTGAGGTTTTTTGTCTAAGGAACTAACAAGAACTTCACTTGAGGGGCGCAATTTTCTCAATTTGATTATTGAGTCCATAATGATTCTGTGTAGTGGACTTTGCCGTCAAGTGCTCTTTATTATTCTTAGAATGTTATACATTTTGTATTGATGGAATACGCATTCATCGGATTACACAGGCTAGGTATTTTCTTTGTCCTACTAGTATTCTTGTTTGTCTAATCATTTAGACTAATTATAAAGAATTTATCTCGGAGAGTAAATTTTGTTAATCTACTTATCACACCTCACGACTACTCCTTGCCTCAAATATACTGTTTGGCAACACCCATTTAATTTAGAGCGAATATTGGTCTTAAAGATCCACACTTTCGCTCTCAGTTGACTTCTTGTTCGTGCAACGGATAGGCATACATTCTTTCGCTCCTGGCGATTAAACAGAGTGGTGTGAAACGCTTTGGGTGCAAATGATAAATACGCTTTTTAGACAATCCATTGCAAATCTGATAGAGTCGAGTTTACTTAATAGTTGTGTGTAGTATTAATTTAATACATACTAACCTAAATAACTCTTGAAATAGGTGGTTGAATGATAGTTAATGAATTAAGGTGGTGTACCTTAATTGTTATTTAAATTATATTAAGACGTTAATATAGCTAGTCATTCCACTTTTTCGCTCAAAATACACTTGGAAAAATTCTCTGGCATTGTGAATGCTCAGAAAAATTTATGTGAATATTCTCTTCGGTATTTTCCGTCTGTTATTGAGTAATTAAGGTAAGTGACATTGAAAGGCTCAAATAACTAACACCGCACATGTCCGAACGAGAAGTACAAAATATTTTGTTAAGTTTAGAAAATATTCATCAAATTTTATTGCTGTATGGGTAGAACATAAGAAGACCTATAAAAAAGAAGCAAAGAAAAGTGAAAAGAAGAAAAAGATCAAAGAGTAAGAAGAGAAAACAAGAAAGAAAATTAAAGAGGAAAATAAAACAAAGAGTGGAGGCGTCAGAAGAGAGAATAACTCGACTTATTTAAGAGAGAACCAAAGTAGAAGGGCCCTTAACCCGAAAGACAGCCTCAACTTAATAATCCCTTGGGAGGGCGGAATTTTCCTCCCCAAAATTGTTGGGGGCTCTTGACCAGGGAGAATATACCCTTCCTTTAGATAGTTTCGAAGGGGCAAAAGTATTCCCTAAGAAATTTTACCATAGGGCTGAATTCCTCCCAGAGGTTAGTATACCAAGGGTCTATTTTCGGCAGGAGAAAATCAGGAGCACTGATAGGCAGACTCAAACTTTCGCAATATTAAACGTGCTAAGTACAATTCTACGAAATCTACAAAATACAAATTCCACTAAAATAAAGGTCACAGATTAAAATATAAATATCATCATCATCATAATCATCACTTTATCATCACTAACTCTATATTTAAGAAGGGGATTTTTTTGAGTATTTGAATAATAATTTCATCTTAGTTTGGTTATGACTTATGTTTTGTTATCAAAGTTATTTCGAAATAATTCTTTTATAATATTAAAACACAAAATGGTGAAGTTCAGAAATAAATATAAGTATCGAAATTTTCTGATTTTTTAAAACCCAAAGAATTACAAATGGTGAAGTTCAGAATATTTATTTTTATATATCTTCTTCTACAACTATATTTTAGCAACGTGATATTTTAAAAGGGGAGGAGTTTAGTTTATAGTTCCTTTTTAAAATTATTATAATTGGCGAAATTTAGAAAATTTCTGTAAATTTAATCATGGCTTATTTTTTTTAGATTTTAAATTTTAATCTTAGTAGTGAAGCGCAAACTCCCCCCGTAGGTAAGAGTGGAAAAGTCATTGCCTGGTCTATTAATATTTTTTTCTCGATATTATTTTTGCAAAATTTGTAGAAAAATAATCTACTTTATTCCGAGTAAATAGGAGAATAAAAGATCCTCTATATTACCAGGTTCTTAAAGAGCTGTTGTGTTAGCCAAGTGGATACAGTGTCTGTCTCCCAACGTTGCGGTACCGAGTTCGATCCATGGCAAGAGCAAACACAACCTTCAGCGCACGCCCATATTATCTAAAGAATATGATTAGTAATGATGGCGTGGTGGTCATACAAACGTTGCTTGTTTGAGTATCTGTTCTACTACGTAGGGCAAAATCAGAGGCAAAGCAACTTAAGTGGTATCTATGAAAGATAGGTACATGCCACGTTTAGTGCAGATGAAGTTAACGACTACACTATCAAAACTAGGGCGTGAAAGATTTTCAAGAGAGAGAGTGATTAAAGATGCATCTTTTGCGCAACGGCTTAAAAGAAGGATTAACACATTGGGCTTTGGTGTCTATCATTGACTATCGAAAAAGACATCGGGCTTAGAATTCTTCGCTCAAAATACACTTGGCTAAAATTCTCTGGCATTGTAAATGCTCGGAAATATTTATGTATTCTCCTCGGTATTTTCATTCTGTTATTGAGTAATTAAGGTAAGTGACATTGGAATGCTCAAATAGCTAACACCGCACATGTCCGAAAGATAAGTAGAAACCTTTTCGGGTAGCCCAATTTGGAATTCCCACTTTAAGTGTGTTTTGTAATGGGGTTGGGGGGCTCAAAGACTTTTTGAAGGTAGAAAATAAAGGATCCCGTGTGCAATAAAGGTCGTGGATCACCTATCTAAAAAGAAAGAAGCCCCCAAAACTCACTTGCCCCAAATCTAATGTTTTTCTAAGACTAGAAAGGATGGATATCTTTACACCCACAATGAGGAGAAGAGAGGGAATTTGAAACTCAGTCATTCTAAAGTATTCGGCTTCCTTGAACTACCTAAAAGGCCATAATGCCCTCAGTGATTAATACGATAATGAGATCTCTCTTTCTTTAACAAACCCTTTTTATCTCCTTTCTTACGTTTATTTTACTAGCATTTTATTCTTTGCGAAACATTCTAACAAAATTCTCTATTTCTGGTGAAAATGCCCTCTTTGCTTCGGCATTTTCAAAGACGTGCCCTTGTTAGATTCCACTACTAGTGAAAACTTGCTCGTTTGTTTTTGCCTCGATTAAATTTTCTCTAATTATTATTTACTTTGGGTGGAAACGCCGTCCGTGATTTTAGGTTTGGGGCGCAAAACCATGTTACTATTTTCATTCATAATTTCACATCTCAACGTAATGCCTCTTCCATCATTGTATCTTCAAAGAGTGAAAATGACCATGTTTTTTATATCCTCCCTTATCTTTCTTCTATTAATTATGAAACTATGACGTGATATTTTGTCCATCTTTACGATCCACTTCCAAATTCAATCTTAAATCGCATTCAGTTGCAAACTCCCGCGTTTGTAAGCTTCGATGCAAAATTGCAGGTGAGGCCAATATTGGAATAAAATTGAATATAAAATGGCTAATAAAATAGAAATGGAATATGAAAGAATACAAATGAATAAAATTAATTATGATTGAATAAATCGAATAAAAATGTGTAAAATAAAAAGAAAAGATAGAAATGATGGAATAAACTGGAATAATTGAATAAAATGGTATAAATGGAGCAAATAAAATTGAAATAAATTTTGATGAATAGAATAAGATGAAGTACGAGTAATTGCTAGTTATTAGGTGATATTTAATGTCAGCTTTATTTTACGCGTTCATAATCGTCCATGAACATGCGTGTTCAAGGATCTATACTCCTTTAATCCAGTCAGCCCTTTCCCACCTGAGTTAGTGTGCAAATTTTAATCCCTAGTATTTGTTCTCTTTAATTGTACACTAGGAAAACCAGAATGGGTTTATCAAGCCTTTTTACTCTAATCTCCTTTATATTTGCACATTTTAAATTCTTCCTCTCTGTTCACACCTCATTAGCTCCCACGCCTAGATATGCACCACCAATGTGTGGGAGAGTGAAACACTCCTTGAAAAATACAAGTTAGGCCTAATCTCCTTGTGCTATTGAAACAAGAGCAGGGAAGCAGCTGAATAATGTTTATTCTCTTAATTATGTAGTTGTGGTGCCTTATAATGAGTATTAGATATTTATAGCACCCTAAGTACTTTAGAAGAGCCGTCCTGTATAATTCTCTTTCCCCCTAGATATGGGGCCCCTTTCTCAAAAATCTAAACTCAGGAGTGGAAAAATAAATCATAAAATAGGTGTAGCGGAGGGACGAAGTTATTTGATTTCACTATATATGTTCATGGATACCTCAGAGACTGTATTGACTCCCAATCAGCTCCCGTGTCATCTTTAAAGATCTCCTTCTTACTTATAAAACCCTCCCTCTCTCTCATACATACATACACACATCCTGCGCGAGCACTGCAATCTAGCGCAGGCCATAGCAAGCAAAATCCTCAGATCCGTCTCCCCTCCATGAAGGCCCCACGCTTTCTCGGTCTGCGCTCCAAAATTATAGAAAGATATACGCCGTACAATGAAGGTCTACGATGAACACAACGCGGGTTTCATTTACATTCCTGCACATTCCACTATTTCTATCTTCTCGACCACTTTTGTGGATAGTAGTAAGCAAGGGCAACTTGCTTGCCACTCTGCTCAATATTGTTATGCCATGCAGTTGCCTGTGGAGCATTCTTTCAGTGATGGGTGCCGCCTTGCAGCAATTTCTGCCTTGAAGTGAAGCGAATTTTAGCGAGGGAGGTCAAACACTCTGGCGGTCACAGACGTTAGTATCCTCTTTCGGCCACAATTCTGGCCAGAAGTTCCTGTAAAACCAGGACTTTTGACATTGCAGGTGGACCTGTATGATCATACTCGTAGATATACCTGCAAATTCTGCTGCATATTTAACTAGATGAACTTTGCACGCCCAATGCAATCACTCCTTTTTCTACTCAATAACATCTGTTTTGGTACCCATTTTCACACAGCGTACGAGAAAAGCCCTAAATTAGACAACCTTTTGCGAAATCAATAAAGCCGATCACACACACTTGTGGCAACCCTCTTAATTCTCCCTCTAATGTAAACACGACTTAGATATATTTTAACAGCGAAATTTGATATATATATATATAAGGCAAGAGAGAGGGACATTAGAAGAATCCAGAATCAAAGGGAGCAGAGAGCAGCCCAGTGAAGGCGATCCTTACCGAGAAGAGAGAAATAACGCCAGGGGAAAAAAGTTTTAAATTCCAAGCCGGGACTAGAACCCGGGTCTGCTGATTGCCGGTCAGATGCTTTACCACTAAGCTACCAAGCACAGTAACTATATTTCACTCTAAGTGTTACCCCATCAAACCCAGTATCTCCCTAAGCTAGGAACTTCCAAAGAATTTTTGTACCACATCCTCTTACCTTATCCTCTTATCCTGTAACTGCTTTCTTTGTATGTGACATGGACAGTGAGCCTTTAAATGGTGAGCTTTATATCAAGTTAAGATTTCGTAGTGTCTATTCTACTTCCATAAAATCGATGTCTTTATCGGATCTGACGGTTTCTATTATTAGTTATGGTGATTTTGTTCATCTCTTCCCATAGTTGGGCTTCATTAGTCTGTTACATAGTTGTTTCGAACGTTCATATCGGAACTGGATAATTCGTTCTAATATTGTTTCCCGATGTAGCTTGGCTGATGTGAGGCGATCGCTTCTTGTTTAAGATGAATCTGGTGGGAGAGTTTTGTATTCTCTGAACATTTTATGCATGTGTTGTAAATATATATTTAGGGATTATCGAGAATAGCATCTTAGGGAGGAGGAGGGCTTTATATATTTTAAGGGTTACTGTTTGACATGTTTTGGAATCAATGCAGCGCTGTTAGGGTGGTTTTCGCTTGTGAAACATTTTATGTTAGATAGGAAGTATATATATCCTTTTTTTGTTAGTTTGAGTCCTAGAGCTCGCCCTTCCGTGATAGAAGGATATGCATCATCATCTACTCGTAGAGAAGCTATTTTCCTCCACTTGATGGGACTGAATTGGAACTTGTTCTTATTTGTCATAATGTTATTTTTTTGTTTAATAATCGACTATATGCTTGATTTCTCGATAAATCCTGAAAGCGTTTCGATCGATAGTATTAATCCGTGTGATGTCATCTGCTAAGTGGATGTATATCGCATTCTTCCCTTTCGGTTGAAGCAGATTAACGGTGTATAGGGTGCAAAAAGTTAGAGAGAGAGAGACCTGCCTTAAGGAGACCGGCTTGCAGTTTGAAAATTAAGATGAAGCGTTAAATTCACAACAATATTTATAAATTACTGAGGTGCGACATGCAAATGATATTTGCTTCTTATAGCTGAAATAAAATCCAATACTTTTCAAATATTTTAATTCGAATTTGTGTTTGTGATATGTGTAAAATTTTGTTATCCTCTTTGAGGATGTTAATAAAGTCAGTCAATTTTCTACCAAAGTATGGGAAACACATGAAAATTGATATGTTTTCGATTGTATTATATTTTTAAAAAATGTTTTAATTAAGGTGATTTCTAAATCTAGTATTGAGTATGAAGATTCTTTGTATATGGTAGGCTCAAAAGATAAAGGTTTTTACTAAGATAACTTAAGGTCTGCTGCCATGAAACTAAAGAAATTTGTGCCTAAAACTGTAAATGTTGTTTGTTTGACAACTATTTATATCGAAAATGGGACCTTAACTGTTTACTTGAACGCCATTGTTCAATTTATATATATGTTTAAAATTCAAGTATTTGATTAAGTTTTCTGCCTGCTTTCGTGAAGACATTAAAACAATTGTGTCATTCACATAACGTCTGTAATTGAAAAGTTTGTAATCATTAGGACAGGTTTTGAGTCCTAATTGCTCTTAATGACATAAGATGTTCACGAAGGTAGGCCCCAGTTGTATGTTCATTGTAGGTTCTTTTAGTACCTATAAGTTATAAAAATGACATAAAGAGGTTCTTGTAAATCCTATTATTGTTTGAAAAGAATTAAAAACGCGTTTAGATATACAAAGTTTGATTGTCTCGTTCAAGGGAATAATTATGAATAAGTTTTTCACGTAACAACTCACCATTTTGATCTCACCAGAAATTTTGAACTATAAAAACAGTGGCAGAGGCCGCCATACTGCAATTGTTAGTGCTATAATCAAGTAATATAATTCTCAAATGGATACTAGTCAAATGTCAAGAAATTTAACTGTCAGTTATGACAATGTGATTGTATGTATATATTATATATGTATATAAGAGAAATACACAAAATTGTGTATAGATGACACATTTACTGTGTGAAGAACAAGGCTAGCTTCATTTCATTTGCTTTAAAATGCCCGTGAGGCATCTCTAAGGGGACTTGTTCCTCGGTAATATCCACCTGTTAATGCAGACGTCTAAATGAATTTTTTCAACTTAAACTCTTTTACTGGTCACAAAAAGAGTGGTCTCCTCATTAATAACTAGGTACACCCATAACTTTCACATTTTACTTAATAAATAATGAATCTGCTAAGTAGTGAACTTCTATCTCATCCTCCCTATTCATCTGACCTAGTACCATCTGATATACTGTTGAGAAATGATATAAAATCCCATATTTCATAAAGCCTAATCAATTCTTGAAGAAAGATAAACTAATTTCTTGAATAAATGTATATTTATACTAAAATTATCTTTCTATCCTTTTAAAATATGTATGGAAAATCCCAATGAATCAAAATCAAATCTTGTAGATATAATTATTTTCCATGGGTTACTTTTATGTCTAAATCTACGATTATATCAGTACACGATCTTTCAGATGAGGGAGAACCAATTATCAGTGAAAATTAGTTCGGAAATCATTGACATGCCTTGTGTGGTTTCCTGTCAATATGCTACATTCGTTCCGCTTCCACACTTCACTTTTCTAAGAATATTCTTACGTTTCCAATCAGTTATAGGATGCCTCCCAGGCATGTGTTTGCTTACCTCACAACAAACCATTAATTGAAATGCCACTTTAACTACGCAGAAGGAAATCTTACTACGTTAATTCATCGCATAACATCGCTTTAGTGTTTTTGATACATTTTATTTTACCATCCTAGGTGAAGTTCGCTCATATATGCGAGATGGCAACGCTGACTTTTTATGATAAGTTTGTTAATTTTTGCTAAATTGATTATCTATTTACTAACTTTTTAACTTGGTTGTATAAGAAGTTTAAATTTTCCTCTCCTTTAAGTATTTTTTCCTGGTCATCTAAAATACTTTGGAAGTTTTTATAATGAAGACAAGTTATTATTTAACAAAGTTAAGGATGTTTTCCTGCATAAATTTTGTAGTCCAGACTTTACCGCAAATTAAGCTGGAGCCACTCGCTTTGATGAGCGCTGATAAATAATGAAATTTGATAGTGTATGCTCATTCTTTTTCCTCTAAGCGCACTTATAAAACAAAAGCTTTTCTCTTCATACAGAACATATTATTTTAGTTATATTTCCTTCCGATATATGATAAACCCTCCCTTCTAAATACGCAGTAAATATTCATTACAAAGTCAATTGTAAGAGACCATACCATCCAAACATACACATAAATAAGTATGCATATAAACAAAGACAATTACAGTGATATTATTTCTACATGCCTTTTACTATTTCTACTAATATAATATAAAATCATAAAAGAGAGCAACATATTAATGAGAAAACCTCTGTGAAAAACAATCCAACCTAAAGCTAAAACTGCGGTGTACAAAAACTACATGCCTCATCCAATCAATCACCATACCGAGTATTGCAAAATTTCTATAACATTCTCAGTAAAGGAGACAATGATAGTTTTGATGCAAGTAAACAGGTTTTTATTGTTTGAATATGCGAATATGTCTTTAAATTATATTAGTAATCAATGTCGCCACCCACACATGCGAGCACATACTCCAGACGAGACCTTAAGGCCGTATACATGGTGTGGACGAAGTCTTTTCTCATGCTGGTCCACACTCGGTTGAAGGACTACTTCAGCTTGATGACACTAGTGTAGTGGATCTTGCAGGCTTTGCCCTCGATATGCGCCACCGATCACTTTTGCACTGTTTTTACCCTATGTGCCATGTCATCTTCCTGCTGAAAGACGTCGTCTGCCTTCTTCGTGGTCTATCTAAATAGGACTTTCGTGGCCAAGCTCTTCCTGTAATCGGCAGTGGTAAGCCTGTAAGTGACCGGGTAAAAAATGCCCGCATTTTCTCCCCATTCGGAGTCACGACGTGGAGCGTCATTAAAGAGGCAGGGTTCTAGTTTCGATATACCTAGCTGACCTAGGAGGTGGTCTGGACGTAGCATACCACGTGGTCGTTCTGTTTATTGATTAACGGATCGATCTAGAACGTTTTTTAATCAGAAAACACAAGAATTTGATGTCATGAATCATTGTCATTGACAACGCGACGACATCGCGCCCGACGTTCTCACATACAGTCGGTGAGCAGAGGCCTCTCAACACACCTCGAGCTCTTGGCACCCTCCTCCTTGATGGCTCTTGACACCGTCCATGGCCACTGAAGGGTTCTGTTCTACTGTGAGCGCAGAAATTTTGATCTTTAGGAGATTTTAGAAGGCCTTTCATACTGCGAAAGTGGTTACATTTGAGCTTCTCTCGAATAAGGTTAATCTTTGCGGTATTTTCCGTTATTGAGTATCTTCCTGAATCTGTGTCGGGTCATTCACAACAGAACATTTGTGAAATCCACTAATGGTATTATCACTACTACCATCAGCCGACGCCTATCGATGAAATTGCAAGAAGGAAGAACCGAGCTAACTACATCGAAAAGCACAAAGAACAAATAACAGGAACAGTTCGAAAAAAAAATACTATTCTCACAAGAAAGTCAGACCATCCTCGGCTGAAGATTCTGGAGGCTTTTTAAAATAAAATAGATGGGCACAAACCTTATCACCCATCGCACGAGCTAGCAGCCAATTCTGCAGCATTTTTGCTAAAAGTGAACCGTACTCTAACCTCCGACATATAAAAAAATCCAAGAACGAAACTGAACTTCATTCTCTGCTGCTCACGACCACCAAACATCTACCTCGCTGTTTTAAAGAGGCAACATGAATGAATATATATATATATATATATATATATATATATATATATATATATATATATACATTAGTGTAGATGGTTAGCAGTCTTTATTGGATGCAAATTTTGTTAAAGACCATGCTATATATTTCTTTTGGCAACTTTCGAATTTTCTTACTGTCTTCTTTATCCAGCTTGTAGATGGTAAATAACTTGTCCTATGTTCATATCTCTTTTCAATAAATGCGTTTATATATATATATATATATATATATATATATATATATATATATATATATATATATATATAACGAGGAGGAGCTTTGCCATGAAAGGTGCTTCTAACTTTGAAGTGGAATGGAATCCAACAGCCACTACAAACTGATGTTCTTATCGTTTATTTTACTTTCTTCAATGTTTGAACAAAAGCAGTTTCCAGCCTAAAATGAAGGAATTATGACTAAATTAGCAATTGAGTAAAAAAATCAAAGTTCAAGTACATTTAAAATAGTTTAAATGAGGAAAAAAATTGAAATTAGCAAAAGTTTTTTTAAAGTGATCAGAATGTTGCTTACAAAATTAATATACTTTCAAAAGCAACTTTAAAAACAATTCTGAAATAGATGCAATTATGAAAATAAGTTACTGTAAAGGGTAGGCCCTCGGTCTCCCGTGCTTTCCCTTTCTCATCATAGTTTATGGTGTATTTCGCAGGTCGACCCGCTTCGAGGCTACCATTTTTGGCCTAACTTCTGCAACCTACCAGTCTAATTTGCGAAGGGCCAGCAACTAATTTCCCCACCCCCTTTGTGCCCCACTTACCTTTTCCTCGTTCGGACTGAAGGATATAAATGGGGCCGTGAGCCCTTTTAAGTTATTCTGTTGCGAGGATTCTGCCTGATTGCTCCGCTGAATCGTTGTCCGTCACTTACCTTGAAGTTATTAAATTTGTGGAGACCCGTACTGGATTCCTGCGTGCAGCAAGGATTTTCTGCCTTTGATTCCTGCAAGCATTGTCGTTGCCCCTCTGTCGGCTGCATCGACTTGTGCTCTTTCAGTTACGTTTGCAAGTGTCTTCCTTGGGAAGCCGTTCACACTGGGCACGTGAAAGTTCCCCCCTAGTCACCTAACCATCTCCTCTTTGGAGAATTCTGTCATCTCGAATTCCTTCTCTCGGATCGTTGGGCCTTCGAATCATCGTTCCCCGTGGTCCCGACGCCTTTCGCCACGATATCTCCGTCTGTGGGTTTCTCCTCTCCGAAGACCGTGATCGTATTTACCCCTGTGGACTTGGGTCGAATTCACTCATCATCGCCAAGCCTCTTTCGCCTGGGTTTCCGACGTGGGTTATTGCTTCACTGCTCTGGTATCAGGTATTTTGGTGTATTTCTTTCTTCTTACGTCCCCTTTAAATTATTTACACGTTATAAGTGTTATTCTTGTAACTTTGAGCTTTTGGGTAAGAGACGTAAGACAGGGAGATTATTCCGGGAACACCCGTCACTAGAGTAGCGAAGCCTATTTCATCTTCAATGGCACGTGTCGTTTCAGCTTTAAACAACTTATTCATAGAACCCATTTTTGTATGCTCGAATATCTTTTTGGTTAAAAAGACTTGTGGTCTTTCGATGGTGATAAACATTTGTGACTTTTCTTATTGTTTGATGATCCCCGTATAAGTTGTTAACAGTTAATTTATTTCGCTTTAATTTTGATGTAAATAATACTGCAAATACTTTTTATGTCTATATTTATTTAACCCTTTGCGGATACCTCATAATTTAGCACCATTCTAATAAATTCTGGTGAATTTCTGGTAGGCCTTTAGATCCCTGGTCTTCTATAAATTTTATGTTTGTATTTTCTTTGGACCGTGTGAACCGGGCCAAACCGTGTGAACATATTGTCACTATCTACTATAGAAGAACCATCCTTAATAGTATAATAAAGAAAGAGCGACAGATTTGCTCTCAAAACTGCTATCAATAGTGTTTATGTAGGTATAATTAACCCGCGTAAGAGAGAATAAAACAAATAGCCCTCGCTAATTAAAAATTATCATCACTAACACTAGAATTTAAATTTAAGAATGGGACTTCTTTGAGTATTAGAATGATAATTTCATCTTAGTTTGATTATGACTTATGTTTTTTAATCAAAATTATTTCTAATAATTCTTTTATAATATCCAAAACAAAATGGTGAAGTACAGAAATAAATATAGGTATCTAAATTTTGTAAATTTTGTAAAACCCCAAAAATTATAAATGGTGAAGTTCAGAAAATATTTTTTTATATATCTTCTTCTATAACTCAATATTTGCACAACGTGATATTTTAAAAGGGGGGAAATTCAGTTCAGAGTTCCTTTTTAAAATTATTCTGATTGGCGAAGTTCAGAAAATTTATAAAAATTTAACCATGGCTGCTTTTTATTAGATTTTAAATTTTAATCTTAGTAGTGAAGCGTAAGCTCCCTCTCCCGTATGGGGGATGGCGAAGGCATTGCCTGGTATCATTAACAAACTGCTGAGGTTAAATCATCATTTAGAGAAGGTTTGTAGATTTTAATAAATAATGATTATAGAGCTTTTAAATATTGAATTTTATATTTTGAAGCTAATAATTCAAAGTTATTTAATGGAATATCAGTCTTGCATTTTATATGTTTTCTATAGGAGATTTGACTTTTAGCTAATATTTCTATTTGGGCGCCAACTAATCCTCATATTAATAGAGATACTAGCTGTAAGAGCCCTGACGGTGCTACCGATGTGAAAGGAACCTTTACAACTGGAACATTTAAAGAAATGGTCACCATCACTGCGAGCTCAGCTGAATATTCTTTTTTATTAAAAATACAAGGTCTTTTTTTTACACTTCCTACATTTGAAGTTTAATAAAATCAAGAATAATATTGTGATAACAATGAAACTTTTGTAACTTGTTGGTAATGGTTAAATTTATGGTAATGGCTAATTGATAAATTTATTATTTTAGAAGTTATGCCAGTTTTAGTGAATTGGTCATCTTTTGCTAGAAACAGAAAGCGTAAAAGGTTTAGTTAAAAAAAGTGATTTTTGGAATGCTCGATTCTTAGCAAAATGTTCGCAAAATTGTGAAGTAAGAAATTTAATAGCATCATAGTCATTCGTAGACTATAAAAGGAGAAAAAATCATAGCAAAGATCAATACTAAGAAATCTTTCAAACTGAATACAGGGAAGCTCCTGCAAATGATTGGACGAAAAAAGAAAACTGTTAAAACATTCATCAAATGCAACTTTTCAGTGGGTTCAACACAATGACGGATAAAACGTGAATGAACTCAAGACATACCATCACGACGAGCGCTTTGCAGACTAATTGAAAAGTTTAGAGACACCGGTAGTATACAAGATGGACGAAAAGGGCGTGTTGCCAGAAAAGGGGTAGAAAATAAAAAAATGTAGAGTTGCGTCAAAACGTCGAACTGTCACCGCAGAAATCATTGAAACAAAGATTAGAACAACTGGGATTTTCAAAAAACATGCAACATACAATTTAATATAGAAAAACGGAAACTTAACCATACAAGATTCAGGTTGAGCAAAAATCAGAACACAACGATTTCGCGAAAAGAAAATCGTATGTCCCTGAGAGCATATCGCAATTGAGATCCTTGTTTCTTGCATGACGAAATTAATACAATCATCCAAACATTCATTGAGCTGCACTATCTCCTTTGATTCATAGAAGAGTGTCACTATAAAGCTATAACCATCTATTACTCCCCAGCTAATTATAAGGATAACAGCCGTGACAAATATTAAGTTACCTTCCCATACTCTCTCCATTTAATCAATTTCAAAATGTTGGCACGGACCAACAACATCAATGTTGCCTTTCAGTACGAGAATACTATCAGAAATAGCTTATGCAAAAATAAATCGATCGATAAAGAACAGGGAGTTTATTTTGTTACCTGAAAATCATGTAATAAAGTATATATCGGTGAATGCAGCAGAATTTCCAAGAGAATGAATGAACATAAATGCGATATGCGACGTGGTGCCGTCTCCTTGAGTTTATTTCTACATCATCAAATTGATATTGATAATGCTAAAACAGTTTATAAGTCTCACAATTAAATACATCGACGATTAATTGAATCTGCACTTATAAAAGAAATTCCTAACTTTAATACTTCCGACGGGCAATCTAATACTAAAACCTTAATAAGCAAGAAATTCATACTTCCGCTTCTCAAAAATGCCGCTACATTCCCGTCTCATCCATCTTAGCCCCACTGATTTGTGTGTTTGTACGTTAAGCAACTTCTGTATTTCACTTGTCTACCAGCGACTGACGATGACGGAAGTTTCCGTCGAAACCTGGTTTCACAAATAAAGTTAGTCCTATTACTGTGGTTTTATCCATATATATATATATATATATATATATATATATATATATATATATATTATATATATAAATATATTATATTATATTTATATATATATATATATATATATATATATATATATATATATATATAAAATTATTAAGATGGGCAAAAAGAAGAAGTCAGGTTCACTTCTTTAGTTTTAACGTTTCAGATTTTTTCAAAACCAAAACCTATCTTCAGACGCTATAAAGAAAATCGAAATCAACACATGGAATAATCTAATAATAAAATTTATACTATTACACAAATTTAATAGGCTAATACTATAAATCTGAAAAAATTACCCATTAACTACGGTAAATAATTCTATGAACGTTTTGTTAATTAAAAAAATTAATAAAAACTAGTGAGGTAAAGTACAGCAGAAAATATTTTAAAATAAATTATCAATAAACGCAAACGCAAAATAAAATAGACATAACATTACGATATTTAACAATTCAAATGGAAAAAATATTGAGACTTATACATGTATCAAGTTGAAACAAATGTAATGTCCGATTTTCTACAAAAAGTTTGATATAGTAATTATTAAATTATTTCCTACTGTTATCGTTTCGGAATGCCTCAACGAGTAACTTACGAGTATACAAACCTTTTTCTTTAGGTTATTAAAATATTGTTCATAATCTTCTTCGGTATTTACCCCTATATCTCCCCCACCTAAATATCAAATTAGACATGTTTTACTTTATGCGTTTCATAAAGGTGCTAATCCAAGTACACTGGCAAAATTCACTCAGAGCAATTATTGAGATGATGCACTAAATGAAAGAAGTTGCAGAATTAGTTTTTCTGTGTCCGAAGTTTGGGTTTCAGTCTATGTAAAAGACGGAGAATAAGAAGGTCAGCCAAAAGTGCTTGATTACAAAGAGGTGAAAGCGCTGTTGTCGTCGCTAATCCTGCTACAACTCCTTGGGAACTCGCAGAACAATTTAACTTATTTAATACGATTGCCCTACGGAAACTGAAAAGGATTGGTCAGATTATAGTGATTGGAAAATGGATCTTGTACGAAATGTCCACGGTGAATCTGTAACAGCGTGTTTCTTACTCCCAGCATTTTGGGACAGGCTTTTTACTGGGGATAAGTGGAGCCTTTACCATAACGTCAAACGCCGCCGTTCGTATATCAGATGAGGAGCAGACTTTTTCAAGAACCGAGAGGACTTTATCCAAAAGAGTTCATGTTGCTTGTATTGTGGGATATTGAAGGATATGTCCACTATGAACTTATAGAGAACAAACAAACAACTAAAGAAAATTTATTCTGCAAATAACTTAGTCGTTTGAAAGGTACTTTGTTCCAAAGGCGATCCTCCTTAGTCAAGAGCAACAGTTTGACCCACAATCCCAATATTGCCCGTCGTCCTCAAACATCTTAAATGAGCAAAGATTTCATAGGAAGCTTGTTGGGAAAATATTGCTTCGCTCGTTGGGAAAATATTGCTTCATCCTCCATATTTCCCTAACCTTGCTCGTTCTTATTTTTACGCACTTAGGGGATTACAGAAGCATTTGGAATATCTTAACTTGACAACAAGAAAAGAGTTTAAAACGAGTTAGATTTATATTTTGCAACATAGCCTAAAAAGTTTTACAATCGTGTAAGTTATAGCCTTTTTTACATATAGAATGAGGTTCTAGAAGGCATCGAGGTTATGTTTATGATTAAATATTTCCATAGTTATTAGATTTTCATTTCTATTATATGCCCTTAAGTCGTACTTTGCTTATATTCCAAACTGATATAAAGATCCAATTCTCTCATTTTTGGCCATTTCATTTGTTAAATATTGTATTGTTACATCTATTTTAGTTTGCGTTTAAGTTTGATAGATGTAATATTTTTTCCAATATTTTCTGGTGTACTTTTTATCATAGTTTTTGTTTTACTTTTTTATTAACATAGTGTTCATTCTAGAATTTACCGTTGTGTATATGTCATTTTATCACTTATAGTAATAAAAGGTTGAACCTTAACCTTAAATAGGCTTTTAGTCTTAGAATATTCCATGTACTGATTTCGAATTTGGTTTTAGCTCATGAAGATGGATTTTATAATATACCAAGAAGTTAAAATTATAAATAGGAAACTTCGTTTTGTCCTTCTTAAAATACATTTCTAAACCTTTGTAGGAAAATTCCTTGTGAATATATATATATATATATATATATATATATATATATATATATATATATATATATATATAGTATTGTTGCTATATTGTTTTTAATAAAGTCTGCAGCACAACGTTTCTGCATTTTTCTTTGACTTAAAAAGGTTTTGTAAGGCAAAAATTAAATATAGCGAAAGGCCAGTCAATGGTGGTTATTACAAACCCACAGAACTTGGATTTGCTTTTCTTTATATATATATATATATATATATATATATATATATATATATATATATATATATATATATATTAGGGAATGTGATTGTTTAATTAGACACAAAAATACATTTCTACTTAATACGTAAGTTTATAGCTTAATTACTGAATCGCGCGACCTGTCTTTGTGTTCTGCATGTTTTAACTTTCTTCGCATTTACATATAAAATTATATATATACATTTGGTATTTAATCATATTCAAATTTCAGTAATGACAATTAAAATTGAAATGTGAAATATTTTGAAACTATCATCCCCAAAACAAAATCATGTTGAGATTTTTCTTCCATAAGACTTATCAGTGATGAAATAAGACCGGTAAGGCCTACCTTCTACTCCAAAGAGGACCCTCGCAGATGGCAGAAATACATTAACCAAAATTCGCACATACACGTGAGCTTTGAGAGCACCTTCAATTTCGACAAGTTCCGGGACTGGTCTATGAAAACCATCCCCACATATTCTCAGTAATCCTGTCACTATGCTTCTCCTCTCTTATGCAATTATGCTGATACCGATTACACCTCTTTCTACATTGAATTTGTTCAAGTTTCCTGTTGAAGACCATGTTTTTCATCAGGGGTGATTAGCGTGCAATACATGAAATTCCCTATTTTATGCCTAAAGGCAATGTATCAAAACGCATAGCTTACGTAAATATATATACTTATATAGAATGATAGCATAATTTCTATTCCTTGGGATGCTTTTTAGTAACAACGTAAAAAAAAAAGAACTTTTGCCCCCAGGGCAACCTTATCAACCTTATCAAAAATTATAAAGAAAAATTATAGGAAACCATTTGTGCGCCAAACGCGGGATAAGTATTCTTTTCTTCATAAGCTTGTGTGCTAAATGGCTCAAGCTTAACGGGCTGCAATTATCCACAGACATACGAGCACATACCTTACATAGGCAGAGTGGTTTGACAATTATCTTGCTCGTGATATAGATAATTACATAATAGGTATGTAACATTGTATACCGAGAGTAAACGTGCATACCTAAAACTTACGAAATTTTAGCGAAATTTACCTGAGTTAAATGCAATTTGTTGATCACAGAATTAAAGGTGATGCACTAGCCTAAATTTGCTGAGTACATAAAAAAATGTGAAGGGCGCAACCAATCACCCTTCTTTTATTTCACTAAAACTCGTATTCGTCTCATTATTGAATGCCCTTATAATTCAAGAGAGGCGTGAAAAAGTGGTGGTTATTATTATTAACATAAAAAATTCTAGAAAACAAATATTTTGTCGAAATCTATGATTTGAAGAAGAGAAGGGCATGGGAGAAAACACTTGTGGAAAATGACGTTCATCTAGAGAAATTCCTTCGGTTGCTCATGTTTAATCAAAATATCTTCTAACTAAACGCTTAACTAGAAAAGTATACGATTTTGACACATTTATGTCTCATTTCCTTCACTTGAATTTTATGCATCATGTTTTTGTTAATTCTAAGCGTGGTCTCCATCCCTCTAAACATAATTCTAAACATTATTCTAGAATTCAGAGGGATATAATCGATTGTCAATGATTAAACTCCCGGTTAATTCTTGTGTTTCCTATTATAGTTATTCTTTTCTTCTTTTTTCCCCTTTTTACGCCTTTGTAAAAAAATTATATTGTAAGCCTTTTACCTTCTAGATGAAATATTCTCTCTCTTTAATATGGATGCGAACTCGTTCAAAGACGCTTCAAATAAGCCCTAACGACCCCTACCTACCAAAGAGAAACCCCGTACTCAGTTGTGTGTGAAAACACACCTGGGTTTATCTGTACTCTCCTTCCCCTGAATCGGAATGAGTGGCTTTTCCTTGGGCCAAGGAAGGTTCCATGCTCGCTGGTGCGTATAAATACAGTAATACAGACCATTCTGTATGCAACTGCCACTTTAAGTATACGAGCTCCTGGTAGCCGAAAGCTTGCCAGTGATATTAATTCTGAACTTAATATGAATTTTACTATCCACAATTGAAACACGAGAGGTGATTCAATTAATTAACCAGGCAATTTCATTTCTTTTTACCTTATGACCAGACGAATTTTTCAGTTGATTCTCACCTTCTTATTTGTTTCTCTATCTTTAGTCATATTATTTTTTCATCCTCCCTACTGATTGAACAATCGCATCTCTCCAAATGATTTTCAGGTTTCTATTTGTATTCCTATTTGTCATAATTTGTCTTAATTTTCATCTTCTTCCTGGTCTTCATCTTTCACATCCTCTCTTCACCGAGCAAGTCGCCGCCTCTCTTAAATTCCCTCCGAACATTTGATAGCAAAAAAGATGTCCGAAGATGAGCTTCTCTAGCGGAATTTGAGTGCTTCTTACAGCTTTACGACTGGATTTTCTTTATTTTCCATAAATTTAAGGTATTTACAGGATCATGTCTCAGGTTTGTGGCACGAAATGAGCAGTTTAGTTGTAAAATACACCAACAAGTTCGTAAATCTTAGCAGCTAAGTACCGAGCCACATAAAATAAGGTTATTTTTAAGTTTTTGTCCAGGGCTTATGGTCCGCTATCGCTGATGCTAGGTTCTATCTACTCAAGTATGAGAACGATAGAACAATCATAAGACTTAAATTGAGAGTAATAAAAAGTATCATAATTATGAATTAAAAGGGCTCTCATAACAAATTAAATAAATCTGAATTATATGGCACGTAGGTTAGATTGAATGATTATAGAGAAAATATGTACTTAATACAAATATTTAAACTTTTTTCGAGGCGTTACTTAGCATATGCGAGGCACTACGAAGAACTGCAGCACAAATGGTAGTTGATTTAAATTAATAATAGTCCTAACGCTGGCCTTGAGTGTTCATAATGGTTCGCAATCACCTCTTAGCTGACCTTTATTGCGTAACGAGGGAGAGGCCATTTTCAGAGCTGCGCGTTAATCTGGAGATTACTTCCGGTTGTAATTTATAGTTGTTACTCTTACTCTCTAAATCTTTACCTTTTAATTCACTCAACTTTATATTTTTTCTCTTTTGAGACCATACGAGATGAAGAGCCATTTATTCGCTTCAGCTCTATAATAATAAATCTTGCAAATTAATTGCCAGTAATATGAAAGATGGTGTCAAGCTGAATCCGTGGTAGTCTTTTCCATCTGACAGCTCTATTAAATCCAGCGTAAAGCGGGGTCAGGTGCAACAACGTTAACGCCCATGCTGCTTCTCTCATTCGGAGGATTTCGTCCTATTCCGCCCGCAACCACCAGAAGAGAATCTGTGATCAATTTCGATGTTAAGAAAGAACTAAAAAGTTTCGTTCCCTTAAATCTGAACGATCTTGATTCCGTCAAGGGGGGGGGAGGTCAAGCCAAATCGGTGGTAGGACGTATTCTTTACGTCACCGAGTGATAGGAGTGGTAGGATGAGCCATTACCAATTGTTTCATGGACGATATACCCTGACCAGATTATTAAATGAACATAACGATCAGGATAACAATCGCTGACAAGCTTGGAGGGTTTAAAGCGATTTTTCTGATTGGGAAATTGAGGTATCAGGTTTTATTATCTTGACACTAACTAGCGAACATGGAACCTATATTGGTTGCGCGTCAGGAGTACGTTGATACGAGTGTACCCATTGGGCATACAAGTACTAGCTCGGAGCTACTACCTTAGTTAAGTGATTGAACAGCAAAGGGAGTCGGTATGTTGTGCTTTGAGACGAGAAGGGAAAGCAAGCGATGTTCTGATTAGCTATGTATGTGCTTGATATGTGTAATTACTTATCCCCGAGGAAGATGAGAATCAGTGCATCCATCTCAATGGGCAGCCTGATCATTTTGACGCTGGAAGATTTATGTCCGCGCTAGTTGTGATCGAACCCATTCCTAGACGTTTTAACACCAACGCCCCGTATCCATATGGCTAACGGGAGGTCCGCTACTGATAGAAAGATCACAATTCTTATTTTATCTCGAGATTCACAATTTTTTTATCATTTAAAGGAGGAAAATGGACTAATAGTTATATTGTTGTGACCTATGCAAACTAATTTCTAAGTTGGCTTCCTATTATACCTTTCGATGATGAAAATCAATAATGAAAAATCATCAGCTTCGACCAGTAATGATGCCTTTTAACTAGTTTTTACATTTTACTACTAATAATAACCCTGCTTTTCAAAACTTTAGTTTGACTGTGAACGAGAATTTTTCATAAATAATGTAAGTCTCTCCTTCTTTTTCATTGTTCTCTGCCGATGGTTTTCATGAGATTCCTTTCGCGTCCAAGGTCAAGAGCAAAATGATAACATATTAATTTGGAATTTCCTAACAATGCTGAGTTGCTACTCATTTATGCTAGAAAATAGGGACGCTCATTAATACGGCTAACACCTAATACTGCAGTATTTATTGAGACTCAATAATGCAAACTTAAAATACATTTACAGTATACGAGCGATCAAAAACTCCCTATAATGTGAACATAAACAGTAAATATTTTAACCCACAAGTGAGTTCGTTACTGAGAACTTAACATTATATATTCGGACAAAATGCGCAAATCAATGATGCAAGCCTAAATACTCGTAGCATATAGAAAATGAACACAAAGGACCAATAATGCGCACTTGGACATTCATTAGAGTTAACACAAAACGTTTAACGAGAAACTATGGTAATTAATGCAAACTTATATTCAAATATCGTAACGAAATCGCAACACGTAATAATAAGAACATAAAATCAAATATGAAATCGAATCTAAAATTCATATGTCAAAAAACATTAAAATTCATAAGTGCGAACTTAAACATCTCATCTAGAACAAATGTATCTCGTCTAATCATTATCACTATCACTAACTCTATAATTTAAGAAGGGGATTTTTGGGAGTATTTGAATAATAATTTCATCTTAGTTTAGTTATGACTTATGTTTTTTTTAAAAAGAAGTTATTTCGCATAATTCTTTTATACTATCCCCCCAAAAATGGTGAAGTTCAGAAATAAATATAAGTATCGAAATTTTGTGCGTGTTTTAAAACCAAAGAATTACAAATGGTGAAGTTCAGAAAATTTAGTTTAGAGTTCCTTTTGAAAATTATCATTATTGGCGAAGTTCCAAAATTTAATAAAAATTTAACCATGGTTTCTCTTTTTAATGATAAATGGATTTAAAATATATCCTCAGATTTTTTACCGAATTGAGAATATGGAAGGCAAGGAAGTTTGATCAATGAGAAGCTTTATAATTAATAATGCGGTGAATCTCGGCTGTATCAAATGAACTTTTTAAATGATGTTAAAACTATATTATTTGCCTGATTGGTGGCAAAATGGTTATTGTTGTTAGTGTTTTCTCTCATAGCTTCATTTTTAACGCTACCTAAGATCATATGATATTAATACAAGCCAATTTTAATCCTTTAAAAGTGGATGTAGGGGATGGAGAAGTTCGGAAAATACTTTGTTTCTAGGTTACCCACTGAATAAAGAATTAAACGGTGAGAATCGTTTGTGAAACCCATACAAAATCAACTGTCACTCATAAAATTCACAGGAAGTAAAATGGTAGTTCAAACGAATATATATATTTTTGCGTTTTTGTTTTTTATAATAATATAAACTCTTTTATCAGTTAGAGTAAATGAAATAATAGGTGTGGTTCAAACATTTGCTATTGAGCACTGTTGCCCCTTCAAACTTCTACGCTAACCACTTGGTTAAAATCCACACCGCTGCAAAAGGATCCTACACCTCAGTCTTTAGGCATAGGACTTTAAGTAAGTCCCTATTATTGAAGACGAAAGCGTTAATAAGAGTTGGAGACACGGTCTTTTTAAATGAACGGGAAATTAGAATAACAGGTGACTGGTAGATATTCAATAACCCATCTGAGATAAAGAAAGATGATACAAAAGCAACTGCATCATCTTGTATTATTTCTCATGTCTTATTGAGAATCAATTGTGTCACATGATATTATAATAAGGAACCTCGCCCATGCATTTCTCATCGTGTCTCCAGAGAGATCTTTGAACACTGCCTTGATCTTGGACACCAGAACGGCCTTGGAGTTGATGGCAGAGAGTTTAGGGGATTTTTTAACCGCGCCACACCAATAGTAATCCATGGCAATCCAATCGGGAAATCTAGGAAGCCGAAAATTGGGGCTGGTCGTATAAATTCTCAGACAACCGCATATGACTCTTTCTGGAGGTACAGCCACAGTTTGATCTCAATCACCAGCATTTACACTTTACTGGAGACACACCCACATACCATCACATTTTGGGGAACCTGGTCTTCATGATAAGTGGAACGTCGCAGGCACAACGTTATGTATCTGGTTCTGGCTGAATTTTTTTTCATCTAAGCAGAATCAAATCCCCCAGGCTCAAAAAGGAGCTTTGGCCAGTACAGAAGCTTCTTGGTCTTCGTCAAGTTGTACTCCTGAGACTTGGCTGTCAGAATTTGTCATTTGACCTTCTTTTACGAGTGGTATCGAAGGTCCTCATTGCGAGCCAGCTTCATCGTGGTGAATCCATGACCCATCTCTATCACGAAAGTCTAAATTCACATTATTTAATGTTCTTGCTCATTATTTTGCAGTTGTTTGATTAATTTAGGCATGGGGAGGCAAACAGAACGCCTACTCTGTCCCTTTCTGCTGATCACTGTTTCGGATTATCCCTTGCAGCTGTCTGTCTCGTCTCACAGCTTTTACATTATTTACAGAGCATTGAACACTCTTCAGGATATTAACATTTTGATAAACCGCGCAAACAGTAGGGAATTTAAATTTGGGGTGGAAAATATTGTATAAAAATTGTGCCGTAATTTTTCCAGTCAGAGACACAGGAAAGCTGTTTTGTTTAAAAAAATTGTCAGAAATACGAATTCTTGGTGAATTCCCGAGTATGATGAACAAATATTAAAAGCCCGAAATATTAGTGTTTTGATTGCACTCATTTAAAAATAAGTGCCATCAAAACACAAATTGTATTTCCAGTACCCGAAGATGGGTTACAAGTTCACCCGAAACGTTGTAATAAGAAAATGAAATGAATTTTCCTCTATGCGTCCTTTCGTTCATTCTTCAAATTAAATTGAATCCCATAGGAGAAGCCCCAACCTATATATATATATATATATATATATATATATATATATATATATATGCAGTTAAGAAGGCAATTTGGGGCTAACTACCTCTTCATCAATGCCCTCGGAGATACACGAGAAGCTAATTTTATGCGTTATCTACTCGTATACGTGAGAAAAGGTCCTTCCTAAGGATTTGATGAGGAGCTAGTTAGCAAAATATTGCCTTCTTAACCCCATAATTATAAATGCGCAATTTTAAATGATTCTCGATATATATATATATATATATATATATATATATATATATATATATATATATATTTATATATCGTGATATTCCATTTGCTTCAGAGTGAAGAGGTAGAATGCGAAACACAGATGAATCTGGTCTGCCCCTCCTGCGGAAAGTCACCTACTTCCCAAGCTTCTCATCAATAGCTTCCTGGAATTTAGGCTCTTCATCGAGGTGTGATTTGTTATCAAACTCTGAAGCCTCATGAAATCACGATCCTTTAATTCACTCTAAGCTGAGGAATGCAAGAAATGTTGTCATCTCTTGTTTACTCTTCATTCCATAGCTTAAAAGAAAAACACGTTCAGATTTGGATATATAGCTGTCTCCCCTTTTCTCCCATTTTCACTCAAAACCCACAATCAAAATACATATGTACACAAACTGCTTTATCGCGATCACAGACAAATGACTTCGCCCTTTGTTGGCTACACTGTTTCTGACCACTTTCCTTACATAAAATACTCTCACTCTCTCTTTACAGAAGCAGTAAATATTACAATGTTGTGCACAGTATAATAAGCCATATCACTTGAGCAAGTACAAATCTCTTCCATTCGCGTTCAAAGTGCGCTACATCCACCGATTTTGGGGACCTTAACTCACCTAAAGTTTGCCTAATCACCAACTCAGGTACTTCTCTGTGAATAGATTTACATGTTCAAAACTGTTGGTCACATCAGGGAAGACGTCTTTTTTCATTAAAATTTACTTTCACTTCTTCGCCCGAGGAGGGAAATAAACTCACTGAGTCCACTTATTCATCTAACCAAACATTCCTGGAAAGTCTAAAACAATTAGAAGTTTACAGTTTAGATTCGTACACTACGTTCTCTCCTCTCATTCACTAACCCTTTACTTCATCACGCTCAATTCAGAGAGATAAGAGTTTAGTCCAGATCATTAGTTCATCAAACATTCCTCGTTATGTAGAGTCATGGGCCAAAGTTTTGAGACAACTATATTTTTTCGCATAAGAAAATTGATATAATTATTCAACCAGTGAATCTAGGTTGTTATGGTAATTAGATATTTGAACATAAAATATCCCAAAATTTAGAGCTAAAACACATTCAATTGATGCGCACATTTAATATTTACAATGTTCTCATTTGTTTCTTAGAACTGATTCAATTAATTTTTGATTGATAGAAAGCAAATTTTGATATTATAATTTCTATATATTCCATTTATGTTCCACGAGTACTAGAAATTGCTTACAATTTGATGGCCTCTGTTTAGCAAAAGCTAGTTTACTTATAGACCAAAAATTCTTTAATGGATTAAAATCTGGCGGAATCTTGGGACAAAGTGCTAAAAGTTCAATATTATTTTAAGCCAAGAACTTTTTTATTGCTTTTGCATTGTGAAAAGATTCACCATCATGCATAAAAATACAGCTATCATCCCCAAATTTGCACTGAGTTGACTGGAAAAGGTGCCGATGAGGTATATTTTAGTACCATTTTGAGTTCATGGGAGTGTTCTTGGGCAAAATAGTTAGTGCTACAGACATAATGAGTAACCAGATGCTTCACCGTTAGCACGATACATCGGTCGTGAAAACTCTTCAGTTTTTTCCTTCTAACGAGGTATCATCCAGCAGTTCCAAACAAAAAGCAAGAAGAATATCACTTGGTTCTATTTTTTTATGAATTCTACAAAATTGGAGCCTATTTCTAAGTTTTTTCTTTGTTAGATGAGCCTTTCTTGCAACCTTAATAGGCTATACCTCTGTCAAAATGTCTCCGCTTACCTTTGCGGACTGAAGGAAGACTTCATCTCGCAAAGAGAGGCAGATAGGGAAGCAACCGGATACTTGATATCAGACCATACCAGGAGGCGATCTTGGCGCTTATTCGAAGCTCTTCGGCATTCAGAGAACTTCTTCAAAGTAGTGCTTAACAGGGTTGTCATTAAAATAAACTAAAATATCTATGGCAATACATTTTCTGTAGAATAGAATTAGTGGTATTTTGGCCAAGGCAGTGTACAATGAACAGCGTTACCACTATTTTTCTCATGCTATCATCACAAACCCTTTGATTTATACCAAGGAAATTTAAAAGGGCAAGAATAGATGGAAGAAAAGTGACAAAGTGAATGTTACACCTCAACTTGTGTGCTGGAATGAACTGATAAACAGGATGAACAGCACCTGTCACTTCCACCTCTTTACTTACGAGTGGCGGTCAATATGTTTTGCAATTCGCATAGAAGGAAACGAGATATAAGAAAAACTGTTTTATTATTTTTCAATATAACTACCCTCGACTTCAATGCACTTGCGCCATTTGTCCCTGAGGCTTCAAATTCCAAACAACCAGAAATCTCCCGACTGCTATTTAATCCACTCCTGGACGGCAAGCTGGACATCTTCATGGTCCCTAAACCGGCGTCCACGCAGTGCAGCCTTGAGCTGGCGGAATAAAAAGTAGTCGCTAGGGGCACGATCTGGACTGTAAGGGTAATGGTTGAGCTCCTCGAATTTGCACTCGCGCAGGGCAGCTTGTGCAACTCTGGCCTTGCTGACAGGGGCATTGTCGTGAAGGAGCAGGACACAGCGTGTCAACTTGCCGCGCCGCTACAGACGGATGCACTTCTTCAACCCAGCCAGTTCCTCGGCGTAATATTGGACTGTGATGGTCCTTCCACGAGGCGCATATTCAACTATCAACACTCTCTCAGAATCCCAGAAGATAGTGGCCATGATCATCCCGGCTGAGGGTTGGGTCCGAAACTTGATGGGGGTCGGAGAGCCCCTGTGCTTCCAGGCCATGCTTTCGGGCTTGGTCTTGGGATCCCAGTGATGGACCCACGTTTCATCACCTGTTACTATGCAAGACTCGAATCCCACCGGGTCTTGGTTGTACAGGAGCAGCAGCTCCTCCAAACTTTGACGACGTTGAAGTTGATCATGGGGCGTCAGGTTTGTAGGGACCAAACGGGCAGAGACCTTAGTCATGGCAAAATTGTTGTGGATGATGTTGATAACACCTCCATTCCATGTGATATTCCAAGTTCTCGCTTGATTTCTTCGACCTTCACCCGTCGATTTTCGAGCATCATCCTCTCCACACGGGCCACGTTGGTCACGTCTGACGGGCGTCTTAAACGGGGTTCATCTTCAAGGGACTCACGACCATGGCGGAACTCCCTATTCCAGTGAGCAATGGTTACATAGGAAGGGGCGGTGTCAGTGTACACTGCAACCATGCCTTCATGGATCTCTCTTGCATTCTTGCCTTCCTTGTTCAAAATTTGATCATTGCGCGGTGCTCAACCTTCTCCATTGTTGGAAAATTTGTGACTGACGATCAGCGATCAGCTACTGCTTCTTAAATAGACATGGCAGGAGTGTGCGGCTGCAGGTCCTGACTTGTCATAATTTGTCGTAATACCCCCACAAACAGCCATTCCCCTTCCTCTGTTTTGCCCTACCGATTCGCAAAACCTATTGACCGCCCCTCGTATGACTGTGCTTTCGCTATATCTCTTGTCGTTTTCAGCTCCCCGATTTGATTTTTAATCCTTCCAACACGACAGGAGGGGCTGAAAACTGTCTACCATCCGTCAGGTCATCGGAAAACTTTGTCGCTACAGGAACCTGCAAAATATATGCGTTAGTTATCTCTTTAGGGTTAGTATGAATACCCCTACCACCCCATATCCAGTTTCCATAAGGATTATTATATAATTAATTACCTGCCTTGGCCATTTGGTCCACATTGTTTGGGGAAGCCATTAATATTAGGGGCCTAATATAATTAGGTATCCTACGCATGAATATTTCCCTCATGCGTGTGTCAAATAGCTCATATTGAGCACCCTTGACCCTGATGAGCTCTTTTAAATACTAGAGGAAGTGCGTAGGACACCGGTGGCCTTTTTGCTGGGTATTAAGTAATTCTCACAAATCCTCCACCAATGATATCTCAAATTTCCTTCGAGAAAACTTCCTTCATCTCCCCATGTCCCTATCCTACCAAAATCGAGCAGAATGTCCCGAAAAAGCATATGAAAACCCAGTGGTACATTCTGCGTGATATGAAAAATGCGATCTTGATCGAAGTGGACGTAATGATTTATGCTCATCTCTAACATAATTAACCACATGAATAGATCTGTGTAATTGTATATGGGGAGGAAAATGGCAAGGTAAGTACTCCGATAACTTCCACATTCCATCTAAGGTTATGTGTGCACAATTGGTGCTGATGTTACATTGCACAGCTTTGCAGGCGAGATACTTTTTTGGCAAGAAAGGAAGGTTAATTTGATAAAAGCAGCAGTTTGTGCAACCATTGCAATCCTGTGTTGTGTGTGGGCGACATTATTAACTGCAATGGGAAAAACCGGAAAAAAAATTAGAAAGGAAAATTTGAGAAAAAAATTAAAATTGGGGGAAAAACGTACGTGGTAAATATAAAATTATTAGTGAATTATTTATAAAGAAGGGAAAATTAAAATTTCAGAGATGAGGAAAAGCTCTTTGCTAGGAAAAAATCGACGCGTGGTTGACAAACCACGCCAAGTTGGGCGAAAAATTTATTGAAATATGTTAATTTACGGGTGTAAGCTGTGTAGCCCTTTTGTTAGTGGGTTTGGTTACCGGGGTGTGATTTTCACTAAGTTTTTGGTACTACTCATGGCTAGCCCAACAAGTATTTTGGTTCGATTTAGTGGCTACGGGTTTGATTCTTCAATGAATGCCTTGTACGTTAAGAACTGACTCCAAAAGGGTAGATAGTTCTATTTTTTCTGATTTTAGGCCAGGTAAACTTGATCAAAGATTTGTTCGAATGTAAAGAAATCTTGGCCCTGGATTTAGTATTCTTTATTCGGTGTGAACTTGGGAAGTCTTGAGATGTATCTCTTTATAGATATGAGTCTTCATCCTGAACCCATTTCCAATTTGCCTTTTAAATAAACGGCCCGTACAAACGACGGTATTTATCAGATTACAAATAGATTTGATTTTTATATATTCGATATAAGTTTAAATAATAATTAATTCATACTCTTCAAATACATTTCTATATTTTATAATGTTTTATATTATTAAAGAATGTTACAATTTAATAAAATTCAATAAGTTTCCTTTTAGGTTTTTTTCCGACAAGATGTGCTCAATTTAAAGCGTTTTAACAGATTAAAATAGAAGTTTGGGGAGTTTAATGTATAGTAAATGGTTTTGATCTTAACCAAGATATCTTACTTTTAGCAGAAACAAAATAATTAGAATAATTGTTTTCTATAAGATTGAAGTCTTTTAATAGCTAGGCTTAAATATTTAATAATTGGATATGGTGGCGTCTGAAGACATCCCTTCAATCGTTGCCAAATTCCACCATTTCTCTCTTTTTGATCCTCAAAACAGAATTTCACTTTTCCAACATCGATTAAAGTCAATATATATTCAATATATAGAAGAAATTGGGATTGTAATTGTTACCTACATACTTTTACACAGATTTTTGTAATTATACAACTAAAATTATTATAAGCATGTCTTTTGTTTCTTTTTAAAGATTGCTCAAATCAACTCAAATACAGCAATTAATTATTAAAATGACAGAAAATTAAAGACTATAACTAATTTGTTTATTCTTAAACGTTTGAAGGTATCGACATTATAATGTTGAGGGTCTTTACTATTATAAAATTAACTAGTTAGTTTTAGGGCTGATCTATAAAATTTAGGGAAGCGATGGTTCTTAATTTCAGAGCCTTGCATGAATTTTTTCTCACTTTTTTGAGGGGTCTGGCTATATCTTTTGGCACACTTTATTATTTTTTTAGTTTGCATCAATTAATCTTAGTATTACATTGCTTGCTCACATCTCACTAGCTTAGGAAACCCCCAAAATGCGAACATTTGACCAGATATCTTTCGCACGTTTCCAAAAAGAGAGCTAATTACTATACGCAGACAGTGCCCTCTTTGGCGGCACTCATCCATTCTGATTCCCTAACTTTGAATGTTATTTTAAACTCATTATAACATTTCAAAAACTTCAAAGTGATAATTTTGGATGAGTCTTTGAGTGTCTTAATCCATCTTACAATGTCGTCCCTATAAATTAAACGTGAATTTTGTAACTACCCAAAATCCAATATTTTTTGAGGGGCAAGACAAGTTAGAAGCGTTAGGGAAAGAAGTTAATTATTTAGTAAACTTAATGCGAGTGATGCTTAGGGAATAAAAAACAATAACAAACAAAGTTCACGCGTGAAACAAAGTAAAACGACGGAAAACTGGACACCAGGCAAAAAATTCCAATAAAGGTGTCTCCGCTGAATGTTGGGAGAACAAAAGGAATTTTTTTGTTACGTTAAATATTCGAGAGTAAAAAAGCCGTTCTGAGCATAATTTTAACAGATCCGTTATTGGAACAACCTAAATTATCTATCGCAATAAATTCACTATTAATTTTACCAAGCTTAGGATGATGGGACTTAATTTTTCTAGGTAGGATACGCACGTATGAGTGGTTAGATAAATTATAGGGTAAAATTATATATTTTTAATAATGAGAATAAAATTCTATGATTTGAAAACAATTAGAAAATAAAGAAGAGGAAAATATAATCTAAAAGTTATTTAATTAATGAACGAAATATATTTTGTTTGAGAATATGATACCTAGAAAAGTGATAAATAATTGTAGTAATAATAGGATTGTAGTAATTGAAATAATAGTCGGATTGTAAATAATAGTAATGTAAATAATATAGTATTCTTACTAATACTTGGGGTGTAAATTTTAATATTAGGATCACTTTAATGGTATATCAAATGTAAGGAGCAATATAGAAAAGAAGTTAAACTAACAGTTACATTTATGAAAACTAGATTACACATATACAAATTTACAAGTAGATATTGTAAAGCAAACTTTTCAATATGAGTTACGAATCACAAGAACTGGTTTGAATCAAAATGAGGGAGGCGCGAAAACTTTGAACATGTGAATGGCGCGCTCGAATGGTAAGTGTTATCACGTGACTTTACGTCACAAATGGTGTTCCATTTTGTACACAAAATAAATAGGTATTGTTAAAGTGGCTTATAAATTGCACAATTAAAAGATATAATGGAATTTAAAATAAATATATTTATATATATATATATATATATATATATATATATATATATATATATATATATATACATTTATATATATATTAGTGTAGTTTTTCTTGAATGCAAATTTTGTTGAAAACCATTGTGTATTTTGCCTTAATTAATTTCCTTTGGCAACTTTCTCTTCTTCTAACTACCTTTTTTATTCCATCTTGTACATGGTGGATTAATTGTCCAGTATTCATCTCTTTTTTAAATAAATGTGTTTGGTAAAAACCAAACTAAAATGCTAAGCTTTCAATCTTATTCGATCATCTTCGGAGCGTTTTGAAATGTCTCTCCTCCTTTACTGATGTAATGAGTGGAGTGAGGATTTGTCCGAAAGTAAAGTGAAAAAAAGTGATTTTTAATGAGTATTTATTCCGCCTTGGTTAAACGTAACGTTAGAAGAAATGAGCCACTACTGTGCGTGAAATTTTTAAAATAGTTTTAATGTGCGATTCCAGCTTGTCGCTTGACTGTTGATGGCCGGCTTATCTTCATTTATTAATATGGCTTCTAAGATGTTAATCCTCGATTTATTAACCTCTTTTCTTTTAATAATGGTGTTTTCGAGGAGTATATCTCTCGTTATGTTAATATTATGTACAACATCCATATGGTTCTTCGGCCCTCCGCTTCAATGATGCATAGTTAACCGTCTCAAAAGTCTGGTAGTTGTCATGCCAATATATTTAGAGTTTTAATAAAGCTTACAGTCTTTATTTGGGCAGGTGAACTCGTAAACTATGTTGGTTGACTTGAGATTCGAGGAGTTTAGGCAGATGCTATTTTTCATCGGTAGATTGCTGGCTTTTGTTGTTTTATTATAGATGATGAGTTGGATTTTGTCCGTTTGATTTTTAACCTTAATGTTACGGTTACTAATCTCCTTGATGTTTTTCTCATCTATTTTATGGGCCGTGGACATCTGGTTTCTGTAATACACTTTGATGTTATTCACTTCTCCATGATTACTTTCAGTTTTATTCGCATGTTTGTAATGGTTATTTAAAAATGATTGGAGTTGTTTGTCAATCATACTGTTTAAGAAACCATTATTCACGAGTATTTGCTTTACAGGTGCAATACCCTGTTAGAAAAGTTCATACGTATAGCAGCATTTATAAACTCGGCGGACGTATGAGCCGATTACGCTTATTTGGTTCCTTTTAGGGCATTCACTCTCTGCATTAAGGCATCTTCCCATATCTGTACTTTTCATATGAACCTTAATATCCAAGAAAGGGAGTTTATTGCCTGTGCTTAATTCATGAGTAAATTTTACCTCGGAGTTCTCCTCAAAATGTTGCTTGATGTTAACGAGATGTTCTTCGTTTTGGTCGTTGATGTAGATGTCATCTACGTATCGGTAATATGTATGTGGCTAATTTTCCATGATGTCTCAAATACCTCTCGTCGAGTTTACCCATGTAATAGTTGGCGAAGGCCGGCCCTAAGGGTGACCCCATAGCCACTCCATCCACTTGCGTGTATAGATTACCGCCCGGTGTCTTGAACGGCGCCTCTGATGTGCATGAACGTAATATGCTCCTTAAGATGTTATGGACAAAATTTGGAGATGCCTCAATGCAGAGAGTGAATGCCCTGAAAGGTAAAAAATAAGCATGACAACTACCACACTTTCGAGACGGTTAACTATGCATCTACAAAGCGGATGGCCAATGAACCATATGGAGAGTGTACATAATATTAACCTTGCGAGAGATATGCTCGTTGATAAGACCATTAGTAAAAGAAAAGTGGTTAATAAAGCGAGGCTTAACATCTTAGAAGCCATATAAATAAATGAAGATAATCCGGCCATCAACAGTCAAGCGACAAGCTGGAATCGCACATTAAAACTATTTTAAAAATTCCACGCACAGTAGTGGCTCATTTCTTCTAACGTTACGTTTAACCAAGGCGGAATAAATACTCATTAAAAATCAATTTTTTTTACTTTACTTTCTGCCAAATCCTCACTCCACTCATTATATCGGTAAAGGAGGAAAGACATTTCAAAACGCTCCGAAGATGATCGAATAAGATTGAAAGCTTTGCAATTTAGTTTAGTTTTTACCAAACACATTTATTTAAAAAAGAGATGAATACTGGATAATTAATCCACCGTGTACAAGATGAAATGAAAAAGATAGTTAAAAGAAGAGAAAGTTGCCAAAGAAAATTAATTAAGGCAAAATACACAATGGTCTTCAAGAAAATTTCCATATATATATATATATATATATATATATATATATATATATAAATTAATGGAAATTGTAGTATGCCATATTCGTGTGGGGAATATGATTGAATTCATTAATATAACTTGTAGCAATTGAACAGTTTCTCTATACGTATTCCATTGGATACAACTATAACCAATCTTTTTAACTCTTTAATGATCGTAAAAATGGTTCTTCTTTATGCATTACCATTAGCTACGATCCCCTTGCATTGCAGGCTACTTTGGTGCTGAGCAACAATGGTTGCATGCTTTTCTTGGGAAAAAACCCTTTCTTGATTTAAAAAAGATTCCAACATTTGTTGGCGGGGGAACTAATTTTAAGAAATAGATTATACTTACACAACCTTATTGATTTAACCCATATTTGTCATCATTTGATCCCTTTAATCAAACAACGAAATGCAGGGACTGAAACTCATCTTCTACAGAAAAAGGAACAGAGCATAATTTTGGATACAGCGAAGGAATGCACTGTTTTTATTATTATTTTTGAAATGCTCGATCACTCATAATTCACTACCTCAGGTAAATTCGGACATGTAAGTCATCTTATGTTTGTACAACTCACTCACTCACTTCGCTCCTTACAATTACAGACCCACATAACTACTGACTACATGCATACCTCCTAGCAACTAAATTATTTGTTTTTTGTTCTTTGTTCTTTCTTCTTTCTTCTTTACATACACCTTTTAGGTTAACTTATTCATCATTATTTTTACCTCGCTGTATACCCGGGTGTACTCTATCATGTCATCATTACGTGAAAAATTCCCCTCAACCAATTGATATTTATTTTCAACATTGACTCAGCGACCAATTCGCAGAGCACCAAGTCATATACAAATTACGAAAAATGGCCACCGATTTAAAAGGGATACGAATTTTCAATTTTAAAATGTATCGTGAAGTTGAAAATGCACCGTTTGTCCGTTTAACATTCATGCCAGTGAGAATTTTTCAAATACAATTATATCAATACGTGATTTCATTTCATGTTTCGTGATATTTTATGTTTTCAATCATATGTAATCGGCTTGATATACTGAGAGGCTTGGATCAAGATTGCACATATCTTGGATGAAAGAAATTCATTATATTATTTCCTTTGTTTTGTTAGTTAACACGATCCGGTACGCCGCGCTCCATTGTCGATTCATGATGTAATGTTATTTTGGTTTGATTTATTCATGAAATCACGGGTTTTATTTTTATTTGGGTATTATGACATGAATTATTCAATTATATAATTGTTTTATGATATTTAATGTATTGTTTCGGTCTTCAGAAACGGCCGTGCTACATCAGTGTGAGTCAGGAACTGAGGTAACATCTTCCCATTTTTATAAGAAGATAATGTGTTTGTCGCGATATTTCCATTTTACAAAATGGTGGAAAGATAATGAGAGCCACAGATGAATCTAAGTTGCCTTTCCCACGCTTCTCATCAATAGCTTGCTGAAATTTAAGCTCTCCATCAAGAGATGATTTAGGACCCAACATTGACTCATCATTAAAGCACCGTCCTTTATTTCACTCCGAGATGAAAAATAGAAGAATTGTAGTCTTCTGTTTATTCTCTGTATTGCAGAGAATATAAAAACAAAAATAACCACACCACAACTTTCTACGCTCACATTTGCTCTGGCTCCTACGTAGTATCCGACCACATTCCTGTATGCGTGATGATAATATCATTGCCATAGATAACGAATACTTAATTGGTAGCTCAAACTCGGGCGATTCCATAGTCGGGCTAGTTGGCCAGGAAAAAACAAAAATCGTTCTCATTTTTTTATTTTTAAAAATATTCCCCTCAAATTTGGCTTGAAGCACCCTGAAACCAAGCTACCTAGAGCTGTGAAGTCAAATATTTATTCGACGAAAAGATTCGGGGTAACGAACGAAAGTGTGACTTATTGAATGAAAAATAAAAAATAAAAAACCTTATACTTAAAACCAATGTTGGTTATATTCAATTTAATTTTATTTAATAAGGCTGTGTACAATGGGATTCTTAGATACTACAGGGTGTCTGCTAATATCAAATTTCAAAATTCCATAGGTTTTCGAGGTACCAAAAAAAAAATAAATGGCAAAATCTCTAATTAAAACTGTAATAGAAAGTGGGTATATTACATTTAACTACAAACATATTTCAAGGTATATTCTAATGAATTAAATAAAGTAGGTAGCATCAATTAAAGAAAAAAGGAAGATATCCATCCAGGGCCTACACTTGACCAATCTAGCAAACAATTATATTTCCATTAGGTATCACTTAGCTAGACCCCCGCATTTAATTTCATTTTTTTTAACTTTATAAATATTTTCATAGCCTATGGGTGAGTACCGACTATATTATTCTGAAATAGGTATAATAAAGTAATAGCTAGTAAGAATCTAAGGTCTAGACACCCTGTACTAGTAACCTATTTCATGGTTAAGCTGGATTCTAATATCTACCCTACAAAATATTGATATATAATAATTGTCAGTGGCTACGCACACTTAAATTCACTTAGGACTTTTTCTCACTAGAAAGTTTCTTTTTTTTGTAGTCACCTCTGCTCCTGGTACCTTTCTCGGGTGCATCCGGATTACCTCTTTTTATGCCTCTTCTTTTGACTTTTACATTGGCATGACTGTTTTCTTTTGACACCATATTTTTGTCCATGACATGGAAGAGGGACCTGGCGATGGCAGGAACAACGATATTGACCAGGCTGCAACCCTTTTCACAGTCCAGCACGGACATGCATAGGTCATTGCTCATTATTTTTTTTGTAGACGATCGCGAACACTTCTTCTGAAGAGTAGGCTGCCAGGAACTTGGCCCTCCTTTCGCCTGGTGTTGTAATCGCCTTGAAAACTTCCACGGCCATCATGGCCATGTAGATGCACTCGTTTGAGGGGTAGAGGAGATCGCTGACGTCCTGGAATTTAATCATCTCTCTGAAAGTCTCTGATAGCTTGTCGGGGTGGGCCACCTGCACTGAGGTCATAAGGATGTTGCCTTCTACCAGAGCCTCCTGGCAAGAAACACACTTTAGGAGGCTGGGGGCCTTTCTGGCAAAGTAATACACCATTTTTAATCATATGAATAACAGTACAGTATTATTAAATAGATTTTATTGTTGTCTTTGAACCTGTGTTTAATAAATTTACCAGGCAATGGCTTCGCCACTTGCGCTTCGCTACTGAGATTAAAATTTAAATTAAAAAAAGCAGCCATGGTTAAATATTTAGAAATTTTCTCAACTTCGCCAATTATAATAATTTTAAAAAGGAACTCTAAACTAAATTTTCCCCCTTTAAAAATATTACGTTGCTAAAATAGTTCAGAACTTCACCATTTGGGTTTTAACAAATTCGCCAAATTTCGATACTTATATTTATTTCTGAACTTCAACATTTTGTCTTCGATATTATAAAAGAATTATTAGAAATTTCTTTGATAAAAAAACTAAGATGAAATTATTATTCAAATACTAAAAAAAATACCCTTTTTAAATTATAGTTAATGATGATAAACGACAATAAAATATAATTTTACCGTAATAACTAGCCAGACATGATTTGATCAAACCAAAGCATCAGGGAAGGTGTAGTTTAGGGTGCGTATTGTAGTCACGACTTTTAATATCACAGTTATGATAAACAGTTATCTATGGATAAACAATACCATAGATTAGGGTCACACCGATATTCAAATTAGCCGATAACCGATATATCATCGACGATACAAGGTTAACAAAATCAAAATAAAAAATATATTTTTGAGAATATTTTTGCCAAATAGAGGAGCTATTGCCGTATAGAAAAAAATGTGTTCAAAGACGCCATTTCTGACAATTTTAGACGATCGCAATCTTGTTAAGCCGAATCGTCCTCGTTTGTTTACAAACGTATACAATACTATGATTAATAAATCATTCGATAATAGTTAAGTTTTTGTATAGCGTAAATACACTATTAATTTAAATTAGCGAATTATTTATGTAATTATTGCTATAAATTTAAGTTATTTTAGAAATTAAAGAATACATTGAGGCTTAAGGCTAAGTTTACAATTTCTAAATCATCATAGCGTCCCTCCCCAAGCAACATATATGTATCATATGCTGGCTTCCCTTATTTAACACACATTATAACTTATTTACTTAAATAGCAGGAGTCCACATCTTCACTACTTACAAGTATTAGAGCTAACAGGCCTACAACGGCAAATAAATACAATTAACTTATGATTTCCAAACTTTCCAAGATGGCAGCAGCGTCTTACCCAAAGTATATGGTAACAATGACTGGAATTGCCCTCTGGCAGCCATAGCGGCAAACAACCGCGCTGACTTATAGCCCGACTATGGAAGTAGCAGAATCCGAAATTTAGTGAAGCTATCAATCGAGTATTCGTTATCTATGTCATTGCTAGTCTCTTAGACTACAAAAACACGAACTGCAGGGTGTTCGATTAAGTGGGATTGAGGAGAGCGTAGCGAAGTCTCTTAATCAATGAGTAATATAGCATCTCCTTCCCGGATCTCCTTAGTTCCCTGCAGCACCTTTTCTTAATCTCTAGTAGGAGAGCAGGTGCAGTTTTAACGAAAATACGAAGATTGTGTGGCCTTTGAGGGTCACCAGTTATGGCGAGGGGGTGGCATATTTATATTTATTTATTTCTTGCTGAAGTTGCCCCTTGAAATATTGACTTCCGTGTATCTGACTCTTATATATTCTTATGGGCGGGGATTCCTTCTTCTTTAATTTGGCTGTGTTAATTCTTGATCTTCGTAATTCTTTCTTGATGCATCTTTCTAATAACTTGCTTTTAACTTGATGTGATAATTCCTTCCAAATTCTTGATCAAAGTAATGTTTTCTTCTTAATTCTTGATGACGTGATGATTCTTGATGTGGGACGAGTTCTTCTTGCTACTTGATGATTTCTTCATAATTCTCGATGACGGAATGAGTTCTTCTTGCTTCTTGATGATATGATGATTGCTTCTAGCTTCATGATCACGTGATGATTTCTTGATGAGTTGAGACGAGTTAGCCCTTGAAGTTGTTTTCTTTCCGATTTCCTTGAGATCGGTTTTCTCTTGAGTAGATTTCTTGAGTTGTCCATAAGGCGTTTTCCGTTTTCTTCTGGGATCTTCTCCGTAAAATTTGTGGACTTTGGGGATCGATCTTGGGTCTTTGTATCCCGAGGCAAGCACTCTGCCATGACGCTACGGCCAAGTCCGTTCTGACTTGGTAATTTAATGGGCTATTCATATTCTTGCTTTTGGAAGGAAGTTTTTCTCTTATACATCTTCGCACCCCTAGAAGACATCTATTGGTACTGACTAATTAACATTATAAACAATGCACGTAACCTATACACAACACGGAAAACATACCCTCCCATAATACACTTTACATACACACACATACTCATTACACTCTTCAAAAATCCCTAAAACAAAAGCCCATGGCTAAACAACACCACGCTTCTGCGTGCCCGCATCCTACAATGTGTGTAGCTAAATGGAAATCGCTAGTGGCTCGAGGTGTGCAAGGTCAAGTAACCTACATTGGTACGGGCATTAGCTCTTAGACACAATTCAAATTTTTTATTGACTCATCCCATTCGAAGAGATGATTAGAGTTTCACTTTTGTTTGATACGAAAAAGACTCATCTTTTCTCTACCGAGGTGGTTTGAAGTTCATTAATAAGCACTAACTACACTTAAACCTACAAACTTCGGTTGTTTATGATCATAAGACGAAACACAGAAGTCTTTCTTACAAAATGTATCAAAAAAATAATATACTTGGCGAAGTAAGATGAATAATTAAATAGGTTTCTCATGAAGTTTATACATCTATTCGAAGGAAATTTATGTATACAAATTCGCGTTGTCATTTTTTTAATTATTCTCTAATCAAGAGCAGTCATGTAAAAATCATGGTCATGATCTTTTATTCTCCGCGTTTTTTGGCCAATAGGTACCGATTGATAAAACATCCTGTACATATTTGAGGCCAAACATCTTTCCTACGATACCTGTTAGCTTACTTGAATTTCATCTGGTGTTTTTACTTAAGGTAATTGGCATAAAATAGAGCTCATTCTAACAAATTGCTTTTCAAAACAAAATTGAACATATTTATATGCAGTAGAGCTTTTAATTTTGATAATTCAAATACTTTGTGGTTAGTAAAGTAGATTTTTCAAAGTTAAACAACTTAACATTTTTCTTTTCATCTAATATCACTTTATTCCTACCACAAACCATAGAAGCCCAGAGTTAAAGCGTTCCATAACAAAATTTAAATGGTACATACGAGGGGCGGTCAATAAGTTTTGCGAATTGGTAGGGGAAAAAGAGGAAGTGGGGTGGCTGTTTTGGGGGGGTGTTAGGACAAGTTATGACAAGTGAAGACCTGCAGCCGCACGCTCTTGCCTCGTCTATTTAAGAAGCAATAGCTGATCGCAGATCACCAGTCACAAATTTTTCAACAATGGAGAAGGTTGAGCACCGCACAGTGATCAAACCTTTGACCAAGGAAGGTAAAAATGCAAAAGAGATCCATGAACGCATGGTTCCAGTATACACCGACACCGCCCCCTCCTATTCAACTATTGCTCACTGGAATAGGGAGTTTCGCCATGGTCGTGAGTCCCTTGAAGATGACCCCCATCCAGGACGCCCGTCAGAAGTGACCAACGAGAACAATGTAGCGCGTGTAGAGATGATGATCCTCGAAAATCTACAAGTGAAGGTAGAAGAAATCGAGCGAGAACTTGGAATATCACATGGAAGTGTTATCAACATCATCCACGACAATTTTGCCATAACCAAGGTCTCTGCCCGTTGGGTCCTTAGAAACCTGACGCCCCATGATCAACTTCAACGTCGTCAAAGTTTGGAGGAGCTGCTGCTCCTGTACAACCAAGACCCCGCGGGATTCGAGTCATGCATAGTGACAGGTGATGAAACATGGGTCCATCACTGGGATTCCGAGACCATGCTCAAAAGCATGGCTTGGAAGCACAGAGGCTCTCCGACCCCCATCAAGTTCCGGACCCAACCCTCAGCTGGGAGGATCATGGCTACTATCTTCTTGAATTCTGAGTTAGTGTTGGTGGTTGCCAATCACCTCATGGAAGGACCATCACAGGCCAATATTACGCCGAGGAACTGGCTAGGTTGAAAAAGTGCATCCGTCAGAGGCGTCGCGGCAAGTTGACACGCTGTGTCCTGCTCCTTAATGGCAATGCCTCTGTCCACAAGGCCAGAGTTGCACAAGCTGCCCTGCGCGAGTTCGATTGGAGGAGCTCAACCATCCCCCCTGCAGTCCAGATCTTGCACCTAGCGACTACTTTTTATTCCCCTAGCTCAAGGCTGTACTGCGTGGACGCCGGTTTGGGGACGATGAAGATGTCCAGCTCGCCGTCCAGAGTGGATTAAACAGCAGTCGGGAGATTTCTGGTTGTCGGGAATTCGATGCCTCAGGGACAAGTGGCACAAGTGCATTGAAGTCGAGGGTAGTTATATTGAAAAATAATAAAACACTTTCCCTCATATCGCGTTTCCTTATATCCGAATTGCAAAACTTATTGACCGCCCCTCGTATGTACTATTAGTCCCTGCATAGGTTCAATCTTACCAGCATCCTGCCATAGATATTTTCACTAAATCTGAATCAAGAAACCATATTGCCGCTAATTCTCTTCCTGACATTTCTCATTAATTTTGTTCCTAACGATTTCTTGAGTCATTTTTATCTTAGCAATTTTCAGTTAAAATTTCGCTAACAATTGATCACTAAATTTTCTCATAGAAAACCAATTTTCAGTTAATTTTGCCCCTAAAATTTCTGCTTAATTTTTGTTCTTCAAGATTTCCTGTTTATTCTACTCAACATTTTCGAAATGAAAATATTCCTAACAATTTACAGTTAATTTTATTTCTTAACTATATTTTCCGTTAGTCTTCTTAATAGGTTTTCGCTATTTTTTTCTTGGCACGTTATCGTTACTTTTGTTTCCAATAAATTCTAGTAAATTTTGTTCTTAACCACTTCCAGTTAATTTTATTCTTAAAAAATTCAAATTAATACTGTTCATAACAATTCCAAGTTGATTTTATCCCTAACAATTTCCAGCTAATTTATTTTAACAATTGTTCGTTAATTTGGTTTTAAAATATTTCAAGTTAATTTTTACAAAAAAAAACCCGTTAAGTTTCTTCAAACAATTTCCCTTTAATTTTGTTGTTAAGTATTTCCCTTTATTTTGTTCATAATAAATCCCAGTAGTTTGGATATATGATTTTCCCCTTAATTTTGTTCATAACAATTCTAGATTAACTTTGTTCTTAAACATTTTCCGTTAATATCATTCCTAATAGTTCCTACATAATTTTGTTCTTAAACATTTCCCGTTAAGTTTATTCTTAATAATTCAACAATTTTCATGTTAAAATAGTACTTAACCCTTTCCTGTTATTTTTTCTTAACAAATTCGCGTAAATATTCATCTTAATACTTCACAGTTAATACTGTCAGCTCATCGAAGTTTTCAAAATACTTCGAGGGTTCGACAATGTTGACTACCGGGATATTTTCACAGAGTGAGAACAGAACGCGCAATCACGGCTTCAAATTTGAACTAAAGCGTTACAACCGCAATCAGTGTGGAAATTTTTTCACCTACAGTATTTGCGGTATGTGGAACGCACTTCCAGTGGAAGTTGTCAACAGTGAATCTGTTGACCAGTTCAAGTCAAGACTAGACAAGGTCTTGAAAAGTGGCCGTTTATGGACGCAAAACAATTGAGCAGCCATGTGCCCGCTCGATTGCTAGTCCAAAGGTACCCTCCTTGAATGAACCGTAAGGTCTCCTAGGGTACCTTCTTTCCTTGTTGTTACCATTTCCAGTTAATTCTGCTCCTAACAATTCCTAACTACATATTTTCCGTTAATTTTATTCCTAAAAAATTCCAGTTATTTTTCTAAACAAATTCCCCGTCATTTTATTTAAAACATTTCCAAGTTAATTTTTATTAACCATTTCGTTCTAATTTTGTTCAAATTTTTATCATATGACTTTGTATTTTTCATTTATAAATCTTTATATTTATGAGTGTATTCTAGGGAGTGGCAACTCCTTCAGCTTTCCAAGCGTCATGTCATAAAATTTCAATATTTTCACATTTAACCTAACTTACCACTTAATTTATAAATGCTGTTCCGAAAACTTTTTCATAAATGCCACAGTCGACTTTATAGTAGTTATTTTGAAATAACTAAAAGTGTTCCTCTTCCACATTCTTTAATTAAGCTTAGATATAAGTGTAATGAACGTATCTCAGTGAATCCTGCGTAAGCCTGAGTTCACTCAGAGCCACGACATTGAACTTTAAAGTGATGATAAACTTCTTACACGTTAAGAAAATTAAATTCAAAATGAGAATTGTTCGTCACTGGATTGGAGAATTTACTCCTGTTGAATTTGTTTGGATCGCTATCGTGTACATAGCAGTGGTTTGGATACAACGAAAATCTTTAATTTCTACTGAGATAGGTACTCGAGAGTACAAATCGCTAGTAAACTCTGCCTATTATTAAAATTTTGAAGTGTATATGCACCCACCCAATAATTTGGAAAAAAACATTATTAGACACATAAACGTGACCTAATCAGGGTTTGTACCTATTTTCCCTGATGAAATTTTGTGTCTAATACTTGTTTCCTTCGCATTTAGTATAACTGTAATTTTCAAGTACATTCTTGCATAAACTACGAGATCGAAATATTGCATAGGAGGCGTCATACGATGGGTAATCTACATTTTTGCCAGCCTACTTAGAAGTAATATAATTTAATACAATCAAACGCAAGAATAAGGACAATAAAACAATATAAACTGTCATGAAGTAGAAAAACTTCAAACAGTTACAAAGTGATAGATATTGATTTGATTTTGCAATCAAAATGAAATGCATGTAGAGCTGGCTAGAAATAACAATATCTTCGTAAATCTCTCAGTTAATTTCAGACTTCGAAACTGGAGTTGTGCTCTCTTTCTTGTTCAATTAGAGTACGAAGATTTGACTTTAATTTTCAAATCTGGTAATACATAGGAGATTAGGGAGGTTTTAACAAGCTTTTTTACTATAGCATGTAAGATATAAATCTTGCGGTTCTACTAGATCTCAAACATTGCTTTCGAGTAATAGAGATATTAGAGAAGGCATACGGAAACATATATGACGTTATAAAATCCTAAACTGTCACATTTAATGAAGGACTACAATAAAAATTTTAAAAACGTTTTTACTGTCAAAGAGACCAGAACTTTTTTAATAAGGCCTGAAATATTAATTTTCAATTATAATACGTTTCTTAAAATTACATAACCAAAAACCAAATATCTTTATATGAACCAAATGAAAATATCCAGAGCGGCAGGTCCCAATAAAATCTGTCCAATTCACTTCAAAGTACTAAAAGCCGAACTACTGAAATACTTTTATATCATTTTTAATAGATCACTTAATGAAGGAATCCTTCCAAGAGAATTTAAAGATCCAAACGTCAATAAAACTTTATAAAAGTTATTAAAACTAATCTCGAAATTTTTCGGCCGAATTTCTTAATTTCACTTATTAGGAAGCTCTTAAGTGTAAATTATTTTAGACCAAATGAACCAACATATGGAATCTTAAATACTCAATTAATAATGCTCAGCATAGTTTTTAACGTACAGATTTTCACCTCTGTCCAGTCTAAAAATATCGATATAGTTTAGTTTAATTCTTAGATAGCATTTGATACTGTTGCACTTAAGAGATTTCTAGTGAATTTAAAGCGCATGATATAGTGGAGATGAACTTTAATTGATAGAACACTGCTTGAACAACTGCAAGCATTGGCATGGTAAATAGAATAACCACTATCTGAGCACGAAGAATAGGGATATCCTTTAAGGATTAGTTTTTACTCAATTATATTTATAATCTATATTATATATCTCAAACATAGTTTAGGTTGAAAAATATAAAATTAATAGGATAATATAAAAATAGGATATCAAGCAGAATATGGGTCTGAAGTATACATTTAATAGGCGATTCAAAATAGTGGCTTTAGACTGACTCGTAAAGGGCAATTGAAGTTAAATACATATGAAATGGTAAGGAAATTGTTATAATATTGCTTTCGGTTAAGTTCATAGCTAATTTGTGTCTCTTTCCTTACCAAAGTTTAAGTATTAAATAAAAATTATGAAATAGATAATATATGAAAATGAACGATAATGTACGATATTGTATGAAGATGAATATCTTGTAGTTCCTTGACTAACTGGACATCTAGGTTTGTGAAACCAACATTATGCCACCTATATATATTTATTCTTTGTTTGTGAGATGTAGATGTTCCTATATTTGTGTGTGTGGTTATATGAGAGTAGTATTCATTAAATGTATTATTTTCTTTTATATTTATTTTCTATAATTGCTTATTTAATTGAAATAAAGCCAACGTTTCGAACCTTCTTTCGCCTTTGGACTACTTCAATAATGAATTTAGGACACTGAAATCTCTGGAAGAGTTGTGTTAATCTAAGTAAAAATAAGTTTTAAAAAATTAGGGTGTATTAATTTTGAGTGACTGAAAGGTTTAAAAACAATGTGTGCGTAATAATAACGTTAGAACCGTTCAAGTAGAGCAAGGATATAAATTCATCAACTTAGATTAGAAATAAAATGCTATGGAAATAGAATAAGATATGTTGATTTGCTTTCACTTGGAAATCGTTGTTATTAGCTGTCAGCTCAATGAATCCGATTCGTGAGTGTCCAGCAGAAATTAAGGCCTTTATTTAATTAACAAAGGATGTATAACTGTGGTAGCACAGAATTTCCAATACAAAATATTACTATTTGAATCAATGCAAACTACAAATCATTGAAAGTATCATACATATGTTAATATACTCATAATATGATGGATATATATTATTTAAAAATAAAATTATGATGTTTACTTTACCTCTTGTTTTCTGTTCACGCTGATTTCTCTTTAATCCTTCTTTTCCTTCTTTAACTGGCGCTAATTTTCTCTTGTGTTCTTTGTTGTTCTGTAATTTGTAATTATGTAAGGTAGTTACACAATTTTTAGAGATGATATTAGTGGCTGATCAAATAAAAATAAAACCGTTTGCATATAGTTGCAGACGTTATGGGCGTGAATATATGATCAATTGGTTCATCCTAAAAAAGACCATACACCAATAGACCATTGTAGCTTTACTTCTGACAGTCACGAAATCATTTAAAGAGGTGGAAGAAAAAACAAGGTCTTTTGACCCAAGTACCGTGCGCTTTCTTATTCTGATTTATGAGCTTACAACATTCAAAACTCTCAATAATTCCCGAACTAATCTTGGGCAGACTTTGGCAAATATATCATTCAAAGGTGAATGTAAAATATCATAAGCGTTTCAAATTTCGTTAGAATCGGCCCAAAAGTTATCATGTTATTGTCAAATAATTCCCCGGTTAATCTTGGCACGACTTTGGCAATTGTATTACTCCAAAGGAAATGTAAAACAACATTAAGGTTTCAAATTTTGTTAGAATCAGTCAAATAGTTACAATGTTATTAAAAAAATGCAAATTGGGGACCGACGTACCGACGACCTACAGAGTGAGATATATAGGCGCACACGACTAAAACTGGTAATTTTTTAGAAAGCAATTTTGCAGCATTTGATTGAAAACTGAAGTTTGGTTGGCACGTTTGCTCTCATCAGGTCAACGCTTCAAATAATACAACTTCTATAGCGAGGAAGAAATAGATTAAAGATTAACAAATAATGGTTTGATGAAGTGAAAAAATAGCAAATTAAACAAAAACAACACACGCGTTCTAGATGTATTGCTGTAGGGAGGAATGTTGTAATATTTTAGTGAGGATCACTGTATGTTAATAGAAAACTATAACAAACGTTTATCAGGTCTAATTGCTAACAAAAGTCACTTTCTTTTATCCATGTTTAATTATCTAAGGTTGCTAATTTAATGGTTTCATAATGCTGAGCCGTTTAGATTTCCTTTTTTGGCCTTTACTATATCACCTAAATTATTTTTAAATGTTAATCGAGTATATAATTAATATGACGATGGCATTATCGTCTTTTTAATTTACTTTCCAAATTCCATATGTATGGATATATTATCTTTACATTCATAAGCGAATTTAAAGAGCAAAATCTTGCGTCAATTGCATAAGTCTTAACATGAAACTGCAAATTGCTTCTTATTATTCTCTTCTTTTCTTAACTCTTTCAGAAGGTTCTTCTAAAGTGGTTCTTTTTCTTTTTGTCGAAATAAAATTCAGTTTTATAAAATATTTAATGTATCTCCCTTAAAATATCACAAGGATCGGTCCTTAAGTCATTAGGTTTGAGAAAAGACGAAGTTTTCATCACTTCGTCTTTTTTCGTTGGAGTTCAAGCGACAGTGTGCAAACCTATTAATCTGATCTAACCTTCTTTTAATCTCCTTCGCTTGGGGCTGCCTGCCGTGAGAGTGTCTCACCTCTCCCCGAAATTATCGAGTTCACTGCAGAGCAGAAGCCTTCGTAGCTGAAGTTTCATAACACGATAGATATTAGTCATTTAACCTAGATTAACAGCCTTCCAGGAGTTGAAAGTTGTCTTCTATTAAAATTGAGCAACTATCCTGTTTATAGAATTGAATGCATCCTCGCTGCTACTCTTCCCAGCGGCCTAACACCGAGGTCTTACACACATGCACTTTTCACTGGCAATTAGCGCATCAAATGAAAATACTATGCTTTAATTGACGTCACGGCAAGGTTGTTTTACCTGCTGCTGGTTAGGTGGTGTTTTGAGACGAGAAGAGGACATTGATTTGAACACAGCAAGCCCAAGTGACAGTTTGGTTCCTCAAGCTATACAAGTAACATGAATTTTTACTTTCCTAATTTCATCACTCTCTTTAAGATTCACTCCTCAAATCTTTCGGCAGAAGATTCTCTCATTTAGTTTTCCCTTTTATATATGAATAGGAATAAATATAATTGGCGATCGGTTTTCTATTCATCGTTGATTTTAGGAAATTTTATTAAGAGATCAACCTAAATGATCGAGAATGTCCAGGAGTGAAGTGACTTTTAAGTGATTACTCCGATGAACAATAGAGGAAATTGATCTAGCCTTCCATTTTAAGTTGTGGTTGAGGACTCCCGGTCGGAACTGAATGGCACGTTATAAGAGAAGATGCATATATGGCGGTAATATTGCGGTCTAATAACGGTCGACAAGTACGAAATCCCCTCGTGACCCAAGGAAGAGGAATACCTTCCCAGTAAGGGACTCAGTAGATAGAGAATACGATCACCTAATCGAGATTTAGAGTGAAAGAGGATGTTAAAGACCTTTAGAAAGAAATAGACAACAAAACGAAGTAACTGTCTGGAAAATTTACAATAAATCAGCCATTTTCAATTTATATAAGGCGGGAGTAAAAAGATTGAACGCATTAATTGCAATAATAATTGACCAAAGATGCATGGCAAATGGATAATAATTTCCCAAAGATGGATCATAATTATCCACTGGGAAATTGTTTGTAGACATTGAGTCATTCTCTTAACCGTGAGTAAGGTGCAATCAGAAGTAGGTCCTTCGCAATGATAATAATAATGAATCTGTTCTAGCCGAGTGGGGCAAGTAAAAAATATCACTATGCCTAACCCACTCGTGCATCAAAAGTACTAAAAGCGATTTCCTAAAATGGATTGATATCTCTGGCTGGGAATTCGTTCTCTCAGTTAATATATCTATGTAGATCTATATAAAATCTGATGGTTGTCTATTCCTCTGCTAATGCGTAAAAACAAGGTCTTTTGGGGATATGCAAAGGCATTACATGGCATCTTCTTCCCGTTGGAGTTATGGTGTTCTCTACATTTAGAGAGGCTCCAAGTCCAAAAACATTTTCCTCGAAAAAATCCAAATTTACCAAAAATAATTAATTTGTTATTTTCTTCTGCGTTTAGCCGAGAAAAAAGATCACTGAAAGAGATATAACTTAATTCATTTTTTGAAAATTGTTCTAACCAAACAAATTAAACATTCTAAATTAAGAATCATCCAAAACTTCCAATTCATAATTGTCCTATAAAACTAACGGGTGGAAAAAAACTAATCAAACTTTCGGAACACTAAAGAACTCATAACCCCCAAATGAAACCTTCAAACTCAAATGGATTAAACATCTTATAATCATAAAATAGATTTAAAAAAAACAGGCAACCTGACTTTAACTTCATCACATATCAAATTGAATCCCCAAACCAAAGCAACATCACCTAACTAACTTAACACAGCACGAAAACTCATAAGCATCAAATAAAATCAACAAACCAAAATAACCTTCGTCACACAAAAAACCGGGGTCAGTAATCACATAAAATTATGCTCCTTAACAACTCAACCTACGAGTGTAACCTACCTAGAAAAAGCAAATTTCCCCAGAACTCCTCAGTGTACCTTCGAGAAAGCCGCAATTATATTCAATACCTAGGATTCGGTCCGTTGTTTTCAGATCCCACACCTGCACTAATCCCCTCTAGTCTCCTTCGTACTTAATGAGTACTTTGCTGGTCCGAAGGTTTGCTTAGGTTCATCCATCTGTTGGTTTTATAGGACAATTATGAACTAGATGTTTTGCTATGAATCCTGGGTTAGAATGTTTAATTTATTTCATCAGAATACAAGGTCTGCTGACCAAAAGGTCACATGCTCTCACTTATTCTGATTTATGACCTTACGACCATCAAACTTTCAATAATTCAAAGACTAACCTTAGGAAGGACTTTGGAAATTATATCATTCGAAAGAGAATCTAAAACAACATAAGGCTTTCAAATTTCGTTAGAATCGGCCGAATAGTTATAATGTTATTACAAAGAAAAAGCAAAATGGGGACCGACCGACATAGTGAGATGTAGCGTCGCCGGCGACTAGACTCGCACGCCACTTAAAAAAGTGTCAAGCTATTCAATAGCTTGACACATTCCAATATCCAGGTCTTGGTAAATGTAGTTAAATAATAATAAAAATTGTTCTTATCCACTCTTAAGAATATTAGATGCTTTTTCCCCTCTCAATGATGCAATAGCCTTTCCTTTCCTATTCTCCTTTTCTTGATGCAGTCCACTCTTTTCATCCATATAACTTCCAATTTACCATTAGATAGACAATAATATTGGATGATACCTTCATACTCAACCTATAACATTTCCTCCGGAGTGTTTTATGGTTGGTATTGAGATTTAGAGCATAAATGCTGTCCTAGCCTTTTACTAAACTGAAACTACGATAAAAGAGTTTTATTTTGGTTATGTTGGACCATAATACTTTCTTTTACATTGTTTTATCACAAGAACGTGATCATTTGAAAATTTTAGGCTTTAGAAAACTTTAATTTTATCAAGATATGGATTCTAACCAGCCTGTTTAATATCCATAGGTGGAGGAATCTCCTTACGGTCGTCGCAGAAACAACTCCAGCTGCAATAATTTTTACGTAATGTATTATTTTGGTGCGTGAGTCACCTTAACCTTCCTTACAATATTATAAATGTTAGTGCGTGATACATTGTACGTGTTTCCATTGTTACCCCGTATGGCAACCACAGAGAAGGCAATTGGAATCGTGACCCTATCCGGCGACTAAACACATTATATGTATGCATATGCATAGGTATTGGATTTGCTATAATCATATATACTTATACATTTTTGAAAAGAAACTTAACTATACATCAGTCATGTGGCCTTTAATATTCTTCACTTGTTTAATATTGGATTAGTTTGGCTTATACGGAACATTTTGCTTATTTATTCTAAGAGGTATTCAAGAGTAAGATCATTCGTGTTTAGAACCACGGAAAGAATGAATTCTATTAAGCAATATTACAGTATTGAACATAAAGTTTTATATACATGCATGAAAATGAATGATACATGTAGTTTGAACATCTATTATTTGTATTTAGGCCCAAGGAAATGGAAATGGGTAACACAACTAGGAAAAAACGCTAAGGAGAATATTACATAAACCAATAAAAGCTTAAGAAGGAAAATGGGAGAGAGGTAGAGAACGGAAAGATAAGGCAAACTATCTAGTATTTCAACTCCCAAACGCTTCTTAGTCGCGTACGAGTCTAGTCGCGGGCAAATCTATATCTCACTCTCTCTATATATATCTCTATATCTCGGTCGGTCCCCGTTTTGTTTTTTATTAATAACATTGTAACTATTCAGATGATTCTAATGAAATTTGAAATCATTATGTTGTTTTACATTCTCTTTCGAATGATGTAATTAGCAAGGTCCTCCCAAAGTTAACCAGGGAATTATTTTGTTTTGGCAATAACGTCATAACTATTAGACCGATTCTAACAAACTTTGAAACCCTTTTGTGGTTTTACATTTTCTTTCAAATAATATAATTTCCCTTCAAGGTGGACCAGGGAATTATTTGGCAATAATATCATAACTATTCGAAGGATTTTAAAGAAATTTTATACCATTAGGTTGTTTACATTCTCTTTTGAATGATATAATTGTAAATGTCCTCACAAGGTTAACCCTGGAATTATTTTGTTTGGGCAATAACATAATAACTATTCGGCCAATTCTAACGAAATTTGAAATCGTTTGTTGTTATCATTCTCTTCCAAATGATTTAATTGCCGAAATCTTCCCAAGGTTAGCCGGGGAATTATCTCGCAATAACATCACAACTCTTCCGCCAATTCTAACGAAATTTGAAAGTCTTAGGTTATTTTACATTCTCTTTTGAATGATATAATTGACAAGGTCCTTCCAAGGTTAGCCCGCGAATTATTTTATTTTGCCAATAACATCATAACAATCTGGCCGATTCTAACGATATTTGAAACCCTTTTGTTGTTTTACATTCCCTTTTAAATGTTATAATTGCCAAAGTCCTCCCACGAATAGCCGGGAATTTATTTGGCAATAACACTCTAATCATTCTGCCGATTCTAACGAAATTTGAAAGACTTTTGTTGTTCATTATTATCTTCCGAATGATATAATTGATAAAGCCATCCCAAGATTAGCTGGGGAATTTTGGCAATAACATCATAATAATTCGGCCGATTCTAACGAAATTTGAAACCCTTGTGATGTATTACATTTTCTTTCAATCATATTATTGTCAAGTTCCTCCTCCCAAGTTTAGCCCTAGAATTCTTTTGTTTTGGTAATAGCATCATAACTATTACGCCGATTTTAAAGAAAGTTGAAACCTTTATGTTGTTTTACATTCTCTTTCGAATGATATAAATGTTACGGCCCTTTCTAAGTTTATCCTGAAATTATTGAAACTTTTTAAGATCGTGAGGTCATAAATCAGAATAAAAAGAGCATAGGACTTTCGTTCAGCAGACCTTGTTTAATTAAATGGTAGCTTTCGTGCATCATTTCCCCTTCCAGTATGTCGACACCTCGTTGCTAGTCTTTAGGTTTCTTTGAACGGTGTACTCATTTTAACTTAATCAAAATATTTTTAATGTGGCTCGACTCTGGGCTTAGGAAAAGACCTTTTAAAACATTCCCTTTGGAAACTTGAAACCATTACTTTACTAGATACGAGGTACGTTTTAAATGGTTGTCTTGTTGAAACTAAAACTGCATTCTCGACTTTAGGCTTATTTCCTTTCTTCGATGGCTTTCTTTGAAAACAGCCGAATACCCTCCCTAGTTTGATTTGTTACCTTGTTTATTTGTTTGATAAAGAGTGATGGCAAAAATTAGTTCAATAGATTTTTTGACAAACAATATCCCTCCGCAATTTGATATTTAAGTTTAAAACTTCGAGATTATAAGAACTCATATTGTCAAATAATGACTTTCATTTAAATTGTTCAGCAATTTGTCTAATTTCAACATCCTTAATTTTAACAATGGTTTTGGAATATTCTAAATCAATTATATTTATCTTCCTTTTAAATAGGTACCGCTAAAGCGCTATTAAAGTAAGCTTCTATCGAAGCATACTTTAGATTATGGGCATCTATCGAAGACCATAATTTCATTAAGGTAATTTGTGGAAATTCCGCATAATGGAATTCATTATTACAACCTTTACTGGGTACATATTTAGTTATTTTTTACCTAACGACAAACGCAACATTTTAAGAACAGGAGTGGACTAATTAAATTTTTCTTGGGATATATTTCCTTGCAGTGTTAGAAATATGAACGGGAAACTTAAAGAAATTGACGTGGTATTTATTGGGGCTAATAATCCCCAGATGAACCTTTCTAATTTAAATTGGAAAGTTCATGAAAGCATCTTTATATCCAAGATTTCCAACCACGTTTGATGTATTGAAATTCTTTATCAATAAAAATATTGTCATATGTCGTAATGGAGAAAAATGTCTCCTAAGGGAGCGGAAATGGTAAGAAAAGGCATGTAAATATTAAATGGACTGGCTAGGATTTGTGTGTATTGAAAAAGCTTGTTTATCGCAATTATATGTTGATATTATGGGATGATATAAATGCAACTTCTCTTCTTTTTCTTTTCCAAGAAGAGAGAAGTGAGGAATTTATCTCTATTGAGGATCTTAGAATTCAAACGTCTCATCGATAAGGCAAAGCTAATTATCCGCAAGAACCAAGGAATCCTAAAAGAATTCTCTTTAAACAAATTACCATGAAGCTAATGGCAAACGTGGAAAAAGAATGAGCTTAAGGAAAGCACTAATTCTTTATCAAATAATTTTTATTAAAGCTAAGATAAAGGGTATTAGTACTCATGTATAACATATATGATTAATTTTGTTTCAAAGGAGGGGGAAACGGGTAGATTTTAAGCCTACACTTAGGCTCCTTCTGTTCCATAAATGTTGACTTGGCCTTTGGCCAATCATAATCTGAATGAACCCATTACAGGTTGTGTTGGTGTAATTCTTTGTAAAGACAGCTACCATAACTATATAGGGAAGAGTATTGATTTTGAAAGAAGTAAACAACATTAACGTCCCTTTCAATTGGGTAACTTTAATAGTGCTATGGTAAAACATAGGAAAAAAGAAAATCATCGAGTTGATTTAGAAAAATATAAACCCATTGTTAAAATGTCGAGGTTCAAATTTGATAAATTGGTGAAACATTTTAAAAGAATAGACCTTTGTTAAAAATTTTACATTTTATATTGAGGGTGTTTTAAATTTAATATTATAACAACTCAAAAGTGTTCAGGTACTTCAGGAGATGGGGACGGATTATTGTTTCTTTCATGACGTTATCATCTGTCTTGGTAGAACGTAATTTCGTTTGATTAATTTAGTAAGATTTCGAACTCTGAGGAGGATTACTGCTTTGTAAAGGAACGAAGCCCAAAGTTTACCTGTAGCCTCCTTCCCTTTCAAGCAGAGACCACGTGAGCCTAAGTTAGATATCTAAACGCAAGGGAAAAGAACTATTCTCACGTGGGTGAAAACTCTAAAAAGGCTGGTAACACCTGTGTTTGATCAGCCGACCTATTCCCAAATGAAACGCATTTTTCCGACCCTTTCCTGCCTGGACGCCAGGGTCGAGCCGAGAAGAAGCTTTCTCGGTGGTCTAATTTTGTCTGGGCCTAAAGAGACTGGCGCTAATAATTACTACCAAGAGACTGGCATGCCTGGAGGCTTTCTCGCGAGGATATTTAACCTCGGAGGTCGATCTCGACGGCTAGACAGATTATCGTGAGTTTGACCACAGTCAATCGGCAAATTCGTAAAAGGACTTTTTCTTTGAAAATTTGCGCTAACCACTCTTCTCATCCCGTCAAGGAAACCTCACCCCTCGTCTGAGATTACTCATCCCAATTCGATAGTGCCTCACACAAACCTGGAAATGACCTTACTCTTGCTCCAGGTAATTCCGACCCCTCTGTTAAAAGCACATCGCTGCTCGAGCCGCAAGACTAGCTCGCCTCGTAAGAATCACTCCTCTCTCCAAGTTTTAAGCCGTCGAGGTAAAACCATTTTACTCCTTTTCGAAGATGATCCCCACTTTTGTCCTCGCCACCTGATATCCTTCTCCTCACTCTTTAATTGGACTCCCCAGTGTTTATCAATATTTTTCCTGTCTGAATAAGTCCCATATTTTGATCCCCGTTTAATTGATTAGTATTTGAATTAATATTCCTTTGCCTTTATAGCCATTGCCATAATTAGCATTATTAGTGTAATTAAAGTTTATTTTAGTTTTTAATCTTTCAATAACCTTGAATGAAACCTGGTATCTAAATCTCCTCTTTGGCCAACCATTAATATCCTCACGCACTTACCTATTATTAGCCCTGTGCTGCCGGTCTTTCCATCTGGCCGCCTGCAACGTAAGTAGACTTCATACTCTGCAGCGAAGGTATCCGATCACGAATACCACGATATATATATATATATATATATATTAAGAAAAGGTATTGCAGTAACGCGATTAATTATGCGGTTGAAAGGCTATTTTTGGCAAACACAGTCTTCCTCAAAGCCCTTGAAGGAGCTTTTCTCACATACACGACAAGGTAACACTTAAAATATGCCTTCTCTCATACAGCCAAGAACTTTCTTTCGATTACCGCAATCATTTTTCTTAAATTATTAGGCATGGGGAAAAAGGGGAATAATAAATTTTCCATTCTCTTCCATAAGCAGGGGTGACACTTGAAGAGGCCAATCGAAAAATAGTTTTTTTTGGTATCTGAGAGAACGCTTATTTAAGTGTTACCTTCTCGTGCATGTGAGAAGAGCTCCTTCCAAGGGCTTTCAGGAAGATTGTGTTTGCCAAAAATGGCCTTTTACCCGCTTTTATATATATATATATATATATATACATATATATATATATATATATATATATATATATATATATATATATATATATATATATATATATATATATATATATATATATATATATATACATATACATACATATATATATATATTAATAATCTGGAGTCAGAAAAAGTTTAGGATTTTAGTTTCATTTTTAAAGAACTTTTAGAGAACTGTCTTTTTAATTTAGCATAACCTCCAGCAGTCATTGTTCACTTTCTGAGTACTAGGCACATTCAAGTTATTTTAAGATAGTGGAACGATATTTTTTCTGCAGTAAAGAATACGATATGGTTGGGTAATTTTATTTTAATTTTGCTTTCGAAAGAGCCCCACGACCGTAACCGCACATTATTTCCGCGTCAAGTGGCTAAAACGAGCTTTCGTGCAAAAGAACATGTCTTCCTTTGAACGCTTCAAGATTCAGTGAGAAGCTTTAGGATTGTCTGGCAAGGATTTACTGTTCTTTTTCCAAGAAGAAAGAAACGAATCAGCAGAAAGAGCAGAGGAGAATTGGAAGATAGGACAAGAGAAAGGGAAGAAAGAAAAAGAAAGCAAGAATAGCAAGAAAGAAACACGGAGAGAGGAATGGAAGATAAGGAAAGGATTCGGCAACATTAATGCGAACTTAATCGCAATTAAATAAAAGCCCTTTACGTCAGTTCTAGAACCGAAGCTACTCAGTCCTCCTCCGTCAAATTGCCAGTATTCAAAGATTGTGAGTACTTCTGTGCCATACCTCACACTTTCCGAAAAGGTCTTTGAGATCAACCACTTGGATATCGAAGCAGATGGTGTCTCTAGGGTGCTCCTACTCCTCAATACGCAACTCAGAGAATTTTTATTTCCCTTCCCGCCGAAGCAACGATAGACTACTCCAACCTTAAATCAGAACATTAAAATAGAAGTCTCTTTGGGTTTAATTTATATTAAATTGTTTGATTTTAATCACATATATCTTAATCCTATTAGAACTAAACAAAGCCACAACATTAATAATGTTTCTATAAGATTTAAGTCATTTGATGGAAGTTTTCAAAATTTAATTAGTGCATATAGTGCCGTATAGGTACATACATGCCTTCAATGGTTGCTAAAGGTCCCCATTGCTTTCATTTTCTTCTACAAATCGCAATTTCTCTTTTTAAGCACCGATTAAACCCAATTTTTATTAAATATATAGAAGAATTTGAATTTAAATTGTTATCTAGTCTTTCATATAGATTTTATAATTGTAGAACCAAAATTATTATATTCGACTCTTTTCATTCTTTTTAAGGTAGTTTTAAATATTGTTGATTAAGCCTCAAAATTTATTTAGTGGTGGTAAAAATAAGAAAGAATTGAGAGAATGACAATAATTTGGAAAAAATATGACTGAGCTGTTTATTGTTCAACGTCATGACATATTTAGATTTTATTTTTGAAAATGTTTACTATCATTAAGTTACCTAATTTCTTTCTGCGCCGATCTATAAAATTTACGAAAAGCGAGATTCTGAATGCATTCCTTTTCCTTCATTTATTTAAGTGATCCGACTGTATATTTTTGGCACTCGCTATTTTTTTATAGTTTGTATCAAATAACTTTAGTCATTTTGACTTCTGGCGTAATATTCAAATCCACTCGACCTGAACTAATCCTGTACGTAGGTTAGGTTAAGTTATTTGAACCTACCCTAAGCTACCCTAACCTTGCTATATTGTCCTAACCAAATATACTCCAAAAAATCATTTTTACAAGATAATTTTATAGGAAACTTGCTATCAATTATTATTCTTATTTAAAAATATCAATCCTCAGCATTGACCCTCCCAAAAGATCTCTCCTAGATACTGCACCCCTAAAAGCTCAGTCCTAGATAATGCCCACAACATAGGCTGTAGGTTGTTGTCTAGGATTGATACATAATTTAAGAGGTTTCCAGAGTCATCATCATTATCATCACTTCACTAATTGTATAATTTAGGAACGGGATTTTTTTGAGTATTTGAATAACAATTTCATCTTAGTTTGGTTATGACTTAAGTATATTTTAAATTTTTATCAAGGTAATTTCTAAGAATTTAGTTAGAGTTTGTTAAAACAAAATAGTTCAGTTCAGAAAAAATAAATATGATTATCCAATGTTTTATAATGTTTTAAAAGAAAATAAATTACAATTGGTGAAGTTCAGAAAATTTATTAAAATTTAAGTAAGGCTGCTTTTTTTTATATTTTTAATTTTAATCTTAGTAGCGAAGCGCAAGATTCCCTGGTAGGAGAAGCTTGCGCTTCAGATCCATGATTTTTTATATGCTTAAAAGTAGGAAAACTTTGAAGGTAATTCTTTGGATATAAGGAAATAACATTCTTCATATCTCTTTTTTTTGGTTCATCTAAAATTGTTTTGATAGATGAAAAAACAAAGAAACAAATCAGCAATGCCTTAATTTTAATGCATTTTCTGAACTTCATGATTTGTAATTATTTATTTTTTTAATCAACATATTTTTTCTGAACTATTAATAATAACTTTGATAAAACCTTAAAATATGCGATAAACCAGCCTTAATTACGAAAGAATCGCTAGTAAACGGCTTTATGATGGATTGAAAACGGATCTTTGCAACCCAAAATGCAAATAGGAAATATCTCGAGGGAATTAGCGCGGAAAAGGAGGCAGAATATCGGACCATTATACTTGCTCATGTGTGTCCTTAATGAATTTTGCTTTGAATTAAGTCTAGTTTGCTTACAAATAAGTTTAAGTCATATTCATTTTGGAGAAATGCATTCAAGGTTAATCGAGCCGTAAAATATCCATTAAAATAGGGTTCATTTCTCATGAGCCATCATATTTCTATTTTTACTCCTTGGATTAATATTTTAATTTTTATTAGTTTAATTGTCTCCGTTGAATTTGTTTGTATATTTTGGGTTATTTATGCATACCTTAGTTCGTTTGCTTAAATATTTTTCATTAAAGCAAGATAAAACTGGAACACACAGTAGACTATTGGATACAACATTGGACCTCTAGCGTCTAGGGAGAGGTTGTGAGAAAAAGGAAGGGAGAGGAGGCGAATGGAATGAGAGTGAGTGGAGGGTAATTAGAGCAGAGTGAAATAGGGGAAAGGGAGAAGTGTGGTAGGAGAGGAAGGGAAAGAGAATGATATGGCGTGAATAAAAAGAAAAAAATGAGAGGAGAATAATAGGAGGAAAGGGAGTAGAGAGAGAGGAAGGAAAAAGAGCGGGAGTGATATGAGGGGGAGGGGGGTAAAGTAAGAGTAGTGGAAGAAAGTAAGGTAAGGGAAAAAAAAGAGAATGAGAAGAAGGGAAGGGTAGGAAAGTGAGAGGAGTATAAGGGGATGAGAGAGAGAGAGGAAGAGGTTGATTTTGTAAGAGCTTTTTTTTCTTTTTGGTCCCCATTGGTCAGTGCAATCGAATGCATAAATTTTCATCATATTTGGATTGATTGAATAATTAATTTTTCCTCTCAGTTTGTGTGAATAAATAGACCAGAAAATAGACCAAGTGCAAATGGTGAAATTCAGAAAACATTTAGGCTTATGAAATGTTTAGGATTTTTTTATTACAAAACCAGGCAATTGATTCACCACTCCCCCCTATGAGGGAGCTTGCGCTTCGCTACCTAGATTAATTTTTTTTTTAGAAGCAGCTATGCTTAAATTTCTATAAATTTCCTGAACTTCGCCAATTATAGCAAAATGAAAAAGCAACTCTAAACTAAATTTTCCCCTTACAATATATCACGTTGCTAAAATATAAAAGAAGAAGATATATAAAAATAAATTTTCTGAACTTCACCATTTAAATTACTTTAGGTTTTAAAAAAATCACT